>OW028583.1:4687500-5207500 GCA_932294295.1 Alitta virens | reverse complement strand
AAAAACATCAACGTTGATTTAGATGTAATAATACACATTTACTCAATGGGTGGGGTCTTTCACTTGCCTCAGCATAGACACATAATACGAGGCACAACCGATTTAACATCTCCATTCAGCTGAGGTGTAGCTCATCAAGAGTATAATTACTTATGAAAGTTAATGAATACTCGGTAGCCAGGGCAATGTACGAAATTAAGATGGAAATATTCTATTTCAAATAACTTTAAGTGTAGTTTCCTCGTTGGTCTAGTGGTTAGACGCTCGCCTGCTCCTCTGAAGGACCCGGTTCAATCCCGGGTTCGGGCATCCTTCATGAGCAACATCCCAGCCCGATGTCGTTCGGATGAGACGTTAAATTGGCGGTCACTTGTACTTAGTGTCTATGCTGAGGCAAGTAAAAGACCCCACCCATGGGGTAAATGTATAACATGGGTTGACTCCTCCTCTATCTCTCTCACCTCATCAATCAACCCTCGATAGCAGCAAGAACTTGCCTTAGAGGGCTGCTATCTTTCTATCTATATATCTATCTTTCTATATATCTATCTATCTATCTTTCTATCTATCTATCTAGCTATCTCTCTGACCTTGACAAATGTCCATAATGGTGACCCAAGGGCAAAAATGTCATTGGTAAGATGACAGACTTAATGTTAATTGTAACAGAGAAGATTTTAATAATTTATCCAGCTAATAGCAATATTCATAACAGTACCACAGAGTACTTATATCAATATGCATGCAAAATTCTACAAAAGAAATATTATTGATATTCATAATTTCAAACGTGAATTAAAAAAGAGCATTTTAAGTGGATGACCAGTTTGTGACCATAGATTTTAATTTTTAACTAAGGGCATTACTGAAAACTTAAACTGTATATTACTGAGTATAATTGACCCTTACAAAATATGTTCTTAAATAAATACATAAATAAAAATATTGGCCTGGGTTTGAACCCAGTACCTTTCATAGAAGCTGCAGGCAAATGCCTTAACCGTTAGACCACACAACAGCAGCCTATATTTTTCCACCCTTGAAATCTAAGCATACATTCCCATGGGGTACGAATCCCTCTGGGGGTACGAAGTATGACGTAACTAGCTCAGTGTACAAGCCAATGTTATGTAACTTCTGGATGGCTAACCAATGAAAACTAGTGCTTACAAAGCAATGTGTCAGTCAAGCAGTGTGGGCCAGAAAATAGTTCCAGAAAAATGAAACAGAAAGAATATGAAGCACATGAAATAGGGGGAGGGGGGGGGGGTGGGGTTCGTAAGACAATTTCTTACTTTTTTTTCTTCTTTTTTTTTGAGGAAACCTTCAACACAGTTTTCCCATCTTTCCAAGTGTGTGGATTCACCCCACTACTTCTGGATGGGTGATTTCTCTGATGCATTAAACCTGACTTCATGGCAACACCACCAGCATAAATGTCATACTATATGGATAATAACTAACACTACAAGTAAGATGATGGCTGGGTGGTCCAGCTGGTAAATGGTTAGCCAGCACTTTTGTGTTATTCTACAAACTTAATACTTATTTCATCATGTTGTGTATTGTGCATGGCTTTTATTCAGTTTCTATAGAAATATTTTTAAATTACATTATAGCGGTGGTGGTGGTGGATTAGGGCTTTACGTCCTGTATTTCTGCACCTGATGGGCTAATTAGGACAGGTAGGGACCATGGCAATGAGACGAAGGATGCAACAGCCATCCAACTTAGGCTCGACCGTGAATTGAACCCGGGACCCAGTGGTTGGAAGCCCAGAGTGCTACCACTGAGCTAGGCCCCCACCCCAAATTACATTATAGCAATGCCAAGGTAACATTGGTCAAATGTAGTGGAAATATTGACATTTGTTTTTTAAATATTACTTTAAAATGTTGCTGCAATGTTTTTGAAAAATTGACACAATGCTCAAATGATGATCTTAAACTGAGTACAATTTGGTTATTCAGCATCTGACGGATTGTACACACATTTGAAAAGGATATTAATATAATATTTAAGACCAACGGATATGTCAGAATTGATAAATCATCTGTATTTGTTACTGATGGCTTGGTAGGTCTAATTTTATTCGACTACAAAATTGGTATTGTGATTTGGAAAAGGTGAATTTTATGTTTTTTTTTATACATATCAATTGAATCATGTTATTCCATTTTAATAACTTTCATCATATTTTCAAAAATGTACACCGAAATGGATATGTTTCAAATAAAGATTCTGCTACTAATTTGATGCACATATTAATTTATGTTCGTTTTCTCTTTATTAATACATTTCCTACTGCTCATAGCATCCCTGCCGCATCAGCAGCAGCAGCAGCAGCAGCCGCAGCTTGTATCAATTTGCTTTTTTGTTTATCTCATCTCTTCCCCTCCTCTGTATCCTTATTTCTGTTAGTTCTGTCTATGAGCTGAGCATTTTTCTATGAGCACTTCTCTATGAGGCCAGCATATGGCACCACTTGCACACATGTGGCATAAGCATTTCTCTCTGTTTATGTTCAACACAGACCTTGCTCTGAGATGCTTAACTGCTCATGTGGTTAATATACAAATGGCCCAGTTGAAGGAAACATCGAATCTCAGATTGCTGCCTATTCCGCCAGAAGGTTAAGCAATGCACCGTGTGCGGAACACGCGGCCGATATGCACAGCAAATGGCGAATGCATGCTGCGAAAATTTCACAGCAATATCGCAAGAGTTCGCAGGCATAATGCAAGAGTTCACTGTCATGTTGTACAAATCCAAAGTCATATTGCAAATATTCACTTATATTGCATGAGTTCAAATCCATGCTGCTAAACTTCACTGTGCTTTTGGACAAGTTCAAAGCCATGTTGCAAATCTTCACTCTCATACTGTACCAGTTCAAAGCCATGCTGTAGGTCATTACTGTTATACTGTATGACTTCAAAGACATATAGGCTTTCTGTGTACAGTCAAAGGAAAAGTGAGTCATGAGTTTTGGCCTTCAAAAATATCTAACTTTTCAGAAGCTATGATGTGAACTACATGTACAATGTGCATCAAAATCTGAAAGCAACAGAACAATCTGTAGTGTACCTGTAACATATACATGTATGTCTTCATGTGTGAGGGTCTGGAGCCACACACATTGATCTGACATTTCACCAATACCAGTAGCATGGAGCGGACACATTGCCCTGGTCTGTTTATGTGGGAACTATTTGGCTTCAGCACGCATAGATCACAGATCGCCAGGTGGCTAGCCGTCAGATATCCTTGCGCTACTCTTGTCCATACAAACAAAACAAAAGAAAACACAGAATACAGGATGGCTAACTCAGATTATGCCTTGCTGGACTGCTTATGCTTACGTTTAGTCGGACCCACTATTAACGACGATTTATTTATACCGCATCCTCTGTATAGCAAGGGGGTGGGGGTCTAGCTCAGTGGTAGCGCGCTGGGCTTCCAACCACTGGGTCCCGGGTTCAATTCTCAGTCATGCGCCTAAATTGGATGGCTGTTTCATCCTTCATTTCATTGCCATGGTCCCTGCCTGTCCTAATTAGCCCATCAGGTGCAGAAATACAGGACATAAAGCCCTAATCCACCCACCACCTGCAGGACATCCATTGGCTAAGGCAGTCAGTAATATGAGTTCATGGTTCACATGACCTCCTCTGGAGGTTTAGTTTCCAAGTCAATGAGTTCGGCTGTAAAACATCCCAAACAATGAGTAGTCAAAATGACTAGAAGTAGTCATAATATTATATAATACTCTATAGTCAATATGACTACCTGTTAGTAATTGAGTGCCATAAATATCACTACTCTCTAGCCATTTTGCCAACCTTACGTCCAGCTGCAATTAAATACAATATAGCAGCCTGATTAAGTAACTATTTTAGTTTAGAGTTGGTGCAAATTCACATTTTAATTCAATTAAGTAACTTAGTCATTATTAACAATAATCTCAGTGGCTGTCTATGGCTATGTGGGTTTATTAAACAAAATCTCAATAATTTTAGTTCTACTGTAATTTTACACAAGGCACAGACCTTTGCAAAACACCCAATCAATATCTGTCTACCTGTCTAGCTGTCTGTCTATCTATCATCTCAAAAAAGAGCTCTGATCAGATCTATCTTGCTTTCATTGCTTGCCTCTTCTCTGATTTCAAAGGTCTGGGAAAGGCAATCTTGGGCGCTGATCCGGGCATATCAACACAAGCAAGAAAAAAGGGGGGAAAAACTGATTTAAAATAAAGAAAGAAAAACATCAGTGGTGACAGCGCTCCATCATCCTGACTCGCATGGTTCGGATGATTCCTGATTGATAGAAGGTAAAAATTGATGACGTCAGTGGGTCACGTGACTAGAGGGAGGGGTACTCCGTGTTGTCCTGACTTGCAACTTTAATCAAGAGACGCAGTGATCTGTGGGAGCTCAATTTTGAAGCGCTTGAAAAAAGACAGCGTAAGCGCCAGAAATATCTTCGAGTAGACAGAACAGATTACATTTTAAGACATTTTCTCTAATTTTAAAAGGATATTATCAACTCATAAGAAATACCACATTTAGAAAACATTGTTAATACATATTTTATTTAATGAAATTAAACACTGAGTGTTAAGTATTGACCATCATGGAATATCATAACTATATCTGCCATAAGACAGCTATAGCCAGATAGTTTGGCTTAGCGGCAGGTAGCATGGTGTTTCAGTTTAGCTCAGTTTAGTTTATTTTAGCTCAGTTTAACTTGTTTTAGCACGTTTTAGCTCAGTTAGCTCCTTTTAGCTCAGTTTAGCTCCCTTTAGCTCCTTTTAGCTCAGCTTAGCTCATTTTAGCTCATTTAACTCCTTTTAGCTCCTTTTAGCTCAGTTTAGCTCAGTTTAGCTCATTTTAGCTCCGTTTAGCTCGATCTAGCTTGTAAAATACTGGGCTTACATTTGTATGTAAGTTGGACTGTGTAAGTTGTATTTTGCTTCGAAAATAACTTAATAGTTTTCAGGATCATACTTTCTCATGAAATGTGCTGATTAAATGCATTTGTAAATAAAATAAAATCTTAAATTGATTGCACAATTTAAAATCAACGGCCAATTGACCCTTAACAACTTATGCCCAGCGCAATTCAAGAGCATCTGTTTCATTTTGGATTTTCAACTCTTTTGAACCCGATTCCCTTTATAAAACCACCAAAGTTTTAGCAGACATGATCACGACGCAGCGTCACGGACGTCATCAAAGGAAAGCAGAACGTCATGACGTCACGTTGGCGGCGTCATCAAAGAGTTCAGGACGTGCTGAATGGGGTTATCAAAGCTGAGGGCGGTGTCAAGGTGATGTGTTTGAGGGGGGTAGATCACACTTTTCACCCCTCTTCACCACCCCCACCACATTTTGATGGCCTCTGCCAAAGATATTCCCGTTTATCGCTCACCAAGACCTGCCAATTGCCTGCTGACTAAGAGTAGAGTCAGTGGACTGATAAGCAGGTATCATTTGTAAAATTGGAAGGTGGAGGAAGAGGAGGAGGAGGAGGAGGAGGAGGAGGAGGAAAAGGAGGACGAGGAGGAAGAGGGAGAAGAGGGAGAATAAGAAGAGGAAGAAGAGGAGGAGGAGTTGGAGGAGGAGGAGGGTGAGGAGGAGGAGGAGGAGGAGGAGGAGTTGGAGGAGGAGGAGGATGAGGAGGAGGAGGAGGAGGAGGAGGAGTTGGAGGAGGAGGAGGAAGAGGAGGAGGAGGAGGAGGAGTTGGAGGAGGAGGAGGAGGATGAGGAGGAGGAGGAGGAGGAGGAGGAGGATGAGGAGGAGGAGGAGGAGGAGAAAGTACAAGGAGAGAGGAGTGTTATCAAATTCAAATTCAGATTTTATATTTGCATTCACAAGCAATACATTTTTAAACATGCACTAAACAAAAACATTAACTTTAAATACTTTTGAGGAGAGGAGAGGAGAGGAGAGGAGAGGAGAGGAGAGGAGAGGAGAGGAGAGGAGAGGAGAGGAGAGGAGAGGAGAGGAGAGGAGAGGAGAGGAGAGGAGAGGAGAGGAGAGGAGAGGAGAGGAGAGGAGAGGAGAGGAGAGGAGAGGAGAGGAGAGGAGAGGAGAGGAGAGGAGAGGAGAGGAGAGGAGAGGAGAGGAGATGAGAAGATGAGAAGATGAGAAGATGAGAAGATGAGAAGATGAGAAGATGAGGACAGGACAGGACTGGAGAGGTAGAATGGACAGGACGGGAGTGTTACTGAATAACATGGCAATGTACCCAGTCTGAAAGTGCATGAAAATTAATGGATAGCAATACAGCATTATCAATTGCACTTGAGTTGCCGTTAGTACATGTATTATGATTATCAAATCAACTGAAATCAAAACTTTTCGTAGCTTAGTCTTTTTTTTTGCAGGTGACAAACAATTTTCCGCCATGTGCATCAATTCAGTCAAAACCAGAACTATTTGTCTCGAATGACTAATAAGCTGAATACCCTGTTAAAAGAGGGTGGTAAGAGGCTTAATACCCTTTCGAATCGGGTAGTAATAGGGTTACTACCAGCACCAGCCTAGCACGGTGACCGTGCTCTCATCAGAGATACAGAAGGGTAAAATCTAAATTTAGAAATCTGACATTTAGAAGAAGGGATTCATCACTGACAGATTTTTTTGTTCTCTTTGAGGTAGATACATGAAATATTGCACAAACAATCTTCCGTGCAGATTTTCCCAGGTTCTTGTCTATTTGCTAAGTAGGCATAAAACTACCCATGATGCATTCTGATAAACAGAGGTAACCCCTCATTTGAGACTACATGTAGATAGATAGATAAATGGATAGATGTATAGATAGATAGATAGGTAGATAGATAAATAGATAAATTGATTGATTGATTGATAGATGGATGGATGGATAAATGGATAGATAGATAAATTGATAGATAGATAGATAGACAGATAGATAGATAGATTGATAGATAGATAGATAGATAAATGGATAGATAGGTAGGTAGATAGATAGATTGATTGATTGATTGATTGATTGATTGACTGAATGATAGATGGATGGATGGATAAATGGATAGATAGATAGATATATTGATAGGTATATAGATAGATAGATAGACAGATAGTTAGATAGATAGATATATAGATTGATAGGTAGATAGATAAATAGATAGATAGATTGATAGATAGATATGGATAGATAGATGGATGGATAGACAGACGTATAGATCAATACATCAATAGATCGATTGATAGATAGATTGAAAGATCAATCGATAGATACATAGATAGGTAGATAGGTAGATAGGTAGATAGATAGATAGTGGGACCTACGGGTTAAATGGTGTGAACTCCAAACCATATCATTTCATCATAACGTCTGCCTGTAGGTGGTCATATAAGCTGACTCAACTGCAGACCCAGTGGCATAGAGACTATACAAGGATAGAATGAAATAAAGTCATGTTTTAGAGTCTTGCATGTTTGACTAGAGTTACTTTTTCTAGATTCCATTACACTTGATTCTATTTCGGATATTCTGAATGTCACGTACATATGTCGCAATTTCGACAAACAATAGAACTTGTCAGATATATGGATTAATCAGGAAAAATAACAGAAGATAAAAATAGAACACGAGGGAGTCTGTTCATACAAATAATATTTCTAGACTATATTTTACGGTAATGAATTTATTATTTTTTGTCTTTTTTTCTTTCTGTATTTATTTTCTTTTTTTGGTTTCTTTTTTCAGACTTTACCATTTTTACTCAAAATGGTTCAATAAGAACATAATTTTTTACAGTTTAAGAGATAAAAGTTAACATCAACAGTTCTTAATTACATTTTCATAATTTGTCAAGACATCGCTAGAAATTTAATATAATATAAAAGTCTGTATATATAGGCCTAAGCCACAAGAGGTAGATGTAATGATGTGATGCTACCAGAACTCTGGGTTCCTTGCTTGTCTAGAAAGCAGGGAAAATCAGGAAAAATTATTTTCTGTTTGTCAAGTTAAGAGAAAAACTGAGATTTGCACAAGAAAGAAAGAATTTTGAGTAATTAGTTTTCCAGAAAATTATTTTCAGGAAAAATTCGAGGAATATTTATAGGGAAAATCAGGAAAATGACTCTGCTTTTTAAGTTAAGGGAATAACTTTAAAAAATGCTACAAAATATCAGAAAAAAAACCAGAAATTTGCACGAGGAAAAAAACATTTCTGAGTGATTAGTTTCCAAGAATTTTTTTTTGGGAAAATCAAGAAAATTACTTCTGTTTTTTAAGTGAATAAAAAACGTTTTAAAAAGGCTAAAAAAATACAAGAAATAAAGAATTTTGAGTGATTAGTAAAAAACAAAACTGCCCAATATTATATTCACATGATATTATGAATGATAATACACGTAATAATAGTTAATGCATGTAATAATAACTACTGACATGTGTTCATATTGTCTTAAACATCAAATGAACTTCAAAGGTGAAGGTAATTATTGAAGAATCCCTCGCCAAGCCTATCTATATTTCTAAGTTGCCAGGGAACTCGCAGATTATTGAGTGCTTTGGGAATAACTCTATGATTTATGAGTAGCATAAAACTGTCAAGTTATTAAATGATGAATGAAGCCAGGCCTGAACATCTCCTGGCGCTGAAAGATGGCTGAAGGTATGGACAAGTATGCCTCCGAGTATGTAGAAGTAAGGTAAAGTGAATAACTAACGTATTTGAATAGATAGATAGACAGATAGATAGCTAGCTAGATAGATAGATAGAGAGAGAGAGAGAGAGAGAGAGAGAGAGAGAGAGAGAGAGAGAGAGAGAGAGACAGAGAGATAGATAGATATATAGATAGATAGATAGATAGATAGGTGGATAGTTAGATAGATAGGTGGATAGATAGATAGATAGATAGATAGATAGATACATACATAAATAGATAGATAGATAGATAGATAGGTAGATATGAAGATAGATAGATAGGTAGATATATAGATATATAGCTAGTTAGATATCTAGATAGATAGATAGATAGATAGATAGATAGATAGATAAATAGATAAATAGATCGATAGGTAGATAGATACATAGCAAGTTAGATATATAGATATATAGATAGATAGATGGATAGATAGATACATAAATAGGTAGATAGATAGATAGATAGATAGGTAGATAGATATAAAGATAGATAGATAAATAGATAGATAGATAGATATAGGCCCAGGAGCCGGGTTCGATCCCTGTCCCCAACACCCTTCATAAGTCATATATCTCAATCGCATGAGACGTTAAATTGGAGTTGCCTTGTACTCGTCTATGCTGAGGCAAGTAAAGGACCCCACCCATGAGGTTAATGTGTAACATGGTGTGGACTCAAAGCCTTATCATCTCATCATCACGTCTGCCTCTGACAGCTGGCCATATAAGCTGGCTAAGCTTCACACCCCAGTATCTTTGAGACTTATATAGATAAATAACAATAATGCATAATATATTAACGCAGTAATAAGCTGCCTATTTATGAACAAGCTATTTCATAAGTCGATACACTATCTTCTCAATCTACCACAACAGAGAATACCCACCCTCCCCAATAGTAACTCACACACAGGCGAGTGACTTACTCACTTGTAGGAAGAGTAAATAGCAGGGGGCCTATATATTAACATACCTATTTCACATCAAACGAGATTTTTTTTCACGCTTCTGCCAAACTACTTAGGATTCAGTTATCCATGGCACATCAGATACTATCCAACATTACATCATGCATTACATTGGCATTTGGTCTGCATAGTGCATTACAGCCAATGTGTAATGCTTGACACTTGACTTGACATTTGGGAGTAAAGATACTTATAGGTTAAGTAACAAGTTTATAGTGCATTACATATTTATTCCGTGAAAGCCATTGCTTATATATGTGTCTGTCTGTCTATCTGTCTATCCATGGATTTACTAGTCTAGTAAATCTCCATGGTCTATCTATCTACCTATCTATCCGTCTCTCTATCTATCTATCTATCTATCTATCTATCTATCTATCTATCTATCTATCTATCTATCCTTCTTTCTCTCTATCTATCTATCTATCTATCCATCTTTCTCTCTATCTAGCTATCTATCTATCTGTCTATCTGTCTATCTATCTTTCCATATATCTGTCTATCTACCTATCTATATATCTCTCTATCTATCTAACTACCTATCTAGCTATCTATCTATCTATCTATCTATATATCTATCTATCTATATATCTATCTATCTAGTTTAATAACAGACATCAAATTGTATGTATTCTTAGCAAATTTGTAAGTTATTTTGAAGGTTTGTCATAAAAACTGTGCCATTGACATATGCATCAACATTGATAAATGCAATCTCGACAGATATGATAGCAACCAGTCAACAGTCATTCAACATTCAACAATCAGTCAACATAGTGCAATCAGTCAAATATATTCTGCAATCAACAGATACTCTACATGAGCTTGTTAACAATTGACAGCTAAGATATGTCTATCTTAAAATACATTTGGCAAAAGCTGTCCTTTTTGCACTTAAGATCTTCTGGAATAGAATTTCTAGAAGCTCAATCAAAATAGAAAACGTTTAAGACGTTTAAATTTGATTACAATTTAAATTTAGGACATGTAAGTTGGAAGATGGAATTAGCTTATGACCAGCTGTCAGTGGCAGAAGTAATTATGAGATGATACAGCTTGGAGTTGACACCCTGTTACCTAACTATGTCAATGAGAGATATGAAAATGACTGGAATTACTGAACACTGTGTGTCGTCACCTCACAGCCCAGTGACCTAATTATCCACATGTTTTGCTAGTTTACACATCTAAAGTAAATTAATAAATTTCTATAATAGTCTATAGGCTGGCTTATGGTATTAATGGTCTAACAATGAAATTACAGAATAATTAGATGTTCATGCGCTGAGTTTACACAATTCTTGTGAGGTGCTAATCTGACAGGCAGAAAAATTGCTAAACTAAAAAATTAATAAAATAATTTCACTTGTATTTTTAAGAGATTTCTTAAGTCTTCACTCAGCCTATCGGCTACATAGTTTAACCAATCATTTTGCTTAACTAGGTAAACTAGCAAAGAATGTCCATAATTAGGTTGCTTGGCTGTTAGGTGATGACACACCGTGTGAACCCAATAGCTATTTTGACACTTTTTAAACAACTGTACATATCTAAGGAAGTGGTGATACTCATGAGCCCTAGTCATTGTCACGTGTTTCATTAATATTGAAATATTGGATCATAAAAAACTAAATCTATCTACCAGCAAATCATTAAATACAGTGGGGCACAAAATCACAAAATTATGATTAAAATCGTGTTTGCTGTTCCTTGTTACTTCAATAAAGGTATCCACTGAGGTTATTCTGCTATCCCCTCACATAAACATGCAGTCAGAGTGAGCCTCTTCATTTTTCAGTGATATCTTAACTTGAATGCATGGAAATGGTGTACTATTATGTAATAAAAGTAAGTTTAAACTGGCAAAAACAAAGAGGGTTATATATCATTTGATTATACAGAGTAAATCTTATTATATATATAGCTTTTATTGACACTTTTTTCAAATCAGAAAAGATACATATGTCACATATATCTATAGCTCAACTCACTAAGTCTGTCTAAAGCTACACCTACAGAAGTATGTTCTCATTATTTTATACATAATATATAGCTTAACGTTCAAGGTCCCAGTTGCCATAATTTGATGTTTTCTGGGCAGAGTCCTGCTCTTAGACATTCAGTGTTAAAGCGAAATAATATATAAGTATATATATACATAAAAGAGAGAGTATAAATCACATATAAAATCACAAATACTGATTACAATATCAATATTAGATTACAATTCTACAAAAATATATACAAATACTGATCATAATATCACAATAAGATTCAAATTTACACAAAAGATAAGAATGTTCACATGTATACAAATTTAGACTATGGTTGCATTTGAATGTAGGAGAGAAAAATACCAGGCAACATTGCCCTGACCCTGTACTATTTACAGTAAGTAAGTGACTGGGCACAATTGAACACTTTGTACAGTTAGTTTCATTTAAAAACGGCATGTCAGATTGAACCTAGACAAAGCTAGACAACTTTTGCTACACGATGCCACCTGCTACCAAATGAACCATCTGGCTTTAGCTGGCTACTGAAAGCCGGATCTAAAAGTACATATTTATGACATATTAGATAAATTTATTACATTTGTCAAGGTTTATATATATATATTTTTTTTTTTCATTGAGCCATCTATAATCTATGAGTAGACAGAAGCAGCTGGCTTTAGCTACAGCCAGGAATAGGTTGCTACAGCTGTCTAAAGTCGACCATATTTTATGAAACTAATTGTAATGTATTAGCTGACCAAGAAACCTCTAATTATTAACAAGACAAATATTTAACAAATTTTCCACTGCTGCCTGCACAAATGCCAATTTTCTCAGCAGAGGCAAAGTTCTGGTATCTTAAAAATCGCCAGTACAAGATGAAACAACCTAAGGTAGATAAGAAGGGGGGGGGGAGTGAGAGGGGGGTGAGAGGGGTGGGGGGCTGGGAGAAGAGGAGAAGAGAGGCCTCTTAGCTGTTCAAGTGCATGTCAACATTCTCTCATGATAGACTGGTACCATACTGATTCCCACATGTGCTAGCAAATCATTACATTGTCTGTCAGTCTGTCTGACTGTCCTTTCTTTCTTTCTTTCTTTCTACCTAACTATCTATTAGATCTATCTATCTATCTATCAATCTATATGTCTATCTGTCTGTCAGTCTATCTGGAAATCCTGTCTTTCTGCCTTCCTTTCTATCTATCTATCTATCTATCTACCTATCCATCTATCTGTATATCTGTCTGTCTGTGTGTCTGTCTGTGTGTCTATCAATCTATCTATCTATCTATCTATCTATCTGTCTGTCTTTGTACAACACACAAGATAATTACTTGGTAAAATGATAGGTTTTTAAACTGACATTTTTCATCACTGGAAAAATCAGTGACTTTAATTTAAGTCGTTCGTTAATTTTTGAAAAGATATATTTTTCATAGGGTTCGAAAGCTGGGCTTTACCACCAAGATAGCATTCCAAATCAGCTTCGTTTCCATGTAGGCCACTGTTGTAACAACATCGTATTAACTTGGAGAAATTAAGTCTAATTTCTCCAAGGTATTAACATCACCGACTTTGCCGACGTTGAAACGATTTGGAATGCTATCTGGGTAATAGTGGATTTTCACGTAAGGTTCTCTGTATTTCCACCAGGTGGCTAAAACAGAATACTGCAATTCTATTGGCTGAAAAAATTCCTGCCCTTAACTGTGATTGGCTGAACCAAAGTGCCCCCAAGCAGCAGTATTTATAGTGCATTTAAATGTATATTTGACACTTTATCATTTAGTTGATGTTTATTATATTTCTGAGAAAGTTATATTTATGGAATCAGTTAGTTATTACCTACTGTGTCTGAAAAGCAAAATGAGTAATAAGAGGAGAGGAAAGACTTATGTCCTGCCGAATTCAGGGCTGTTCAGTGAAAAGACTCTATTGCTAAGAATTCTTTCCAATTTTGTTAAAAATTAAATACAGCCAATAAATGAGTGGGCGTTTATTTTAGATCCTAATCTAAGACATTCATCAGTTAGAAATGACCGGACTACCTCAATAATTAACCCCCCCCTCCCCCCCCCAACCTCCAAGAATGTAGCAAACAAATTGGACAAGTCACCTTCTAATTCCAGCCTGCGGCACCAGGGGGCAGTGCATGAGAGGAATGTAGAGGTCACTCTTGTAGGAGTATAATTGGGACACATGGAGTGCGCATGCGCAGAGCAATTTGTCCTTCTTGACTTTAATAAGGGGCCGAAGTGTGGAACCCTGATTGACTCCTTGTCTCAAGAATGTGATCAGGGCACCAAATGAAGGAAAAAAGGGTACCCAGTTACTTTCTTAGGTTCTGTTATTCAGCAGATGACCTCTAGTGGAAATTATTTGAGGACACCTGTTAATTTATGCAAATTTATGCTGATAATTTATGATAATCCTGAGAGGTATCACATGTACGAGTTGCTTAGAAATTCGATTTATGACTGTGCAAAGATTGACTGGAACGTTACATATTTTTTACACAAAGGTTTATCATTTATGACTTTAAATAAATACACGACAATGGCTAGGGGTGATTTAGTTTATTGATTATTAGACAAAACCATCCTGACTAAGTTGTAGTCAAAACTGACTAAGGGGCCTAGGGTCACCATCGATATACACAGTCTAAATTTCTAAAGTTCGTAATAAAAGCTTAAAGATAGTCAAAAAGTCGAAAAAATTAACAGCTTATACTAATTAAATATGCTATTCTGAGATTTTCGATGTAGATTATACCCGATAATTAGTCTATTTAGCCTGCTGTTACCACGGGAAACCACGTTAGTCACAGGATTTGAGTTCTAACCGCTGCTGAGTTGGTGAGGCAAGTGAAACACCTCATCTATGGTTGAAATGTGCAAAATGGTGTGGACTCCAAGCAGAAGCCTTACCATCTCATCATTACGTCTGCCTGCAGTTGGTCATACAAACCTAAGCTGTAGACCAATACCATGGAGACAACATAAAAGCACTGAGATAATAAAGTAGAACTGAGACAATAATTAGCATTGAGTTAATAGAGTATAATTTAGACAATAAACTGGTATTGAGATAATACACTTGTATTGAAACGCTGAAACCATACAAGAGAAGAAACTTGGAGAAACCAGAATATTCGAGAATAACGATGAACCTGGGGAAATCATAAGATAAGATTAAGATGGTGAGATGAGATGAGATGAGATGAGATGAGATGAGATAAGCCAAGACAAGGTGAGATAAGACAAGACAAGACAAGACAAGATAAGATAGAAAAGGCAAGATAAGACCAGATAAGACAAGATAAGACACATGATTAAAGACACATTTTGTCTTATGTTATCTATCTTATCTCATCTTATCTCATCTTATCTCATCTTATCTCATCTCATCTTATCTTATCTTTAGAAATCATGAGAATACATCAAACACCAAAAGTATTTCTTCCATTTTTTCATAAGGAGCTGAAAAAATGGTGTTACAAATAAACCAGGCACCTAAACACGTTCTACTGTCAACATTCTTGATATAAACGGTTGCCATGGTAACAGGAAACACAGAGAACACCTGAAACCATCAACTTTTCTGTCAAGTTCCACAATCTGAATATCCACAGGTGTGGTTCTGACAGTGACCGATAGGGGGAGCCTGGTCATGTGACCCACGTGGCATACTCGTGACCCGGATGATCAGAAGCACGTGCTGGGAGCAATCACGTGAGGCCACGATGGTTATTAGCATAATTGGGGTATATAGGTTAACTATGTGGGTTAAATTTGTTTGGAAAATCAAAGATACTATAATGTGGTGAAACGCTCTATCTATTTTCCTATTATATTAATAATGGCTAAATTGATATTTTAGGTACCATAAACTTGAAAAATATGAATTTCAAGAAGCATATCATATTAATACGCCCCCCCCCCCCCCCCCACTGACTTAATAAATTGACAACTCCTTAGTACACTACAAAAATGCTTATTGCATGATTTACTTAAATTGAAATTTTTTTTGGATAATATTCTATATAATTCCACTTAAATGCCCTATGGTATGATTAATTATGAACAACATATTTCTTATATATATATAAGCCTTCTTGAGGATATCATCTACAAACCAGACTTTGTCTAAGTGTATTACCCCCCCCCCCCCCCCCCCTTCCCCTCCTTCTTATTGTGGATTTTTACGGAAGGTTCTCTATCTTTCCACCAGGTGGCTACGACAGAATACTGCAATTCTATTGCCTGAAAACGTTCCCTCCCTTGGCTGTGATTGGCTAAATTAAAGTGCATCCTAGAAGTATCTGTAGTGCATTTAAATGTATTTTTGGCATCTCATCGTTCAATTGATTAATGTTATTTCCCTGAGAAATCCTATAAATGGAATCAGTTAGTTATGACCTGCTACGCCTGAAAAACAAAATGAGTAATAATAGGAGAAGAAAGACTTATGTCTTGCTGAATTCAAGACTGCTCAGTGAAAATACTCTCTTGTCTATCTTAATCTGTCTACAAGTCTGTCTTCTCAAATAAAGTGTTCTTTATGCATTGCACAGAGCCCATAGTAACCACAAAATCCTTTTCACATGGACGCCATACTCTAGGCTCTCAAGAAGAATATTTCTAACTGGAAAAAGTCATATGCAAGATAAACAGCCTGTGTGAGCACTTCTAGCAAGAAACACAATAATCCTGTAGCGCATCGGAGGTATGGTGTTCAGCTGGGTAGCGGGGTTATGCAGGGAGGTGGTATGCTTCCTATAACTACTGTAGAATGAAACTTCGTCGTGGAGGCCAGGTTTTTGAGTCAAATATATCCGTTTAAATTTATTAGTCTTTACAATTAGATGGTAAACACAATAGCATTTTATTATACCCAATAATTTTCCCCCAAATATGACCTTAATACGACTAAAACAAAACGTTTGCAGCAGATAGCTGGTCTTAAAATGTGGTTGGCTTGCATACATACAACATCTGTGAGCCACCCAACCAAAGCTGAACAATAACCTAACAATTGCCAGGGGGAAAAGGCAATTTATTTACACAAAACAAAACATCAGTGCGTTACAAAGGTTTTCTGTTACTGTCATGTGTTAAATGTATTTATAATACATTAATGCGAAGTAATATAATTTCTTCTTTATGATAGTTTGATTCTAGATGACTAAGGTAAAGATACTACAGCCAATTAAAAAATGATTTATAACATTAATTACATAATTATTGAATTTAAAATGTTAACAAAGGGGAATTTTTTTAATATAGCCAGTTAAAAAAATTATTGTTTAAAATAAAGTACATAATTATTGAACTTAAAATTCTAACAAAGGGAATTTTTTTAATATAACCATGTAAAAAAATGTACATAATTATTGAATTTAAAATTCGAACAAAGGGGAATTTTTGAAAGTTCACCTGACAAATTGTATGTGCTAAAGATATCTTTTAAGCTAATTCCTGTTTTCATGGCAGCCCTTTCCATTATCTTCAATGATTTCTCATGCAGCAACACATTTTTTCCTTTTTCTTTGTTTAAGATTATACCTTTTTGAGGCTAGCAGTTACCACAAAGACAGTTAATCCTATTTAAATCACATATTATCCTCAAGTTGTTCACACATATTTGTAGGATATATTTTGCAGATTCGTTCTGATTTGCATTGGTCTTTTGTGAGGCCACTAAACTAACATTAGTACAGATTCACATGCTAAACAAGCGTAATGACTAAGTCATAAGAATGCTTAAATTATATTATTTATACAGAAGTAAGCATCCTGTGAAAACATCACAATGTATTTTAGTTTTTTTTTTTTGTAAACTTATTGTGATAGTTCCAGCCTTGTCTTCATTGTTTATGATCACGTGAGAAATATTTCACATTATTTTGATTGAATAATGCATATTACGCAATAACAGCTCAAAATTGGAATTTAAAAAAGTCTAATTCAATTTTATTGATTGATATCTATATATTTACATTTCGGCATTTTAACTGGATATTGTACATTATTTTCAGCTACTGGGTTGCAAATAAATACATTACTTACTTATTTCCCTATTTACTTACTAACTTCCTTAAATACTTATTTACTTACTTACTAGCTTACTTACTTACTTACTTACTTAAATACTTATTTACTTACTTACCTGCTTACTTACTTATTTACTTACTTAATTACCTGCTTACTTGCTTACTTATTTCCTTATTTCTTTCTTTATTTACTTACTTACTTACTTCCTTACTTACTGACTTACTTACTTATGTCCTAACTTACTTACTTATTTTCTAACTTATTTCCTCACTTACTTATTTCCTTACAAATTTATTTCCTCACTTATTTCCTTACTTATTTCTTTCCTTATTTTCTTACTTACTTAATTACTTATTTCCTTACTTATTTACTTACTTATTTCCTTACTTACTTACTTACTTATTTCCTTACTTACTTACTTACTTACTTACTCAGAATTAAGAACACCAATATTAAGACAACATCAGTGATTCAAAATTGTGTTCTTTATTCTGAAGTTGCTGTACTGCACTATTTTGACTTTCCATGTTGGTGGCTTAATACTAGGTTATGACAACATATCAAAACAATGATATCAAAATAAACCCATCATTTGGAAGTTTTACAAGAAGGACAGATCGAGAAAACAATATTATTTGCATATAATTGTTTTGGGTTATTATTAAGTTAAGCAAAGTACTAGGAAATACTAATTAATTACGAAGAAAAGGTTTGGTTTATTACGAAAATTTATTAAAAATGATGGCAATCTATGATATTATTAGATCTACTAAGACTGTCATAAAATAGCAATTTTTTTGTCAAACATTTTGACGTACTTTACGATTAAGGATAAAAATGTCAAAACTGTTATTAAATTGATTCTTCACATTAAAATCAATTCATTTTGTTATAATATCATTACATTCAGAGTTATATTAGCCAGCAAATCAACAAATCTAATTCTTAAAACAAACCATGATGTATTTTGACTTTAGTGCAACATTTGTAACTGAAGCACCTCAATTTGTCCTTGGTTCTGTAGTTTGGGAAACAGATAAACACTGTGTCTGAACTAAGATTATTGGACCAACAGCGGGATCCCACAATTGAGACCACACAATATTAGGAACACCTCGATATTAAGACCACCTCGCTATAAGACCACCTCAATATTAAGACCACCTCGACGTTAAGACCACATCACTATTAAGACCACCTCGATGTTAAGACCACCTTAATATTAAGACCACCTCGCTATGAGACAACCACCTCAATATGAAGACCACATCACTATTAAGACCACCTCACTCTTAAGACCACTTCAATATTAAGACCACCTCGATGTTAAGACCACATCACTACTAAGACCACCTCGATGTTAAGACCACTTCAATATTAAGACCATCTCAGTATTAAGACCACCTCAATATTAAGACCACCTCGATGTTAAGACCACATCACTATTAAGACCACCTCGATGTTAAGACCGCCTTAATATTAAGACCACCTCAATGTTAAGACCACATCACTATTAAGACCACCTCGATGTTAGGACCACATCACTATTAATACCACATTACTATTAGGACCACCTCACTATTAAGACCACTTCAATATTAAGACCCACCTTAATATTAAGACCACTCAATATTAAGACCACCTCGACGTTAAGACCACATCACTATTACTACCACATTACTATTAGGACCACCTCACTATTAAGACCACTTCAATATTAAGACCCACCTTAATATTAAGACCACCTCAATATTAAGACCACATCACTATTAAGACCACATCACTATTAGGACCACCTCACTATTAAGACCACTTCAATATTAAGACCCACCTTAATATTAAGACCACCTCAATATTAAGACCACCTAGATGTTAAGACCACATCACTATTAAGACCACATCACTATTAGGACCACCTCACTATTAAGACCACTTCAATATTAAGACCCAACTTCATATTAAGACCATCTCAATATTAAGACCACTTAAGTGGGTCCCAAAACTGCAATCACAGTGTTAAAGAAAGTTCCAGTCTTGGTGGCCTTTATTTTGGGTGATCCTAAATGTAGGGTGATGCTTTTTTTTGCCCTATAGATCAGGTAAAAATTACTACAGTACACTCTAAACATTTAATAAAGCACTGACGATAACTTGTTATCACCTAACAACTGTTGTTTCCATTTGTAAATACTATAAACTGAAGCAACAACTCATACTCAGTCTGGCTAAAGTCTGTGTGTATACACCAATTTACTGTTGCATACTTTACGAACACATTTCAGCAACAAATTCATTGAGTTATTATTATCAAACAATCTAAATAAAGTTTTAAACGAATATATTCATAACACACTTACCTGTAATTATGAATCCTATCCTGTAATTATGGTACGTCCATTGTTGAACAATTCATGAATGTAATACTATGTTAGTCCAGCGTTCGAGGTGAGATCGCTTCTAGGGGAGGTAGCACATGGCCCCCTTGTGGTACTCCGTGCTCACCTTGGAGTGGGTATAGCTGCTCCCTTCTTAAGATATATGACAAGTATGTATATCCAAGTTTTATCAATGTGAAGTAGTACTATGAACTAAAGTCTGTATACAGCAGCCCAATGATACGTATCACAGACACACTATTTAAGCAGTTGCAAACATGTGTACCTATGCATTGCGCTATAAGAGAAGTAAAACATTCACCCCACGCGCAGGTAAATGTGTTTGTCCGCTCACCTGGCCAGGTAACAGCCAGCCAGCCAGCCAGTTGCTGAAGCAGGAGATACAGTGATTGATTACTTGTTTTCTCTTGATCTTTTGAAGATGCTACTGCCCTCATCCAGCCAATTATACTCGATAGTGTTAACGATCTCAGACATGTTGACTCTTTGGCATAATTTCTGGCTATATAGCCATTTCGACTAACGAGTTGCCAAACTATTTGTGTATTAAAAGTGGATCAAACCACAAGTGATGATTATAAATTATGGCTAATGATACACGGCTGTATATAAAAATAGCCATGAAGTAATAGTTGTAAACAAAGATATGTCCAAAAAGTTTGTAGATGTGTCTAAAATCATCTTAGTAAAATAGTAGCTATATTTATTATTCTAGTCAAAAGTTGTATGACACATAGTCTTAAAATTTGCAGTAAAAAATATGTAAAATTTCACCTAAGCATTTATTCAAAACTAAGATTTAATTTAATTCAAAACTGTAATTGTAATATATTTTGCCTCCTCTCTCCTCTCCTCCTCTCCTCTCCTCTCCTCTCCTCTCCTCTCCTCTCCTCTCCTCTCCTCTCCTCTCCTCTCCTCTCCTCTCCTCTCCTCTCCTCTCCTCTCCTCTCCTCTCTCTCTCTCCTTTCCTCTCTTCTCCTTTCCTCCTATCTTTTCCCTTCTTTTCTCCTCTTTTCTCTTCTTTTCTCCTCTCCTCTCCTCTTCCTCTCCTCCTCCTCTCCTCCTCCTCTCTTCTCTCCTCCTCCCCTCCTCTCCTGTCACCTTTCCTCTCTTCTCCTCTCCTCTCCTCTCCTCTTCTCTTTTCTCCTCTCCTCTCCTCTCCTCCTCTCTTCTCTCCTCCTCCCCTCCTCTCCTGTCTCCTTTCCTCTCTTCTCCTCTCCTCTCCTCTCCTCTCCTCTTCTCTTTTCTCCTCTCCTCTCCTGTCCTCTCCTCTCCTCTCCTCTCCTCTCCTCTCCTCTCCTCTCCTCTCCTCTCCTCTCCTCTCCTCTCCTCTCCTCTCCTCTCCTCTCCTCTCCTCTCCTCTGCTCTCCTCTCCTCTCCTCTCCTCTCCTCTCCTGCAACCTTACACTCTAAGACTCATTCCATGTAATAATTGTTTTCATAGCTTTTATTTGCTCTTGTTTGTGTGTGTTAAACAAAGGAATCTAAACATTGCTTATTTACCCCACATGCATTTCCAGGGGGTTTTGCCATCCCTTCCATGCATTGTTCACACTTTTACCCCCTTGCTGTAGTAATTTACCCCAGCTCAGCTAGAGGGTTGTTTTGAGAGGGTAAATTAGAGATGCTTTGATCATATTTTAGCCAAGGTTAGCTCCCCCCCCCCCCTTCTGCAGGTATTCCTGCCATTTTTTATGCTTTTATTTTTGTCAGCAGCTCCTCACGTGAGAAAGATAGGTCACTGGTTGAGTTATCTGGTTAGTTATGAAGCAACTATGTTACTACTAAAGAAAGCTACCAAGAAAGCTAACAAGAAAGAATGCTATCAAGAAAGAAAGTTGCCAAGAAAGAAAGTAATCAATTAAGAAAGCTATCCAGAAAAAGAGATATCAAGAAAGCCATCAAGAAATAATACTATCCGAAAGAAAGCTACCAGGAAAGAAAGCTATCAATTAAGTAAGCCCTCAAGAAAGAGAGCCATCACGAATGCTTTTAAGAAAGATATTTATCAAGAAAGTTATCAAGAAAGAGAGGTGTCAAGAATACTATCATAAAAGCTATATAGAAAGCAGTCAAGAAAACATCTATCAAGAAAGATATCAAGAAAGAAAGATATCATGCAACAAAAGCTCATCAAACAAGCAGCAAAGAAAGAATGATTTCTAACTGAATGCTTAATAAAATAATCTCATAAATAATCGGATAAATGATGTGTATGATACGATATTTTAAATAAAAATTGAAAACACATATAAGAATATATACATTTTTAATGACAAGAAATGTGAAAAACAAATACACGTCAATAATTCATAACAAGAAACTTCACAATTGGCAAGTTATCCATTTCTCTGAATAAGAATTGTAATTAGTCAGGCTCAAATGTTTACATACATTTCAACAAAATACAGTTAAACTACATTTCCAAATATTTTCTCTTGAATAAATAATCACAGTTTTTATATAACAATAACAAATCATTTTCTTTATCTTTATCAAAGGTTTTAGCATCTTTTTTTTATTTAATGACAATGTTATATTATGGATGGTTTCATTTTTGACATCTTGCTTGAAGTTTATGTAAACTATAGGGCCGGATTGTGCACCCTTGCTATACTCCATAAGATCAATGCTTAATATACTCTACTTATTGATGTTTACGATATTGTAACACTGATATGTTTGACTTTTCATTTCTGGGATATCTTCAAGTTGTCTTGATATGATAAATATTTACATATCCCTTTTTTACCCCATATCTTATTGCTTAATATATTCTTTATGTCATTTTTGAATGACACGAACTTTTCTATCATCTCTAATATAAGCCATAACACCTTTTCAATGATATTTTTCTTGGATTAGGGAATATAGTGTAGGGTGCATTTCACAATATTTTCCAGTACACCCCTTTTCCACTACCCCGCACACACATAGACACAGACATGACATTTTACCCCCCTCAAAAATGCAGATAAGCCACAGATAAGTTGCCCTCCACCCCAATCATTCTTGCGCATGCGCACTGCATTCCTGCCTCTCAGCACATACCCCTATTGTACAACCTGTCATCACAGATAAAATGAAATACAACTCAGATGGGGTTTTTTTTTTTCCAGTTCTATTGCTTTTTTTTAAGTTGTTATTCAAGTGAAAAATAAGTGTATGCAAAGTATGTATAATATAATCAGTATAGTTGTGCAGTCTGCACAATACATGATGAAAGAAAGGACTTTTTTAAATTATTTATGAATAAAATAACTTTTTTTTTCGGAGCGCAATTCATGAGCAACATCTTAGCCGGATGTCTTTCGGATGAAACGTTAAATGGGTGGTGCCTTGTACTCGTTGTCTATGCAGGGGCAGTAAAATACCCCACCTAGCTATAGGGTAAATGAGTTGAATTGCTTATTTAAGCTTTATATTATTTCATCATTTGGTAAAATTTTGCTATATACCATATCTGTCCATTCAATTATAACTATTATTTATGTCCATTTAATAAAGCTTTATTATTTCATAATATAGTATTATTATATTTGTCCCAGCTTGATTTACATGTTAGAAATCATTTTGACATTATAATATGTCATTATTATAACTCTGAGCTTACGGATCTGCAGCAGTGATGGCAAAGTTGGTCAGCCAAATTATAACTGCCAAAGCATAACTACCAAAGCATAACTGCCAAAGTATAACTGGTAAAGTACAACTGGCCCCAATGTATAACTAGCATAGATACATGTTGAAATGTTGGTTTTCAAACGCTCTGCCGGTCAAAGAACTTGGAAGATAATGATGGGAGCCAAATTAGATGCAGATGTTTTTGCTTACCGTGGTTTCCTTGGTTACCAACCAGGACCCTTATTCATCTATAAATAACCTTTGCCCTGGCGTCAAAATGAAACTGGTTTTACTTTAAGTTTTAAAATCATGTCATATACTTATATTTTCAAGAAATCCTTGACCCGGCTTTTATACGAGGCTGGTCCTAATTTTAGTCCAGCTTTTAAATCAGGAAAATACAGCAGTAGACAGGGCTAAAATGCAAGACTCTATACTCAGAAAATTTTAAATGCATTTGTTTTTTATTTGCATAATTTTATACGAAATATGTTTCATAAACAAATATTTTCATATATTATTATATTTTGTCTTATGCAGTATTACTAAAGAAACTCGCATTTACAATTATGCGATATGGTGTGGACTCCAAGCCTGTAATAGTATCCTCATTACGTCTGCCTTCTTTGGCTGATAACGTGAGATGGCTAAACAATGTGACAAGGTCATGTAAAGTCAATATGACTAACAGTTTAGCCAGCTTAGCTAATATATTAGTCAATGTTATTCTATGTCATCTAATGTCATTAGTCGAAATGACTAATTTTAAAATTTTGGTCAAAAGCATGTCAGTCAATTTGACATTGATTTAGTTGACTAAATTGGTAATAAAAGCTAAACTTTTTAGTCAAAATAGATATATGGGGGTCAGACAATTCTAGTTACTCTAGACACAGTCGAAATGTCTAAAAAGTTATTCAAATTATTTCAATGATTTATTAGAATTATATTGGTTTTCAATAAAGGTTTAGTTAAACCAAGAAAAAAAACTGGCCTTTGCAAGTAATGGCAGTTACTGTACTTATGAAGCATTTTCAGGTTATTACCAGAACGTTGTTACCCTGCTCCTTGGAGCTGCAAATGTGTTCGACATAACTTAGCTGGGGTAACAGCACATTTGTTTCGTATGCTATGCAAAAACAGGGCATTCGTTACAAAGGCAAGGCTGTAGCATTTGTTTCTGAGTTTCGGGTGTTTGTTTCCGAGGCAGCTAGCGCCACGTGTGTTTGGAGAGAATGAGAAAAGTATCCGCATAGTGGGTATATAACACAACAGAGTTCTAAACACTGGAATATAATACTGCAATAGTGGATTTTCACGGAAGGTTCTCTGTATTTCCACCAGGTGGCTAAAACAGAATACTGCAATTCTATTGGCTGAAAAAGTTCCCGCCCTTGGCTGTGATTGGCTGAAGAAAAGTGTATCCTAGCAGCAGTGTTTTTAGTGCATTTTAATGTATATTTGACACTTTATCATTTAGTTGATGTTTGTTATTTTCTGAGAAAGTTATATTTATGGTATCCATTAGATATTACCTACTGTGTCTGAAAAGCAAAATGAGTAATAAGAGGAGAGGAAAGACTTATGTCTTGCTGAATTCAGGGCTGTTCAGTGGAAGACTCAATTGGTTTGTGTATGTGTTAGTTCTGTCGAAAGTGAGCTGTAATATTTTCTGACTCGCTAGCTCCCAACATAGTGTGTTGCAACAGCTGGTTTGCTCACTGCAGAACATTTCGTATGTGGCATTCGCCACAGGAGGCAATCCTGAACCAAGATGGCTGATTGGCCAGCGATTGTTAGTATGTTGGACTGTGCTTAGAGGCTTCAATGTTTGCCTTGGCTATCTTCCTGGGCCCTTCTGTAGCGGCCTATCTTCTTGGCTGTGCTACTGCTCCTTTGAAATGATCCTTAACTTCTTGGTGTTTGCATTAGGCAAGCAATAACAAAGAGGCAACCAGTCCAGGGGTGGATCCAGACATTTTATTTGGGGGGGGGGAGGAGGGGTCTGATTCGTCAGGATCATCGATTCACTTGTGGAAAAAATGGTCATTCGTGCATTCCGCTCTGGAAACAAGAATATAGTTTTTTTATAATTTTGTGAAACATAGCAGAGATTTGGCAATGTGACTTATTACCAGGCAAAATTTGTTGAGGCAAGTGCATCGGTGCTCGAGTTCTGCTCCAGAAACAGAAGTGTCAAGCCACCCACCTTTGTTTGTTGAGAGTTAACATGAATTCCCACATCACCATTTGAGTAAAATAATAATAATAATATTATTTATTAAAAAGATCTTTTTTATATATTTATTCTTAAAAAGAAACAAATTTCCAAATATTATACAATGTGTATAATAGCATCAAAAAAAATCTTTTTGGGATAAACACACATATGTAGCCTTTACCATCTCATCATTACATCTTATAAAAGAAACCTCAAGACCGTTTTTAAAAATACATTCTTATTGTTCATGCGACCACAGCCTGTGAATAATCCAAGGTCACTTTTATAATGCCACAGATTGGCCTAAAAGCGACCTCAAGAGTACTGTGCATGGCAGATTACTAGGTTTATGACCTTCAAGGTCCTGTCTCAAGGTCGAATGTTTGAAACAATAAGGTCAAACGGTGATTCAATTGTAATAGGGCACAGAGGGAAGCGCCAAGTACACTTTTCATGACTTAGTTCAACCAGTGTGAGATAAATTTTGTTTTGTATTGTATTGTATTGTATTGTATTGTATTGTATTGTCTCATGGCCTGCATCTAGGTCATCTTGTATGACCAGCTGCCAGAGGCAGACGTAATGATGAGATGATAAGTCTGTTTGGAGTATACGCCATGTTACACACTTACCCCATGGGAGGGGTCTTTTACTTGCCCCGACATAGACACCGAGTACAACACAATACGCCATCAGGGCACAATCGCTATTCCAAATCTGGTTTCTGTGATTATTTAGATACCGTTGTTTTGTATTTTCTATTTTTTCCTGCATTTGTTGTTTATTCAGCGATCCCAAGCCATCTTGAATGACCCAAAGAACCAGCCGAGGTCACCGGCTGTCGAGTGCAGAGGAAGGGAGATCGCTTTGCATTCATGACGTCATGACGTCGACGTGGCGTCGTACGGACGCACTGAGGGCCCTTGTAGCGTCACAGGAGGACCTCTTGAGCTCCAGGACAGCGCTTTGCTTTTGCCGAGGTCATTATGGCTTACATTGGAGAGGGCTCGAAGAGAACTCGAGAGGTCCGGGTCCCTCTCATGGTAGCAATGGCCCCATGCGAAAGGTCACTCGGAGACAGACGGGGTCTGATACAAGCAAAGAATATCGACAGACAGATACACATATACAGAATGAGGTACACAGAGAAATACCTCACAAATATAGACACGGATACATAGAGAATGTATTGCTAGACATACTGAGAGAGTTGGACATACTGAGAAATACTTCACCAAATATGGACACTGATACATAGAAGAACGCACAGACAGACAGCTAGACAGACAGCTAGACCGACAGCTAGACAGACAGCCAGACAGACAGCTAGACAGACAGCTAGACAGACAGCTAGTCAAACAGCCAGACACACAGTCAGACAGGCAGGTAGACAGCTAGACAGACAGACAGATAGACAGCTAGACAAACAGCCAGACACACAGCTAGACAGACAGCTAGTCAGACAGCTAGTCAGACAGCCAGACACACAGTCAGACAGGCAGCTAGACAGCTAGACAGCTAGACAGCTAGACAGCTAGACAGACAGACAGACAGCTAGAAAGACAGCTAGACAGACAGCTAGACAGACAGCTAGACAGACAGCTAAACAGACAGCTAGACAGACAGACAGACAGCCAGACAGACAGCCAGACATACAGTCAGACCGGCAGCTAGACAGGTAGACAGCTAGACAGACAGCTAGAAAGACAGCTAGTCAGACAGACAGACAGCCAGACAGCTAGACAGACAGCTAGACCGACATATGGAGAAATGCACAGATATCTAAGATAGATCAGATACAAGTAAAGCAAATGGATGGACAGACAGAGAAAGATATATAGAGAAACACCTCATAAACAAATACGGACACAGATTTATAGGAAATTTGTAGACAGCTAGACAGACTTACGGATATACAGAATAAATACATCATGCAAAATACGATCACATATACACACAGAATGTATGGAGAAATAGAAAAACTGAAAATGAGACTTACAGGTATATACATGTTTATTAATTTTTGTTA
Source organism: Alitta virens (assembly GCA_932294295.1). NCBI lineage: Eukaryota > Metazoa > Annelida > Polychaeta > Phyllodocida > Nereididae > Alitta > Alitta virens. The sequence continues at coordinate 5,179,520 of OW028583.1, read as the reverse complement.
TTTATGATATATTTAAAACATGGTAATAAACATATACAGGTTGAAAATACACTGTTACAATATGGCCCTGTTATTAAGCAAAACTATGAAAGACAAAAAATTTATATCAAAATATATATGTTCACTTAACCCGCCCAGCTCTAATACACAATATAAATGTATGGATAGCTAGACAGCTAGACAGCTAGACAGCTAGACAGCTAGACAAGCTGCATCAGATAGACAGAAGAGAAGAAAGACACACAAATTATCTCAGCTCTGTATACATAAATTATTAATCATCCGCTGTTCTTATGTTTCAATTTATTGATGGGCTGGCCCATTTTTACCATGTTAATGATGTTATTATGAATTGTGCTATTAATGGCATAAACACTAGAAATCATCTTGTGAATGTCTATATTCTTAATGTCTCTAGTCAGTTTGCTAAAAGGTATTTTGAGTACACTAGTGCTAATGCATGGAATAGTTTACCATCATTTTTAGAAGATATTTATGATATCAATGTTTTTAAAAGGAAGCTAAAATGATATATTTTAATGTAATTTTATCTTATCTTATTTCTACATGTTTTATGATTTTATATATATTTTCTTATTTTAGTTAATTTATGTACAAATACTTAATATTTCATATATATATAAATATATATATATATATATACATTTTTGTTTTATTGTATTAATGGGCCACCTAAAAAACAGTTTTTACTGATGGTGCTTCCCATTTTAAATATATTTTAATAAATAAATACAGACAGCTACTCAGACTCACAGAGAGAACTACAGATATATAGAGAAAGAATGAATGGGGAATTATGGGATGCCTTGGTGTAGTGTTTAAGGCGTTTGCCTGATATTATTGTCTAAATGCTTCTGGGTCTACCTTAGTCAGCTTATATGCCCAACTGCTGGAGGCAGACATAATGATGAGATGATAAGGCTGCTTGGAGTCCACACCATGTTAAACACTCACCCCATATGTGGGGTCTTTTACTTGCCTCAGCTGCCTCATGCGATCAAAGTCCCGCGGAGATGTAGCTCGTGAAAAATGCCCAGGCCAGGGATTGAACCCGGGACCATCGGTGCTCAGAGCTGGGGACCATCGGTGCTCAGAGCTGGGGACCATCGGTTCTCAGAGCTGGGGACCATCGGTGCTCAGAGCTGGGGACCATCGGTGCTCAGAGCTGGCCAATATGGAATTGGCTGATGCCACCTAGCTGCAATGCTATCCGCAAGGTCAAGGTTGTGGGTTTGAACCCCACCATGGCATCGAGGAGCTGGTCAGATCCTCTTCAAGTTGACTTCAACCACTGCCTCATCCCACCAAGGTGCAATGTGTACTTGGCATTAGGCACCCACAGTGATGTCACTGGTGTGAGCTCTTAAGCCCCTGCTGGTTAACCCCATGTTCAAGGCTGGCTGAATACTTCCCAGGGAGTTGAGAAAGACTCAGGATTGGCCTGCCATGTATGCAACTGTAAGGTTGGTTGTGGTGACCGTAAATCCCGCATTTTGTAAATCTAAGTGGAAATTATGAGATATTGGGCTTGCTAGCCAATATTATGAAGAAAAAAAAACTTACAGGAATAAACTTGTCTTGTTATTGTTACTTTAAAATAACTTCAGAGGTGAGGTTAGTACATATTTAATCCGCATAGTGGCGCTGAATCAACGCAGCATCACGGCGCCCTCTAGTGCAAACAAAAGCAATCATCACCTTGGATGTATATTTAGTTTTGAGTGTGTTTAATGTTTAGTAATATCAGTAATTTTAAGTAGGTAATTATAAATTTATTTTATTTTTATGATGCTATCAAAAATATTCCACACATTATCAAATATATTATTAGTATATAGTAGAAACAATTATTGCACCTGGTCATTAATGCATGTCGCAAATATTTAATATTTTAACAGATGAAATACATGGCTGAATCTAACAACGCTGTTAGCATGGATATACTATTAATAAATACAGACTTATCTGGCAGCCTGATACCAAAAGCAAAGGCATATGTGGCTTTTATCAATACAAAAATAACAATTTTACATTAATCAATAATCGTCTCTTAATTGTTCTCAAGGGCATCACTGCACCGCACTAATCAATTGCAACACAGCGTTTCAATTCTCGCATATTATGTATGACAGTACAATTCTCATTAGGTCATTGACGATTGCCTTTAACATTTGGTCAAATATAAATTACACAAAAAGTCTAATATTTGGTTATGTTGTTTAAACAGTGCAAAAGTGAAATAATGAATAAATGATTACAAAAATAACAATTAAGATGGCCATGGTTATTAGTAATAGAACAGCTATTCCAATATGTGTTCACAAGTAACCTCTTTAAATGCATAGACAGTTCTTTTTTCACATATTTCATTCCATTCTATCATCTCAATGGTGCTGGGTCTGAAGCTTATATGACCAGCTGCCAGAGGCAGACGCAATGATAAGGTGATATTAGGCTGCTTGGAGTCCACACCACTTTGCACATATGCTTGCCTCAGCTTTTTTCTTTTTTTTTTTTAGTCATTGCACACACAATCAAAAGTAGTGCAAATTAGTGAATAAATGTCCAAACAGACACTTTCTTCGTAGGTAGATTTGTTTAATTTTGAAAATATTGGATTAATTTCATGCTATGTATTAAATTATTACAAACTGGAAATAATATTATAAAAATTATCAATAAAATGTTCATCACATGAAAACATGCCAGTAATATGTTAGACTATTACATGTTTAGCTAGCCTGGCAGCTGTCCTATCTTTTTTTGAGTGGTATTTTGCAACAGGTTGAATAAATATTGTCTGGATATTATACAGGGATCAGTGCCAACTATCTTATGTAATTAGGCAGTGATAACATTAAACTTTTTTAAGCAGAAGTGAAATTGCCGATTCATTGCATGAAAATGATGATTGTGAAAAAATAACACCATGTCAAGATTAGTAATAGGTTGTGTCATATTCATCAGTATAAAATTGATTACGGTAGGTACGGAGACTGTAAAACTGTATAATACCACTAAAAAATATAAAGATGGCTGCATGGCCCTCATTCTGCAAACTCGGACGCAAATGAGGGCCATGCTTGCTTGGCTAAAGGGGCATTTACACTGACTAGGATAAGATCTAAGTATGACCATGGATGTGAAAAATCGGATTTACGTGCTCACTTATAGCACTTTTGATCACTTATGAATTATTTCCACGAGCGTACGTGAGGCAGTCGTAGATCGCTCGCCGGCCGTCTGTCAAATGCTCTCCAAACGTTTGTCGCCAAGCATCTGTCAATCATCTGTGAGGCACCCATGAGGTACTCATAGATGGCTCGTAGATGGCTCGTAGATCAATCGTGCGAGTGGTTCAAGAATGGGCAGGAATGGGCAAGAATGGGAAAGGATAGGCACGGAAGATGACGGGTGGGCAACCAACATCCATCGAGTTTTCTATGAGTGGACGCGAGTGGATGGCGAGTATATACGGATGAACAGTGGATACGTACCACTCGCCGAGTGAATCCCGAGCGAGTTGCATAACTAAAATTATAAATTATTTACTCGTAGAACATCCGCCAAAGCTTAAAACATTTTTGCCCTCTCCACGCACGGTCACGGATGATTTAGCTCTACCAGGAGTGTTCTACCATGGTAGGTTCTACGGATTAGCAAGAGTATCCTTGAAATGCTCGACGAGTGAATCACATATAAACAAGGATGAGCAAGAGTAAAAATTTTCATACGTAGTCATACGTAGGTCGTATCCGTGAAAGTGTGCACGCCCCTTATGCCAAAACTTCAATCCTACATCATGTGAGCAGTGGACTGCAGCACATTCTTGCATAAATGTACATGGTGAATGGGCCCAGGTCTAAAAACAGCTGCTTATTTATTTATGATCTAATATAGGCTGCCAACCAAATAGTACAGGTTAGCTACTAGGTGTTTTTCACTGAGTGCATCGATCCCACCACAAAATGGCGTCCGACAAACCAACCTCAGGCTATATTAACATGATTAAGGAATTTTATGATGGATCAAAAACTAAGGAAGAAATCACAGAAATATATGCGAAGTATACTGATTATGAAGAGGTAGGTTATAATGATGTATGACAATGCAATTTGAAAATGTGCTTTATCAATAACTTTTTACATGTCAATAGATTTATTCTATTGCATTTCTCCATCAAAATAATAATTTATGTAGTTGTCATAGTTCAGCTATTAGCTGCCCGAATAATGTATCTATCTATCTATCAATTCTATCTATCTTTCTATCTATCTATCTATCTATCTATCTATCTATCTATCTATCTATCCATCCATCAATCCACTATCTATCTATCTATATCTATCTATCTATCTATTTATCCATCCATCCATCCATCCACTATCTACCTATAATATATCTATCTATCAAACATGACATATTTGTCACAAACATCAATACATTAACAAGAAAGTTGACAATAGATATTAAAGACATGTAAACATGTCTTTAATATCTATTGTCAACTTTCTTTTATGGAAGCTATTTTCTAATTATTATGTTACTATATATTTGCATTTATTCCATTTCACACTGCCAGATATCTATTCTTTTTTTTTAACAAGCAAAGTTCTCTAAAAAAGAGAACTGCATGCAAATTGATGACACAATGATGTTTTTTTGTATAGACTAAAGGGCATTAGTTGCTGGTAACCGATATTGACAAGGTATCATGTCAAAATATTACAGTCAATTAGTATAGCTCATATAAATTTGTCTTGATCTTTATTGCCATAATTGCTATTAAATTTACTTTTCCATAGAGCCTCGCTTCTTTTGCCTAGCTACCCATAACTGTCTGCAAATCGACTACTTGCACCATCTGTAGTATTAGTAATGAAAAAGACCTTTGCTTGTTAGTATTACTTTGAAAAAACTAACTCTAAATATATTTCAAAATTTCCTACTACTAAATTTTATAGAATTTTGTCTAGTTATGTTTAATATATATTATAAGTACCAAAATACTTTTAATGTTGTGAAATTTGCAGCCTACAAAACAGTATATATTCACAAAAATGTGAAATTGTTTGCAAATCTATTGGTATAATTCAGATCCACATTTAAAAAATATATAATTATGTTTCATTTCTCCACATTAATACATAATATTGACATGTTCAGTGAGTGTAGCATTTTTTAACTGCATATCTGCTGTTTAAAACAGTTTAAGAAATAATTTTATTTCAATATTGGCTTATTTGTAATTACAGTGTACAGCTTTAAATGCAACAATATGTGCAATCAGCTATCAGAAACATAAAGAGCAATTGAAAGATCCCATTTGTGTAATTACACTGTTTCACAGACAGACAGCTAGACAGACAGCTAGACAGACAGCTAGACAGACAGCTAGACAGACAGCTAGACAGACAGCTAGACAGACAGCTAGACAGACAGCTAAACAGACAGCTAGACAGCCAGACAGACAGCCAGACAGACAGCCAGACACACAGTCAGACAGACAGCCAGACAGACAGCCAGACACACAGTCAGACCGGCAGCTAGACAGGCAGACAGGTAGACAGTTAGACAGACAGCTAGACAGACAGCTAGAAAGACAGCTAGTCAGACAGCCAGACACACAGATAGACAGGCAGCTAGACAGACAGACAGCTAGACAGACAGACAGACAGACAGCCAGACAGACAGCCAGACAGACAGCCAGACACACAGTCAGACCTGCAGCTAGACAGGCAGACAGGTAGACAGCTAGACAGACAGGTAGACAGACAGCTAGAAAGACAGCTAGTCAGACAGCCAGACACACAGATAGACAGGCAGCTAGACAGACAGACAGCTAGACAGACAGACAGACAGACAGCTAGACAGACAGACAGACAGACAGCTAGACAGACAGCTAGACCGACATACGGAGAAATGCACAGATATCTAAGATAGATCAGATACAAGTAAAGCAAATGGATGGACAGACAGAGAAAGATATATAGAGAAATACCTCATAAACAAATATGGACACAGATTTATAGGAAATTTGTAGACAGCTAGACAGACTTACGGATATACAGAATAATACATCACATATACACACAGAATGCATGGAGAAATAGAAAAACTGAAAATTAGACTTACAGGTATATACATGTTTATTTATTTTTGTTATTTATAAATATATCTAATACAGGTTGGAAATACACTGTTTTACAATATGGCCCTGTTATTAAGCAAAACTATAAAATAAAATTAATTAATATCAAAATATATATGTTCACTAAACCCGCCCAGCTCTAATACACAATATAAATGTATGGATAGCTAGACAGCTAGACAGCTAGACAGCTAGACAGCTAGAAAGCTAGAAAGCTAGAAAGCTAGACAAGTTGCTAGACAGCTAGATAGCTAGACAAGTTGCATCAGATAGACAGGGACAGAAGAGAAGAAAGACACACAAATTATCACTAATCAAGTGCAACACAGCGTTTCAATTCGCACATTTGGTCAAATGTAAATTACACAAAAAGTCTAATATTTGGTTTTGTTTTTTAAACAGTGCAAAAGTGAAATAATGAATAAATAATTAAAAAAATAATAATTAAGATGGCCATGGTTATTAAGTAAAGAACAGCTATTCCAATATGTGTTCACAAGTAACCTCCTTAAATTATTTTTAAATGCATGGACACTGCATAGACAGTTTTTTTTTCACATCCATTTTATCGTCTCAATGGTGCTGGGTCTGAAGCTTATATGACGTAATGATAAGGTGATATTAGGCTGCTTGGAGTCCACATCACTTTGCACTTATGCTTGTCGAGCTTTTTTTATTATTTTTTTTATTTTTTTTTAGTCATTGCACACACAATCAAAAGTAGTGCAAATTAGTGAATAAATGTCTAAATAGATACTTTCTTCGTAGGTAGATTTGTTTAATTTCTGAAAATATTGGATTAATTTCATGCTATGTATGAAATTATCACAAACTGGAAATAATATTATAAAAATTATCAATAAAATGTTCATCACATGAAAACATGCCAGTAATATGTAAGACTCTATTACATGTTTAGCTAGCCTGGCAGCTGTCCTATCCTTTTTTGAGTGGTATTTTGCAACAGGTTGAATAAATATTGTCTGGACAACTATCATATGTAATTAGGCAGTGATAACATTACCCAATTTTTAAGCAGAAGTGAAATTGCCAATTCATTGCATGAAAATGATGATTGTGGAAAAATAACACCATGTCAAGATTAGTAATAGTGTGGGTCATATTCATCAGTATAAAATTGATTAAGGTAGGTACGGAAGCTGTAAAACTGTGTATAATTCCACTAAAAAATATAAAGACGGCTGCATGGCCCTCATTCTGCAAACTCAGACGCAAATGAGGGCCATGCTTGCTTGGCTAAAGGGGCATTCACACTGTCACCGATAAGACCTACGTATGACCAAGGATGTGAAAAATCGGATTTACGTGCTCACTCGTAGCTCTTTTGATCACTTATGAATTATTTCCACGAGCAAACGTGAGGCAGTCGTAGATCGCTCGCCGGCCATCTGTCAAATGCTCTACAAGCGTCTGTCGCCAAGCATCTGTCAATCATCTGTGAGGCACCCATGAGGTATTCATAGATGGCTCGTAGATGGCTCGTAGATCACTCGTGCGATTGGTTCAAGAATGGGCAGGAATGGGCAAGAATGGGAAAGGATAGGCACGGAAGATGACGGGTGGGCAACCAACATCCATCGAGTTTTCTATGAGTGGACGCGAGTGGATGGCGAGTATATACGGATGAACAGTGGATACGTACCACTCGCCGAGTGAATCCCGAGCGAGTTGCATAACTAAAATTATAAATTATTTACTCGTAGAACATCCGCCAAAGCTTAAAACATTTTTGCCCTCTCCACGCACGGTCACGGATGATTTAGCTCTACCAGGAGTGTTCTACCATGGTAGGTTCTACGGATTAGCAAGAGTATCCTTGAAATGCTCGACGAGTGAATCACATATAAACAAGGATGAGCAAGAGTAAAAATTTTCATACGTAGTCATACGTAGGTCGTATCCGTGAAAGTGTGCACGCCCCTTATGCCAAAACTTCAATCCTACATCATGTGAGCAGTGGACTGCAGCACATTCTCGCATAAATGTACATGGTGAATGGGCCCAGGTCTAAAAACAGCTGCTTATTTATTTATAATCTAATATAGGCTGCCAACCAAATAATACAGGTTAGCTACTAGGTGTTTTTCACTGAGTGCATTGATCCCACCACAAAATGACGTCCGACAAACCAACCTTAGGCTATATTAACATGATTAAGGAATTTTATGATGGATCAAAAACTAAGGAAGAAATCACAGAAATATATGCGAAGTATACTGATTATGAAGAGGTAGGTTATAATGATGTATGACAATGCAATTTGAAAATGTGCTTTATCAATAACTTTTTACATGTCAATAGATTTATTCTATTGCATTTCTCCATCAAAATAATAATTAATGTAGTTGTCATAGTTCAGCTATTTGCTGCCCGAATAATGTATTTATCTATCTGTCTATCCATCTATCTATCTGTCATCTATCAATCTATCTATCTATCTATCAATCTATCTATCTATCTATCATCCATCCATCCACTATCTATCTATATATATATATATCTATCTATCTATTTATCCATCCATCCATCCATCCATCCACTATCTATCTATAATATATCTATCTATCTATAGGAATTCCTATTCTAGGTTCAAGGCTTTTTATTGACAGTATTATGTCAAACATGACATATTTGTCGCAAACATCAATACATTAACACACATAACTGACAAGCTTATTGACAGGTTCAGTGAGTGTAGCACTTTTTTAAATGCATATCTGCTGTTTAAAACAATTTGAGAAATAATTTCCTTTCAACATTGGCTTATTTACTTTAAATGGAATCAGCTATCGGAAACATTTTTATAACACTGTTTCACTAGCTTCAGAAAGAGTGAGATAGAACTTCCTTTGATGAGTTGGAGTGTGGATGTGTCACTCAACTGGCTAACTAGTTACAACAGCAGCGTCATACTATTGATTGATTTTTGTTATTAAAGGCCAAAGCATCCTAGTTACTTTTTAAATCATGTTGGTTTTCGTAGGAATGGAATAATTTAGATATTAAGCTTTTGTTGAGTTACTAGGCATTTTTACATGTGGCTTCTAGACCTATCACACAATATATGCCAAGTATTTATTACGAGCAGTCTCTTTAATCTCTGAGACTGAGAGGAGATTGGGATCTGCAACATACATAAATGTTTTAACAGTTTGATTTGGTGAAAAAAAAATAAATGTATCTTTAAAAGATACATAAGGAATCTTAAGACATTTATTATGTAATTATTTTGTTAATAATGTCAGATGAAGAAAAGATATTTTGTCCAAATTTCAACTATCCTGACAATTATAATTTCATGATAATTCACACAAATTAGCTCTACAGTGATCATAGCTTTAGCCAAATTTGGTTTAAGTCCTTAGTTACCATATTCGAAATGCATAAATGAATGTTGTTAGACTATAAATAGAACTTTCAGGCATGATGGAAAAGAACATGTTCAGATATTTCAAGCCAGCAGCAGTGGCTGAATGCAGTAAGGTCTGTTCGACATGGGCTGTAGAGCAGTATTTCAACTCCAGTCCACATATAGTTTATGTATACATTTTCAATACTATTGGTGTGTTTACATGTCATTAATATCTATTGTCAACTTTCTTTTATGGAAGCTATTTTCTAATTATTATGTTACTATATATTTGCATTTATTCCATTTCACACTGCCAGATATCTATTCTTTTTTTTTAACAAGCAAAGTTCTCTAAAAAAGAGAACTGCATGCAAATTGATGACACAATGATGTTTTTTGTATAGACTAAAGGGCATTAGTTGCTGGTAACCGATATTGACAAGGTATCATGTCAAAATATTACAATCAATTAGTATAGCTCATATAAATTTGTCTTGATCTTTATTGCCATAATTGCTATTAAATTTACTTTTCCATAGAGCCTCGCTTCTTTTGCCTAGCTACCCATAACTGTCTGCAAATCGACTACTTGCACCATCTGTAGTATTAGTAATGAAAAAGACCTTTGCTTGTTAGTATTACTTTGAAAAAACTAACTCTAAATATATTTCAAAATTTCCTACTACTAAATTTTATAGAATTTTGTCTAGTTATGTTTAATATATATTATAAGTACCAAAATACTTTTAATGTTGTGAAATTTGCAGCCTACAAAACAGTATATATTCACAAAAATGTGAAATTGTTTGCAAATCTATTGGTATAATTCAGATCCACATTTAAAAATTTATAATTATGTTTCATTTCTCCACATTAATACATAATATTGACATGTTCAGTGAGTGTAGCATTTTTTAACTGCATATCTGCTGTTTAAAACAGTTTAAGAAATAATTTTATTTCAATATTGGCTTATTTGTAATTACAGTGTACAGCTTTAAATGCAACAATATGTGCAATCAGCTATCAGAAACATAAAGAGCAATTGAAAGATCCCATTTGTGTAATTACACTGTTTCACAGACAGACAGCTAGACAGACAGCTAGACAGACAGCTAGACAGACAGCTAGACAGACAGCTAGACAGACAGCTAGACAGACAGCTAAACAGACAGCTAGACAGACAGCTAGACAGACAGCTAAACAGGCAGCTAAACAGACAGCTAGACAGCCAGACAGACAGCCAGACAGACAGCCAGACACACAGTCAGACCGGCAGCTAGACAGGTAGACAGGTAGACAGCTAGACAGACAGCTAGAAAGACAGCTAGTCAGACAGCCAGACACACAGATAGACAGGCAGCTAGACAGACAGACAGCTAGACAGACAGACAGACAGACAGCTACACAGACAGACAGACAGACAGCTAGACAGACAGCTAGACCGACATACGGAGAAATGCACAGATATCTAAGATAGATCAGATACAAGTAAAGCAAATGGATGGACAGACAGAGAAAGATATATAGAGAAATACCTCATAAACAAATATGGACACAGATTTATAGGAAATTTGTAGACAGCTAGACAGACTTACGGATATACAGAATAAATACGATCACATATACACACAGAATGTATGGAAAAATAGAAAAACTGAAAATGAGACTTACAGGTATACATGTTTATTTATTTTTGTTATTTATAAATATATCTAAATCAGGGTTAACATATACAGGTTGAAAATACACTGTTACAATATGGCCCTGTTATTAAGCAAAACTATGAAATACAAAAAATTTATATCAAAATATATATGTTCACTTAACCCGCCCAGCTCTAATACACAATATAAATGTATGGATAGCTAGACAGCTAGACAGCTAGATAGCTAGACAGCTAGAAATCTAGACAAGTTGCTAGACAGCTAGATAGCTAGACAAGTTGCATCAAATAGACAGGGACAGAAGATAAGAAAGACACACAAATTATCACAGCTCTGTATATATAAATTATTAATCATCCGCCGTTCTTATTTTTAAATTTATTTATGGGATGGCCCATTTTTACCTTGTTAATGACGTTATTTTGAATTGTGATATTAATGGCATAAACACTATAAATCATCTTGTGAATGTCTATATTCCTAATGTCTCTAGTCAGTTTGCTAAAAGGTATTTGAAGTAGACTAGTGCTAATGCATGGAATAGTTTACCATCATTTTTAAGATATTCATGATATCAATATTTTGAAAAGGAAGCTAAAACGATATATTTTAATGTTATTTTATCTTATCTTATTTCTACATGTTTTATGATTTTATATATTTTTTCTGATTTTAGTTAATTTATGTAATTATACTTAATATTTCATCTGTATATATACATTTTTGTTTTATTGTATTAATGGGCCACCTGAAAAACAGTTTTTACTGATGGTGCTACCTGTTTTAAATATATTTTAATAAATAAAATAAATAAATAAATACAGACCAGCTAGACAAAGAAACAGTTCCCTCAGACTGACAGAGAGAACAACAGATATATAGAGAAAGAATGAATGGGGAATTATGGGATGCCTTGGTGTAGTGTTTAAGGTGTTTGTCTGATATTATTGTTTTAATGCTTCTGGGTCTAAATACCTTAATCAACTTATATGACCAGCTGCTAGAGGCAGACATAATGATGAGATGATAAGGCTGCTTGGAGTCCACACCATGTTACACACTCACTCCATGTGTGGGGTCTTTTACTTGCCTCAGCTGCCTCAGCATAGACCTCGAGTACAAGGCACCTCCAATTTAACGTCTCATGCGATCAAAGTCCTGCGGAGATGTAGCTCATGAAAAATGCCCAGGCCAGGGATTGAACCCGGGACCATCGGTGCTCAGAGCTGGCCAATATGGAATTGGCTGATGCCACCTAGCTGCAATGCTATCCGCAAGGTTCAAGGTCAGGGGGGACCCATAAATTTTTTGTGGGGGGGGGGGGGGTCTGATTCCTCAGAATCAATCCGGTTGCCGGAAACGTTCAATTGCTTTTTATTAATAAATTTTTTTTACTGTTATTTTTTACCTGTTTTTTTGGCTGGCTGATGCATCCCCCACCCCCACCCACCCCCCCCCCCCTGGATCCATCCCTGTTCAAGGTTGTGGGTTCGAACCCCCACCATGGCATCGAGGAGTTGGGCAGATCCTCTTCAACCTCAACCACCGCCTCATCCCACCAAGGTGCAATGGGTACTTGGCATTAGGCACCCACAGTGATGTCACTGGTGTGAGCTCTTAAGCCCCTGCTGGTTAACCCCATGTTCAAGGCTGGCTGAATACTTCCCAGGGAGTTGAGAAAGACTCAGGATTGGCCTGCCATGGATGCAATTGTAAGGTTGGTTGTGGTGACAGACTAAATCCCGCATTTTGTAAATCTAAGTGGAAATTATGAGATATGGGGCTTGCTAACCAATATTATGAAAAAACAAAACTTGATACTGTAAATTCCATGGAGATATTAACAGGAATCTTTTTTTTTGCCTCATATCATACTTGTCTTCTTATTGTTACTTTAAAATATTGTCAAAATGATTTAACAATGTGAATTCCGAAAAAATACAGAGGTGAGGTTAGTACATATTTAATCCCCATAGTGGCGCTGAATCAACGCAGCATCACGGCGCCCTCTAGTGCAAACAAAAGCAATCATCACCTTGGATGTATATTTAGTTTTGAGTGTGTTTAATGTTTAGTAATATCAGTACTTTTAAGTAGTTATTTTATTTTTTTTAATTTTATGCTATCAAAAATATTCCACACATTATCATATATTTTTTGTATATAGTAGCAACGATTATTGCACAAGGTCATTGATGCATGTCGCAAAAATTTAATGTTTTAACCAAAAAAACAAATGAAATACATGGCTGAATCCAACAACGCTGTTAGCATGGATATACTATTAACAAATACAGACCTGTCTGGCAGCCTGATGCCAAAAGCAAAGCATATGTGGCTTTTATCAATACAAAAATAACAATTTTACATTAATAAATAATCATAACTTAATATGGGCATCACGTAGAATATGCACTGCACTAATCAATTGCAACACAGCGTTTCAATTCTCGCATATTATGTATGACAGTACAGTTCTCATTAGGTCATTGATGATTGCCTTTAACATTTAGTCAAATATAAATTACACAACAAGTCTAATATTTGGTTTTGTTGTATAAACAGTGCAAAAGTGAAATAATGAATAAATAATTACAAAAATAATAATTAAGATGGCCATGGTTATTAGTAATAGAACAGCTATTCCAATATGTGTTCACAAGTAACCTCTTTAAATGCATAGACAGTTCTTTTTTCACATATTTCATTCCATTCTATCGTCTCAATGGTGCTGGGTCTGAAGCTTATATGACCAGCTGCCAGAGGCAGACGTAATGATAAGGTGATATTAGGCTGCTTGGAGTCCACACCATTTTGCACATATACTTGCCTCAGCTTTTTTTTTTTTTTTTTTAGTCATTGCACACACAATCAAAAGTAGTGCAAATTAGTGAATAAATGTCCAAACAGATACTTTCTTCGTAGGTAGATTTGTTTAATTTCTGAAAATATTGGATTAATTTCATGCTATGTATGCCTCATTGCATAATATGTAGTAAAAATTACTATATAAGTCACAAATATACAATTCACTTATTTAATTACATTATTATTAATATCTAGTAGATATTGAGATTTATGTATTTTCTGAAATGTTATATTTTTTGATTTCAGCTTATAGTAGCTTATGCCCCTAATCGTCCGAGGATGGGTGCCAAGGCTTTTGAAGCTCAATACGGACACAAAAGTAAAGACATCAAAATTTTGGATGCAGGAGCTGGCACCGGTCTTGCCGCTATTGAGGTAATTTGGTTGACTGTCACATCAAACCATGATCTGCCCAGGAAAATTTTTTTATATTAATAACTTTTTCTCGTAATTATGAAAAAAAGTAACGTAATTACAAAAATATATATTTTATTTTTATGGTTGGCAGCAAAACGTTTCCATGTTCATGAATACGATGATATGAAGAAAAAAAATCTTTTCATCTGAAAAATAAATATCTGACATTAGGTACAGAGCAACTGGACATGCAAGAAATAAATATTATTTTCGCGAGCACTGCGAAAAAAGCGTGAGCATGTGAAATAAGTCGTGCCCAGGCAAAATGGGGAGGAAAAATACCACCAGAGGTCACTGAGACCATAGCAGATAAGTCACAGATTAAACAGATCTCACACTCTTGTATATTAGGACGCGCTAGACATGCTGGGGGAAGTGGGCGGTTTGTTTAAGGCTGAATGACGTCAAGAACACAAAACAATGGCCGTCAATCAAATGACATCATACTGGCCCATTATGACGTCACTGTGGACATCAAAGAGTTTAGATCGCCAATGTTGATCCATAGAACTCAAACTGTGTGTGACATGGTGATATATTGCTCCATTCGTTCATTACGAAAATATAAAAATTATGATATTTTCATTATTATTATACTGTAAACGTGACATTGACAAAACTATGTAACTCTGGGGGTCTAGGCGCAGCGTTTACAAAATGAAATATAAGGAGTGTCGCTTCTTGGTTATCTTCTTTGGATAAGTTTTGTTTGATGACCTAATATATATTAATGATTTTAAGCAGATTATTGCTTGAACTTGGCTGTAAATTTGTCAGAAAACAGACAATATTTTATAAGAATGTACTGTAGCATTTAATTGACAGCAAAATGCAAGGTGTTGGAATTCAATCTCATAGACTCGGAAGCTAAACTCCAGATAACGTCATGTGGAGCCAGAACTCTTATTGGTTGAGGGACTGCCTTTGCCAATGGGAGTGCTGGGTTCACATGACATCATCTGGTGTTTAGCTTCCAAGTCTCTTGGATTAGGTCCCAACTCTTTGAATTTGGCTTCAATACTGCATAATAGCTATAGCCTACTATTTCTATGTACTTTCGAGTACATTTGGCTTCAAGCCATGCAAAGGTCAATAGTAACCGTCGTGGAATGATTTGTTTTATCGTATGCAGCTCATTAAACTTGGCTACACCAACATAGATGCCCTGGAGCCTTGTGAATCATTGGCAAAACAAGCTTTGGAGAAAAACATCTACAAAAACTGGTATCAGGCCTACATGTGCAAGGACAGACTGCCCATTGATGACAGTAGGTGATTTTGGTATTCAATGTGCATGCATCTCATAATGGGGAGTAATAAGGGCTTTAGGTCTTGTATTTCTGCACCTGATGGACGCATTAGGACAGGCAGGGACCATGGTAATGTGATGAAGGATGAAACAGCCATCCAACTTAGACTCGACCGGGAATTGGACCCGGAACCCGGTGGTTGGAAGCCCAGCACGCTACCACTGAGCTAGGCCCCCACCCCTCTCATAAAACCAGAGGATCGACACTGCCACTGAAGCATAAAAAGCAAAATTTGATGATGTCATAATCTATTGCAACAATGGATGCCATTATGAAACTGCTTTGATGCCAGTGACCTCTGGTGGTTCTTTTGTTCTAAATTAACACAGGGCGATGGTAGAACCATCGTTTGATGACGTCGTCTAAATGTGACATCATCCACTGCACTCAATTGCCTGATTGTATGATTACATCATTAAACCACCCTGGCTGATGTCAATACCTGGGAATGGTTGGACAGTGGTGCCTTCTGTTAGTAACAAATCAATCATATTTTGTGTGTACAATATATTTTGTGCGCACATGTTTGGAAAATTCAAGATGTCTGATTGGCTAAGAGGCCGTTGCAGCTGCCGTTGCAATACTTCTCAATCAATTATCTCCTTATTCACAATTATGTTCATCCTTCAGTGTAAATTGAGGTAATATGAAAAAGATAATTTTTGAAAAGTGTAAAGTGTGACCCTAGCAACCTAAATTTTTGGAAAATTATAGTCCTAATGTTAACTAGATGTAGCTGTCCAATTACGATGACATATTTTATATAGACTATATCAATATTACAGATGTTTATGATGCGGTGTACTCTATTGGTGCATTTGGACCAGCGCATGCCAAAGAAGACAGTTTCGAAGAGCTGATCAGGATTTTGAAACCTGGTGAGTACCCAAAAAAGAGGGCACCATGAGCAACTTGACCACATTTTTTAAAGACAGCATTTCCCCCTCTTATAAACAATATATACAACTAAACATTTTACATAAGATACTCAGGATGTTAAAATATAGTAAGATTTTTGCAATAAAACAATTGTAATTTCATGATCCAAGGTGAAAAAAGTAAAATATGACTCATGGTGCCCCACTCTCCCCTATTCTTTTTGTATTGTCTTAATGCTACTGGGGTGAAGCCTAGCCAGCTCTATGAGATTATAAGGCTAGGTATCCACACAATGTTACACATTTACCCCATTGATGGTGTCTTTTACTTGCCTCAGCATAGACACTGTACAAGGCATTATAAATAGTGACTGGTTAATTTAATTCTCCACTTTATAAAATGTCATTTATAATAAGGTAATAATACAATAACTTTCTTCAGGAACCTGGGGCATAGAATATCACACCAGGGGTCGCTTGCATGCATTACTGCCACCTTCAGGCATTAAAAGAAAATTCTTTAAAAAAACAAAAAATAGATATCTGGCAATGTGTACATTATGTACGTTACAGATCCCAATCTCCTATCAGTCATTGACCTAAGTTTTGTCAAAGATCCGATTATCGGTTCGCTGTATATATCTGGCATTGTTAAAGCTAATATCAGTCATAGTTATAGGTCTAGACGCCAGATAAAAAAAATAACTGCCTTTCAAGGAAAATAAAATAAACCTAGTTAAATGAATTGTTTGTTTTCTTGTAAGTATTATTTGTTTCGACACAATTTTCACTTAATTTTTTACTTTAATTCTAACATTTTTTTAAAGCTTGTGAAAATAGTTTTAAAAAATCTGGAATGTATATTTTCATATAAAATAAGCTTCTTTTTAAAATCTCTTTATCATCATCTCAATTTCAGGTGGTCAAGTAATGATACTAACCGGTGAAGCTTACTTTGGATATCCCTGCATGGTGAACTTCGAGCCTAGGATAAAAGCATTGGAAAAAGAGGGCATCCTCATATACCACAAGAGAGAGATTATCCCAGCATATGTCACCAACAACAATGAACCTATGAATGGATTACTGCTGGTTTTGGAGAAACCTCAATCTTGATATATTCTCTTTAAAGTTCCTCCCAGATAGCATTCCATATTGGGCCAGCGTCAATTCTACAACGTTTTGACATAGCCGTCATAGCGCTGACGTTGATACGATTTGGAATGCTTTCAGGGTATGTCTCTACATTTACCATATTGGTAAATGATTAAATAACCAATACCACTGCTTGTCTCGTGGTATTACCATTACATGCTCATTGTGCACATCAATTTAACTTTAAGGTACAATAAATGATATAAAATAAAGTTTTTCATGCCATCAAAAATAAAATATGTAAACAAATCAAGTGATGACGTCACTGAACAATGGATGATGATACCATTTCCATTGAGTTTCAATGTTTTGGTCTGGATGTGCTCTCAATGCATGATTTATTTTTTGTAATAAATGCCGGATAGAGTCATTAGCACAAATTTAGTGTGCCTTGATTGAAAAAGGTGATTTTCAGCTATTTCATGAAGCTTCAGAAAATTGTAATTTTGACAGACAGTGCAGCTGTATGGTCCCGGGCTTGTATGTTAATTTCCTGATAACAAGTAAAGTTCTCTCCATAGTATAAATTAATTAGAGCAGGGATTCTCCCACTAACCAAAGAAACAGGTCGCTTTCAGAATATATGTTTAAATATTATTAAGTGAGGTTACGTCAATTCAAGCCCTCTCCTAACATCAAAATATGATATCATATAATCATATAATGCTCAGCATGCAAATTTCATTGAGAAAGCGATGTATTTCATTGTGTGATTTTCGTCCAAATATTTTGGCATATGACTGTTTTCGTTGCTCTTTGTGTGAATCATGGGATGTATTTTACTCTTTCCCTTACTAAATTTAAACTTTAAAACTAAATTATTATTTTTTTGTCTCCAGAAAAATTATTGGATTAGGCAAATCTCAAGTTAACAGTTGGTTGAGTAGCCACATGATCGTTGTTTTTGTAATTTCAAAATTAAGTTGTTTTAAATAAAGAACTAACTGTTGGGCATGACAAGTGATGAATTTCTTTTTTAATATTCTGATTAATTATACTTGTATTTCACTGTAATAAAGAAAGTCTGAAGGGGCCTTCACACTGTCACGAGTGACGATGCTGAGTGAGCGTGGATGACGAAAAATATTTACTCTTGTTCATTTCTGTCCATATGTAATTCACTTGCCGAGCGATTTACCGATACTCGTGCTAATCTGTAGAATGCTCCTGGTAGCGCTGGATCATTCGTGACTCTCCTTGGGGAGGACAAACATATTTTTACACATATTTAAAATTTGGCGGATGTTCTACGAGTAAAATTTTTTACCTTTTTTGAGAATTCCTTGGGAGTCACTCGGTAACGCTGTACGTGGCCATTCGCGGACACTCTGGCTAACTCTTGCACAGCTCGTGGAACGCTCGGGAGACTCGGCGCGACGCCCTGGCAACGTGCCCATCTGTAAGACTGTAACCCTCTCCTCATTCTCTCTTGAACCACTCGCACGAGCAATCTCAAAGGCCTCACAGATGCCTCACAGATGCTTGGCGGAATAATTTATATGTGAGTAACGAGCAGTCGATGGATGTTCACTGAGTGGTTGACAGACGTCCTTCGAATGCTCGTTGAAAGATTATATACATGATTAACACAGCCACGAGTGATTACATATAGTCCCTTGTTGACGTCCGTGCTCACTTGGTATCTTACTCGTGATAGTATAAGCTGGGCTTAAGCCAATTAGTGAAATGTAAACATACTGTTAATAAATATTAATGATTAAAAAAATATATTTAAAAAAACTTCCAAGGCCTGGATTCCAAATGCTGCGCTGCCAGCCCATTTCAACCAGACCAACACTTCAGACAATGCAGCCACTGCTGCTTGCAGCAAGTAACTGCACTTTTCTGGAAATCATGGCCTGTAAACTCTATATATAGGCCATATAGCCAATCGTCTGAAAGAATAATGTTTAGCTTGTTTTACATCACTAAAATTCCATGGTTACTGATTCAATTATGTCCATAACATTAATATACGCATTATGAAAATGGTTACCAAGAACTTTTTGCCAAAATTAGCTGAAACTATGGTCATAGAGCTCACTTGCCCAGAGCTAGGAGAGCCTTATATGCATTCACAAAAAGTGATGACAACACTTCACCAGGCATGTCCTCAGATTTTTTAAATCTGATATTATTAGTACTCTAAATGCAGTCCTTACGTTATATAGTACAAGGTGTTCTATAGATTGAGATCTGGTACAATAAAAAAAAAGTTTACATGGAGGTTGAGAAGTATTTATCTGTGATGAGATGATAACGATTGATGAAAATTAATTAACTAATTAATTAAAATCTCTTCTCTGCGGGTCCATAAAACTCTATATAGTTTTTCGAACCTAAACTAGTTCCATTCAAATGGGTGCAATCTTGCCAAAGAGGAAAGGATTCAAATAAAATTGTTTCTGTTAAAATGAGTGCAAGTTGAACAAAGAGGGAAAGGTCCAACCTATATTTTTTTTCCAAATATCTTAGTTTATGATCTGCTGATGGGCTAGTTTGCACTGATTTTATTGCACCGCAAAAATCAATTACAAATTTTAGCACAGTCATACATGTGTTAATGTCTATAATAATTTTTCATAAAAATAGTAAGTGCCCTGTTATTAATAATTACACAATCGCATACTCAAGTGTGTCATATATCTTATTAGTTTGAAAATGAATTAGCAATAATAAAAGAAAAGGGAATCTGAATATCTTTGAAGCTTATTATAGGAAAACATAATTCCCATCCCGAAGTCAGATATTTCCTCAATATTAAGTCATTAATTTTTCAGAATACTGCATTAAGGTTGGATTGACATTTAGAAAGAATATTATGGTTGAGCAAAGTATAAATATTTAAACTATCATGAATATAACCTGAATATCCTAAATGTGGCAAATATTAGAATAAATATTTGCAGAAATTCTTCGATATTAATAAGTAAGTAATAGACTATATATTTCTCATAACTGTTATGAAAATTTTCAGGTAGTATATTTTCATCACATATTTGGCAAATATTATAATTAAAACTTTTTGTAACACCGGATCAAAATTAAATCAACATTAACATAAATATTTTTCTGAAATATCCTAGTAATGTTTTCAATTAACAAGCCTTTAATAATAACTCCTAATATCCAATAAATATTTTGTTTAATCTTTTTTTTCATGTTATCGTCATGTTAAAATAACATCAAAATCAAACGTTTGATATATCATTTCTCTGATGTTTGAAAATCATATATGTTTAATAACTACTCCTAATATGCTATGAACATTAAGTTTATTTTCTATGATGTTACTATTATGTCAATACAACATTAAATGTAATGTTTTTTATAGACCATATTTTACTTTGATATTAGAGTCTAACAATAAAATCATCTTGAGAATTTTCATCTTGATGAGATTATTAGTAAAAATTCAATCAATATTAAAGAATAATGATACTCTTTCCACATAACAGAAATATTAGTAGAACCTTAAATAATAATATTTTCTGCTGATGTCGGCACAACCTTCTCAAGACATTAATAAAATGTTATGGCAATTTTAGCAGCACCTTAGACAATATTATTTCCGTGAAATATTTAACGAAGTTCTGCTAAATATAAATGAATATTTTTTTTAATATTATACGTTTTGCAGAGTAGTGACCTCTTTTGGTACTTTTTCTCCCCATTCTGGGGTCCCAATCTTGCCCAAGTGATCTGCTGTTCACTTAAAGGGGCTGTATCCCCTGATTTTACCCATCTTGCACTACTTATACTATCAAACAGCTGAAGAGTCATTTATTCAGCCCAGTGAATATATTTTGCTATACTTCAATAATTATCATGAAAACTGGCTCCAACAACACTGCAGAATTTCTGAGCCATGGACAGTTTATTCCAACTGCATGGGCTGCTGCTGCTGCTGCTGCTACTCAGTCCAGTCATGTGACTGTGGCGTAGTTATTTATTATCAATTGTCTGTGTACGCTAGTTCACAGTCAGAGGACAAACCCTGAGTTGGCCCACCTGAAATTGTGTGTCGCGCATACGCTCATAGCAAGAATTTATACCTGATTAACAGAGCCACGAGTGAGTACGTATAGCCAATTTTTGACGTACGTGGTCATTCATAGGTCTTATGCGTGTGAACACAAGGCAAGTTCTGTACTTGGACTCAGTACTTGGACTTCAGTATCAAGTACCAAGTACCCAGTACTTGTACTTGAAGCTGTTCAAAATAAAGTACTTGTACTTGGACTTGTACTTGAAGCCAAAGTACTTGCAAGTACCTTTCAAGTACTTCAAGTACTTATTTTTTTAAGATGCAGATTAAGGCAGTTTATAAATAATTATTGCAACATAGATAATCTATCATGAATATAATTTGGTATTTTGTGCACAAGTGACATGTCATGACTAACATTACTGGTTTGACTAAATAGAAATTAGGTAGTTCACTGATTGCAATAAATATTACACACTCTTGGATTGAGGCAGGCTTTCATACAAAAACCAAATATCATATAGATTATAGATCTATTACATGTAGAAGTATTAATTTACACAAATAATTTCTCCAAAAAGGCAAGTTTGCCTACAGTATGACTCATATGGAATTGTCCATGTTTCCCTACATTTGGGGAGACACGGGATGTCACGGATTGTAGCGGGGCGTTGCGCTTACCCCCCATGGCATGGCTAATTGCTTTGCAGGGCCTCTCTCGGACTTTTGCCGACCTGCGGGGAGTGTCGGTGCTTTACCCTGCTATTTCTTTTATCCCTTTTAACCCCATCAAATCCTTGGTCCCTTTAAGAGCAGGTGTTACATACCATGGGGGTATATAGATATCATCAGCATTTAATTGTGCAGAGGGGGTTGAAACTGATACCCTGAAACCCTTTTGTAGTAAGATAAAGGACACATGTTCTACTAGTCTTGAGTGACAACAATAATTTTTCTCCTTCATTTGAAGAAAGTTACTCTATTTTCATTGGGTAGCTCTCTTCTTCTAGATTAAGACCATGCACATTTTCATTGCAATGTGATTAATAGATCCTGAGATATCTATTATCAATAAATTTATTTACATTTAACCACATCTATACCAGTACCAGTTCATTATATCTTAGATAAACCACAGTTTAATCAAGATTATATGAAGTGATAAATGTGTCATTATAATTTAGAAATAAATATTTTAAACTACAGATGTATCATGCTATGTTTGTGGGGTTGAATAAAGTTATGTTGTGGTGAACAATCACAATATCAATACAATCTCCCCAGTAAAACCACTATCAAGACCACCGTGTCACAATAGCTCACAATTGTATTACACAAGTCCACTGTTCCATCAAGACTACTGAACAGATAAATACATTAAAACGACTAATGAGATCCCCTCACAATTAAGACCTCACAATTTCGGACCTGTCTGCATTCTGTTCTTTATGAAGGCTACTTTGACTATTGCTAGATAGATAGATAGATAGATAGGTAGGTAGTAAGGTAATAAGGTAGATAGATAGATAGATAGGTAGTTAGATAGATGGATAGGTAGATAGATATATAGATAGATAGATAGATAGGTAGAGAGATAGAGAGATAGAGAGAAAGATAGTTATTTAGGTAGATAAATAGCTAGGAAGATAGATAGTTTGCAACATTATATACAAATAGTGTTGAAAATTGTTACAATGTAACTTTATAAAGTAAACAAAAAGTGTGTATATATTAGTCTTACTGGAAATGTTGGTGTCCTAAATAATTTTTGGCTAAGCTGAAATTATTTTAAAGGTAATTATTTATATTAAATTCAACTATATTTACCATATATTGTCACAGAGCCTTGACAAATGGTTGCTATGGCCATGGACGTAGGCTTTTACGTCCATGCTATGGCAATGACAAAGACAGGGATAAACAGGAGCCCAGGGACAGGAGCACTGACCTACATATAGATATGTTTTTCCAAACGCATGGAAAACGCACGTGGCACAATTGGCCATGTACAACCACATTTGAAGGACAGGTTAGAGAAATAAGTTTCACATTTGGTTGACTTATGACTTCATGTCTTAATAGAATTCCAATAATATTATAATGTAAAATAAGCCCTTGAGATATGCGAATTCATGCATTTTAATCCTGCGTTCCAAGTTATCTGAATGTGATAAAATGGAAATCTGACACAGATAAGAAACACATGTGGCTGATGAGGGCAAAGGACCTCTGACCTTGGACCTGTTCATCCAAGCTCTGACCACCACACACAGCAGCCCACCAAGCTGATATCCGTACAAGGGGCAAGGAGGCGCGACGAGCCGCTGCAAGCCAACACCAGCTGCAAATTAATTATAACCAACTAGTCAGGAATGTCTTTCAGCATCACGCTGACTTGTGCCACGTTTCGGGGTGTTTTGCTGTGATGTCGGCGAAACATAGACAATTCCATATGAGTCATACTGTATAAATCAGACCAGTTTAATAATTATTTCAATTGTACATACTGATTGTGTGAAAATCCAATGCTTGCAAAAAACTTATGAATTTAAAAACTTTTTGTTTCACTAACATATGGGTATATATCTTGTATTGTGAATTAGTTGACCTCAATTTGTCCGGTTGCTTTTGTGTAGAACAATAGACACAACAGACATAGGGGTAGCTGCTATTTACCCCAATTAGACAAGAAGTCAGTGGGGGTCATTCCAATTGACTTTATCCCCATTCATCACCTGTTAGAAATAATGGGGATTCCCCAGTTAAATTCATGTGTTACTTGACTTGCATATGCTGATAGCAATTATATAATAATGTCAAGCAAACAAATATCAAAATATTAGTCTTTGTTATATTGATAAGGCGCTGATTCACTAATGGGCTATTATTTACTACCACATTTTATTTCTTTACCAAACTCACTTGTTAATGGATATCAAGCATTGTTCATGTTACTCTGTTGCCATGGCTGTAGTTAGTGAATAATTAATTCATTCATTCGCAATGAACCAAGAGAGGGAGGTGATCACTGCTTAAACTTTTTTGAATCTCTTTGAACAAAGCAGCAATAATCTCCCAAAATCTAGTTTTTTTTTCCATCAACTTGGAAGTGAATCTGTGCAAATAATATTTCCTTGGCAATGGAAATACCTACAGTGCAGGCACTTTATGTTATATTACTTAAGATCGCAGGATACATCAACATTTTCGACTACAACAAAAAGCGGATCCTCCAAATTTTGTCGTTTATCTACCGCGGAGTGATCATCGGTGTGACATTCTTGATGATCATACCTAATGTTTACTTTCTTGCAAAAATACAAGGTTTTGAAGGAAAGCTTGTATTCATACAATCAACACTTGTGTATTGTTGGGCTTTTCTCTGTTTGATTCATTTTCCGTTCGCATGGAAGAAATACCAAGCACAAAGAAAGTTTGTGGAATCAAAGATGGCGCCTTCGAGGGGTTTCAACTGGTTGTACTTCTTAGCAGGACTCTTTGGATTTGTAATCGCTTGCATACCTGACACTCATGACATTATCATGTACTCACAGTTACCTGAACCCAATTGTTTTAATCAAACAGAACTACGCATAATCTTTAGTAACTTAAGTGAAGTGAATGTTTATCGGAAATTCTATGCATGTCTAAACTTGTATACAGCTCCTGTGCAATTTTACAAATTTATTGTTCCTCAAGTTTTGCTGTGCTTTTTAGGATTTGAATCTTTCCAGATTTCTTTGTTGTTCAAACAAATTTGCAAACATATGCCAAAGAATTGTAAAAAAGACGATGATATGTTAATACTACTGTCAAGGGAATATGCGAGTCAGTACGAGAGAGTGGAACTATTCAACGACACTTGGGGTATCATGCTGATGATTAATCTAACATTCATAATGATATTCTTTTGTACTTCCGTATATCTAATGTTCAGGTGAGACTATTTGTTTTCCCCAATAGGGCATGCAAGTCACTCGTGATTTGTTGCATGCCTGTCACAATTGATGACATCACCAAAGATCAATTGATGAGGTGATGTCATCAATTGTTTGGAGACAGGCATCCAACAAATCAAGTGATTGCCATGACATTAGTGCAACGGTTAGTGTTAGGGTTAAATTTCCTCAAAGCAAGCATTGGCGCTTTTCTCCTGAATACATACACCACAGTAACATCTATCTATCATAACAGTGTTTATAACATAGAAGTCCGTGTCCTTGGAATTCAGTTTTCCTGTACAGTTCTCAACGCCGTATATTTTTCTGTGTCACAACTACCAAACCCCTTATGAGCTATGGAATTTCCCACCAAAAATGGACCCATCCTTCTTAGGAGGCACAGGTTATCTCAAGCACTAATGTATCCTTTTCTCTCACTTGTATTGTACCACTCATAGACGTCTCTTCAATGTACCCCATTTGCATATTATATCATTACATTCTTGTTCAACCCTTGTAAATTGGGTGACACACAGATCATGTGATTAGGTCGTTACCTGAGGCTACATTTTTCATTACTCAGTGACGAATAAGTATTCTGGCGCACTGCTTAGCTTTTATATATAAAACAGAGTAGGTAAATTCTAAAAGTAGAGTGGAGCCAATTTTAGTCCAACCAAGAAGTAAGCTTTTGTCCGTTTTGGGTGTAGGGAGTAAGTTTACTCATCGGCAGATTAGACCACGCGCTAAAGAATATTTTTAATCCCTACAGACAGTAGATTTTACTTTCAATAGGCATTGAGTTCACTCCGTTGTTGGAGTAGTTTTTGACATATTTCCACTTTATATCATCCAATAAAGTAACGGTATTAAAATTATACATTGGCTGTTGGTGACTTTGAAGGTTCTACTTATATTCCGCTACAAACCCCATCAAGAAAGTCATGAACATTCAGTTTAGTTTAAGATACGTTGTCCAACTTGTCTTTAGATACCAAATAACTCTATAACATTGTGTAACCTTTTTTTCAGAATCGAGCACAACTTTTTAACAAATATAGCATACTACATCGTGATGGGTTTGTATTTCCTTGCATTACTGGTCTTGACGGTTGGTTCCCTGTCAGTTGACAAGTGGGTAAGAATTATGTATAGAGGTGAAAAAAAAGTTTTCGCACAGCGGATGCACGCTGTCTCTGCTCGGGATCCCTGAATCTTCAGGGTCCTCAGAAACTGAAGTGACCTCCTTTTCTTTTTAGCTTCACAAATACAACATATTGCTGACCTAACAAATTAGTTTGCTGCCGCTAAGATCGTATTGTATTCCTTGAATGGTAATGAAAACTAAGAACCGAGGACCTTATGACAAAAGTGCCATGGGTTAGTTGCACACAATCTCTTGTGAGTTTTTCACAGATTCTCCAGACGCTCGCTGAGCAACTCACACATTTCAAGTCACTGTAGCATTAAGAAAACTTTACCTGAAATTGCATCCGTGCTTCGACCATTTCCACATTATGCTCAAAAATTTTCTTTTTTTGTACAATGACTTGTAAACAACTATCAAAATGGTGAAAACATGGAATCAAAAAACAATTAATTTAACGGCCATTCAGCCAATCAGACAAAGCAATTCATCGGATGATGCACCTGCTGAACAGCGTGAATGCATTGCAACCAACTTTTTTCGACTGCTCAGTTTTCTTAGTGTTTAGATGGTGCAAGCACTAGATTTGTTCATTGGGATGCATGTCCTCCTAATTCAGATTAACAAAGGTAATAGCTGCTGCTCTCTAAAAAATTCGTAGCAACGGCTCTGCGATGTTTAGCGGGCGCGTCTTTTGATGAATAAATTATTTGTTTTGTGATTCTGAAGACCAAATTCCTAGTATTTCAAGTCATTATATAAAAAAATATAATTTTCTGACATACTATGGAAAATGTCACATCATGAATGTAATTTCAAGGTCACATCATGGATGCAATTTCAAGGTCACATCGATGCAATTTCAATTATGTCAATAAAGGGGTAGCTTCAACATAATCTTTCCCATACTATGCCAGTCATGTCAAAAAACACTGTCAATAACTGATTAGCAGTGTTATCTTGACAGTACTGTGTTACTGCTTGTTCAATCAAACTGACTACACTGAATCCAAGCAACCAACCATAACTGACCATGTGACATGTACAAGTGTGGGCTCAAGTTTTCAGTGACCTAGTGGGTGGGGAGAGGGCTACTAAAGTAAAATCAGTAAAATAGAAAACATGACTCAGGCAAACGTGGTTCAAACTTTCTGGAATTTACAATTAGCGAAAAATTATAATTTGGAATAACTGATCTAACACTTTGATTTCAACTTCCAGGTACATGCCCCAAAAGATATTTTGAATAAAGTTGATCTAGAAGCCATGAATGAAAAACAGCTTAATCAGGTCTGGTCATAATTTCTATACATCCAAGAATAAACTTGCCAATTAAGTTTAAAAAGTTGTAATGTGAAAAAAAATTGCAGTTAAGTATGGGTTATTTTAAACAAGACAAAATTTAAGAACTGCGTTATTTTAGGTTACGTATCTTATTTTAAAATGGTTTAACTGTAAATATTACAAAATTGTTTATATAAATCATTTGGTACGGTATCAATAACTGTATTACTTCTAAATCTATTCAGTCCAAGATAACATGCCACTTCAACAAATGAAAATAGCTAATTACAGTTGGTTCACATAGATCACTTACTTTTGCTGATCATTTATATTAAAATTGGCTATCGTGACTCATGTATCTATCTGTTCCATTGCACCCAACCTGTAGGTTATGACTCATCATAAATGAGAAAGTGATACGACGGTGTTTGCGCTTTTGTATCCCTATGTCCACTGCAATGGCACCTTCTGCCACCTTGTATGCAAGAGAGTTACAATGTTGACCTGCTGGCTATTCAGTAGCCGAAGCTGAGTCATCATCGTAGACCTGTGAACCGCTGCCATTTCAAAACCAGTCATATTATGAAGCAGCCACTGATTTTCCTTTTATTAGTTTAAATTATTTAATCATATCTCAATCAAGACGTAATGTAGTTACTGTGTTACAGTTGTTCGTCATATTATTTGGATATATATATTCCTAGCAGTGAATCTCAATATTCCTAAGGGAGATAACAATGTGTGTCAATCTTTCATTAAAGGTTTATTATCATTTTATAGATCTATGTTGTTGTACTTTTTATTGTAGTTGGCACTCCTGTGTTTATGTCCGCATTAAGTAGAGATAAAGTCATTTTAGTCAGTCAAATTTGCCAAAGTCAAGCAAGTCATGTTGTTTTTGGCTAGTCGAATATGTTAGTCAAGTCAGTCATTTTTTGGCCAATTCAGTCACAGAGGTTAGAAAAAACGGTTCACAGGTCTACATCATCGCATAGGATCATGAATCATCATGGGAATTTCTTATATGAACAACTAGCAAAAGTAAGCACTTTACATGAACCAGCTGTAATAGCATATATAATAAATATGTAATCGAATTATGGATGTTAATGTTTCAGATGACCTTATTCATAGGAAGAATCGATTCGGCTTCTGGTATCAGTGTCGGTGGATTCTTAAATATTGACAGACCTGCAGTTTTGACGGTACTTACAAATTTATATACAGTTGATTATCCCAACTATGTACTATATGAAAGAGTGCATAGTTCCATAGTTTCATAATTTCACCATTCTTTCTTTTTTTCAGATTGCAGGCACCTTGATAGCCTACGTCATCGTCATTTTTCAGTTTGACACTTGAACAATTAAATAAGCTACAACCGAAAGGACTTTTTCAAATTATCATTTTGCGTCCAGCATGATATTCCAGTAAAATTTATTGCTATTATTATAATAATATGCAGATGTATTTATGCAAGTATATATTTTTGTAAGTCTAGTAGCATTGTACACACTGGCAGCCTTCGCTAGAGGGTGCAGCCAAAAACTTGCACCTGCTACCTCTTTTGTTATTATCTCAATTGAAATTCATCACATGCAGCTGCAACTATACACAAAAAATTAATAATAGTCCTACATTATTTTTAATGAATATATTTTCTTGTTTCCTCAAGAATGTAAGATAATACGGATCTAAATAAAGCACATGCACACTTATCACACCTTCGGGTCATTTTCAAGCACTAGACTAAGTGCCATTTAGCATTTAGGTCAATTTTCTGTATTTTCTGTTGAGTTAACTGGCCCATCCTCCTGAATATCATGCCATAATTTCCAGATTAGTTGGTAATTAAAATAGGCCCTTTAGAAGGCTATTATATTTTTCTGTTTCAATCTTATGACCTTGCCGGATCAAAACTTGAACCAACTTTCTTATCATCTTATTTCACAATATATATATTTGCAATTATAGAAAACACTGACAAAGGATTCTGTGCAAATATTATATTTTCTCTAGCTTCATATGTGTGTAGTAACTAAGAAATGTTATATTTGTAAACTTTTACAACTAGAGACACCATGCATGCAGAAATCTGGCATCTGTGTTATATGTGTCTCGTAGGACAAGCCCTGCGGCATGCACCCTCTGAATAATTCAGATAATGATATCGTCTGAAATACCACAATGACAAATTGCTTATACACCTGATTGAATGTGGCACAACTTAAAAAGGCTATCCTGAAAGAGAAGATGCCTGGTGCAAGTTTCTTGGTGAAACCCTGTATAATTATGTAATTTAATCCAAGCAGCTTGTCATCTCATCTTCCAGTTGAGCCTAAGTTGGATGGCTGTTTCATCCATCATCGCATAGCCATGGTCCCTTCCTGTCCTAATCAGCCCAACAGGTGCAGAAATACAGGACGTAAATCCCTCATCCACCCACCACTTATATCTCATCATTCTATCTGCCTTTGACAACTGGTCATAGGGGAGGGTGGGGTCAGTTGAGCCAGTCTTGTTTTCATATCGTCTGGAGGCCAAATCAAATGGAATTAACTTAAAATATAATTTTCTGTATGGGAAAGAAGAAAAACACTTTATGCAGATAACTATCGGCATTGAATACCTTTCTTGTGTGATAAAAATTGTCGTCAATTAATTTGTATGCAGTGTCAACTTACCCCACTAATGGGGTAAGTATTGTTTCACCAGAAATGTTCAATAAGAAAAGGGCAATATAAAGTTCAAATTTACCATCAGAGGTGGTTTAATAGTGGGATTTTCATTGAAGGTTCTCTGTCATAGCCACCAGGTGGCTATGACAGAATATTGCAATTATACTGGCCGAAAAGTTCCCGCCCTTGGCTGTGATTGGCTGTAGTAAAGTGCATCCTAGCAGCAGTATTTTTAGTGCATTTTAATGTATATTTGACACCTTATCATTCAATTAATTTCTGTTTTATTTCCCTCAGCATCAGTTAGCTATGATCTACTATGTCTGAAACGGAACATAAGTAATTAGAGGAGAAGAATGACATATGCCTTGCTGAATTCAGCGCTGTTCATTGGAAAGACTCTACTGTGACTCTTAAACTTTCCCAATTCTCCCCTAAAAGCTTTCATAAGCCTCAGACCAGTTGCATGGAGACAGTATAACAACAATATAACAACGCATCATTGCTAATGGTCATCAACACTTGAGTAAATGGCTTACCTAGCAGAACATAAATGATTTGTAAATATCACAAGATCATGTGCAAACTTGCTAATGTATTGCCTTTGTAATGTTGGACTATTATAATCGATAAAAGGCAAAACATTAAGTTACTTTTATGGAATACTGAACCTATATAGTCATGTACAGTAGGCTACTGGTTGGAAAGTCAAATGGTTTAATAATCTGCAAAGATAATATAAAAACATTGTATTAATTTAACATCTGGATAAATGAAATATTATCTCTATCACTTGGATTACAAATTTTAATCTTCATTGTGATTTTTAGGCTGAATGCCATTGCTTGAATTATGAATGAAATAAATTAAAATAAATTGAATTCAACAGTTTAAGTTTAATTAAATTGAGTCCAATTTACCAAGGATTAAATTAATATTTTTAGAAGTTGATTTAGAAGTCAATAACAAAAAAATACAACATATTTATGAAATTGTTTCATATGAATTTATGATTGGACTTCAATAATACAATTATTTTGCATATAGTTTAATGTATTTATAGACTAGGAGATACTACTATTAATTAATCATGCATATAACAACAGTGCAACAATTATGTGAGGCCCTATTTAGGCTAGTTGGACTAATTAATATCTTTGGTGAAACAAAGAAATTATACCTTCGCGTGTTATCTATAATTTATAGAGCCATAATAATCTTTGTGATGTTTATTCAATTGCCACTTATTGCTTATTTCTTATACAGCCAGAGAGATTTTTCAGTAAGGTTAATGTGGGTGAATATAAATTTAATTCATATTTGGTCATTTATTTTACTGGTCTATTTTCCAAGAGTATATAAGAAATATAATAAAAGTGACATTATTTCTAACTCAAATGATTCAAACGGTTTAACTTGGTTCTATTTCATTTCAATCATTATTGGATTTATACTCGCTTGCATTCCTGAAGTGTTCGGCTTTCAAATAACAGCAATATTGCCAGGAAACAAATGTTTAAATTCAAGTGACTTAAACAGTATGTTGCTAAACATCAGCAACATCGAAAACTACTTAAATTTTCATAGATGCATTTACCTATATACTTTTTTATTCCAATTTCACAAATATGCTATACCAATTGAGGTGGTATGCTTCCTGGGACTTGAGTGTTTTCACATTTCATTAACATTCAAAAACTTTTGCAAAGAAATGCAGGAAAAAACCATACAAAATGATGGGACGGTTATGTTGCTTTTAAAGAAATACAACAACCTCTACAAAAAGGTAGAAAGTTTCAACAACACCTGGGGAGCCATACTAGCAATCAATTTAATATTTCTCATATGCATGTTATGTATTACTGCATTCTTAATGGTAAGGTGAGTATCTTAGAGTCCTTAGCACATTAGTGGTTACATACTAATACATAGTGACTTGGTCAAGCACTGAAAATAACTAAAACAAGTGCTCATGTGACATAAATTATTTTTGTTTGAAAATGGTGAAACAACTGTCCAATAACTATTCAATTTGCTCAACCAGGGGAGCCAACACAGGGATTATACTGATTACTGTGTTTTATAAACAGTCAAGGTTGGCTGGTGATACTCAATGGTCTTTCAGTGCTTGAACCTACTTACAATAACAACCAATGTGACATGGCAGAAGCACTTTGAAAGACAGAAAAATTTATTGTTTGCCAGTGAAACCAGTTTACTGCTAAGATCTATTAAAATCAATGTTTTGATTTAATTTTTATTGTGTGTGTGTGTGCAGGGGATGGAGGGCTACCTTTCACTGTATAATCCGGCTCATTGGCTCTTTTTTTTTATAAACTAGACACATCCAGTGAAACCTCGGAAAATAAAACATTTAACCCTTAACAATGTTACCGCCGATTTCATTGACTTGGAAACAGAACTCCAGAGGATGTTCTCTGAATTCAAGACTCTCATTGGCTGTGGGATGCTTTAGCCAATGGCAGTCTTGGATTCACCTGGTGCCATCTGAAGTTTTTTCCATATCAATGAAATTGACTGTTACAAGTAAAGTTATCTTTAATAAAGAGACGTGTATCAGATTGGTTGAACTAGTCAAGATATGGAAAAAAATTAATTGAAGTATGTTTTTTGTACAATAGAGGGTATTAGTTTAGTTTGTGACCATTCTGACCCTACTTGTAAATATGCAACAAGCTTAGAGAGGGATTTGTGTTAACAAGAAAAACAGGTGGCAGCACTATACAGATCTGAAAGGGATAGTGCAAAAACACCAGTGATGTCACAGCCAATCTTCACAAAACTGAGCTGAAACGTAGTTATTAGATCGCAGTATTTATCATAATCCATAAGAGTTTTGATATAGGATATCCTAAGGATTTAGATTTTGATACAAAAAATTATCATTGCCAATCTCAGGGTATTTTCTGGATGATATTAATCAGCTAATTGATGTTAAAGGCCGGGGGTCCCGTATATAAGGCCACTATCGCGGCACCCCATCATTCTGGGTTTGGCCTTCAAGCAGTCAACATCTCCCTCCCCCTTACACACAAACTTGAATATCTAAATAAACACATTGGGAATTTTCATACACTTTTGCATAATTCATTTGGGGACCAATTTTAGTTAAAGTTAAAATTTGGCAATCTCAGACACTTGTATTTTCTCCATTATTAGCTGAAATAGTGCTCTAAGTTGTCAAATGTGTTGAATAAACCGGGCTTGATTGTGATTGGCTGACAGTCACGTGATATTATATGACTCCACCTTCTCAGATGCCTGGGTTGTTTACAAACATCAAATAAGCACATGGCTTGAATGCACAAGTAAACCCACATATTAACCGGTATCAGTCATATGTCCTTGGGTAATTGAATCAGATACAAAAAAGAAAGCTTACTTCAAGTGTATCCTTTCAGTGTCATATCATTCCAAGCAAAGCAAGGTGTTATAATCTGTAATTTTACATTGCCATACTAGAAAAGTTTGAAATAGAGCAAGGTAATTTCCGGTCAAATGACTGTGTCACGAATGTATATGTGTATATGATTTTTTATTCTCTGAAATCAATTCTATGATGCTGCTTTGCAAAATAGCAAGGGAGCTAGAGGGAGGGGGGATTGGGTGTACAATAGGGAATTAGCAGTGAAACAATAGCACCTGTTGGTTCCACTTCCTTCTGATGTGGCATTATGTAACGTTGAAAATGACCATGTATCTTATGTTTGATGTTGACACCATTAATTTATATCAGAAATATAATATCACTGGTTAATAACTGACATCTAAGTTATTTCGAAATTTCGCAACTGCCAAATGTTTACATTATATTCCTACTAATTGTATGATGCAATTGATGCAATTTGAATAGGGTCACAATTTTCTAGTTTAATGGAGTGTTTCATTTATAAATATCTGTAATTGCTAGTTCTTTTAGCAGATAGATAGATAGATAGATAGATAGATAGATAGATATTTCATGCACATTTATGCCAAAGGCTTTCAAAAGTTCTTTTTTTTTGTCTTAAAAAACTGTTCCATGATAGTGTGCATTTTACTTTGGAAATATTTCAAAAATTATTAATATTGTCAGCAAAATGGTAATAAATATATTAACCATGTCATAATGACCAGCTAAGCTCGGTGAATTGACAGGTGTGACAGCATCTGTCATCAAGAGTGCTGTACCCCGATGGTCATTGGTCAGTCTGACGTAATGACCACTGGTGATTACCCAATGACTAAAGGGGTATTCAGAAGTTTCTAGAACCCCAATTACCTTATATGGTATGTGGTACTAATTGCCAATCCAGGGTTAATCGCTACCCCTAGACCCCCGGCCTTTAATAGATCTTAATTGATTCTTAATCTGGAAAGACTACAGAAAAAAAAATTGCATTTCTTTAAAAGAATGACTGTAGGTTTGTATATATCGGTTGTCAATACAAAATAAGTATCAATCAATTTAAAAAAGAATATAAATTATATAATATTTGGATTTCTCTTGCAGGTTCGACAGGCTGAATGCCAACGTCATATTCTTTGACCATTTGGGCTTTTATTTTCTTGCTTTACTAGTCTTGGCAGCTGGTGCATTGTCACTTGAAAAATGGGTAAGAACAATGAGAATGTGTACATACACACTAAATTACCAATAAAACAGTTATTAAAAAATATGTAAGGCAGTGAAAATGGTAGAAATTTAATGAAAGGTCCAACCAAAACTTTCAAACTGATAAAAAAAAAATCATCTGGGTATAAATAACCAACAGTGTCCTGTCTTGCGTGAAAGTGTAACATGGTGTGGACTCCAAGTCTTATCATTTCATCATTATGTCTGACTCTGGCAGCTGTTCATATAAGCTGACTAAGCTTCAGACCCAGTAGAATTGAGACATTGGACATGGTTGTATGTGTGGTGAAGAAAAGATTAATATTGATACAATACTTTCAGTTCTATTGTACCACTTTTTAAATTATGCATTGTTTCTATCTTCCAATTGGCAATTAATACGGCTGCTGCCACAGTTTCAATGACTGGATATTCTCTATATTAACACCTAAACATGTTATTGACGCCACACCTATGATCTCTAACATATGATCTGATTGGCTGGTGATATCTAACATATGATCTGATTGGCTGGTGATCTCTGACTTATTATCTGATTGGCAGATGATCTCTGACTTATTATCTGATTGGCAGATGATCTCTGACATATGATTTGATTGGCTGGTGATCTCTGACATATGACCTGATTGGCTGGTGGTCTCTGACATATGATCTGATTGGTTGGTGATCTCTGACATATGACCTGATTAGCTGATGGTCGCTGACATATGATTTGATTGGCTGGTAATCTTTGA
This sequence comes from Alitta virens, assembly GCA_932294295.1. Classification (NCBI taxonomy): domain Eukaryota; kingdom Metazoa; phylum Annelida; class Polychaeta; order Phyllodocida; family Nereididae; genus Alitta; species Alitta virens. The sequence goes on along the minus strand of OW028583.1, from coordinate 5,143,272 downwards.
CATATGATCCGATTGGCTGGTGATCTCTGACATATGATCTAATTGGCTGGTGATCTCTAACATATGATCTGATTGGATGATCATTGACATATGATCTTAGTCAGTTAGTGTTATTGTTTAACGCCTCATCAGCACCTAAGTGGGCTATGTAGAGGCTCTCTAGGGTAAGATTGGTTATCTATAGTTGTTAGTAGAAACCAGAAGCATCTAAAAAATCAATAATTGTCTGCGTTGGATAGCTGGAGCAGCTTGTGCAATGCGCATTGTCCTGTTTTAGCCACTGGGGATAGAGGACTTCACCCCAAGTGTTGCCACCCTCGCCCCGTGGAGGCCCAGGACCTTCGAGGGCTTGACATATGATCTGATCGGCTGGTGACCTCTAACATATTATCTAATTGGCTGGTGATCTCTCACATATCTGATTGGCTGGTATTCTCTGACATATGATTTTCTTCTAGATTCGTGCTATCAGGGATATTCTGAATGATGCAGATCTGTCAATTATGGATGAAAAGCATTTGATTCAGGTATATTCCGTATGACCATAATTTTACAGTTTGAAGTAAATATTTTCAACTGACCGCTTAATGCTAGTGAAAATTTATAAAAATATCATTGACAATTAAAATGTCTAAACAATTTCTGATACAGTTATATCAAACATCTTAAACCCACGATTATTAAACATAACCCTTAAATTTGGTACTTTCAGATTTCCTTGTTTCTTGGGAGAATAGAGACTGTTTCCGGAATCAGCATTAGTGGTTTTGCAACTATTGACAAACCAGCAGTTTTGACAGTAAGATTCAATCTCATATGATATAATATAAACAGTACAACTTTTGGAAAATGGCTGAATTAAGTCATGTGGAGCTAGTAGACTCTACCTGATGCCATATAGCTACAGAGATCTATTCATTGCAATCTATATATATCCTTTTGGTGGATTACAGCCAATTTCATTGACTTGGAAGCTGCACTCCAGATGATGTTATGTGAATCCAGGACACCCCTTGGTTAAAGTAATCCCTCGGCCAATAAGAGTCCTGGATTCACATGACGCGGTTGGGTGGATTAGGGCTTTACGTCTTGTATTTTTGCTCCTGATGGGCTAATTAGGACAGGAAGGGGGCCATGGCAATGAGTTAATGGATAAAACAGCCATCCAACTTTGGCTCGACTGGGGAATTGAAGACAGGACCCAGTGGCCCCCACCCCTGGATCCACATGACATCATCTGGAATTTAGCTTCCAAGTCTGTCAGATTGGTTTCCAAGTCTATAATATTGGCTGTAATGGATGAATTTCACAGAAAAATGAGTATATTCAGTTGGACCCATGTACGACAAATACTGTTATAACAAGAGTCCGGGAATAAAAGGCGGTGTAACCCTTTTTCTCTTGTTCTCTTGCATGACAGTCCCAAAATGATTGTGATATGTGCACCCAACTGATTTTTTGTCTTTTTTTTTTCAGATCGCGAGTACCTTCATAGCTTATGTTATAATAATATTTCAGTTTGATGCTTGAATCGAAGCCTACACCTACTCATGTTGGTTAATGCAGTCTCAGGGCCCTGCAGGCCCTGTGAGGGATGGTGTAGGCATAGAACTTGTTTTACTTTCTATATTGATCCTTCATATCTCTTTTAAACAATAAAAGTGTCAATCACATTTATGTCCCACAGGAAATTTAAATCTATATATGTTCCACAGGTCAGGTGACTTTTGGGGGGGGGTTCATATATATATACAAGACATACATTTGTGGTTCCAATAAAATTCTAGACCTATATTATAGTAATTATTAAAGCCCTTTGATCTTTTTACACTCGGAATGCAGTGAAGAATAATACTGTAATGGCGCAATCTGCACTTTTCACATACAACTCACTTTTTTTGTGTATTTTGTGCATGGCGGGAATTTTTATGGCACCTGTCTGATGGAATAATGGTCATGGTGAGTATATGAGACGCAATTTGCAAAATGCGCCTACTACATGTTGAAAATCACTAAATTTCCATAATTCTAGTATATTACATACATTTTTAAGACATCACTAATGGTCTAGATGACACTCACGACCGCAGTGAACCTTTTGTTTGCGAGGAAATTTTAGCCGGCTGACGCGAACATCCGGGTCACTGGCACTGGTTGGAGGGGGAGTACTTCCTCGTAAAGACAACTCAGGTACTATCTTCTTTACTATTGGCCAATTTATGCATTAATAGCTATCAATATGGCCTGTATTTTGAATCATAAATTTGTTATTCATCTACTCCAATGAATTAAGTAAGAAAAAACTTGACAGTGATTTTACTTTAACATTTTAGGAGAGTACCCTCCCCAGAGAGCTCAAGATGATCAAGATGGCGTACCTAGCGTGGCTTGATGTGCAAGTGATGGTTTTATTTCTGGATTACCATGCATTTGTGGCTCCTTCAAAACATTTAGGATGGCTAGATTGATTGGTAAGTGATCAAAGAATGAGAAGGCGACACATGGTGACTTGCCATGGTGGTTTTATATGTAAAATTGTCATAGAAATTTGTCAGGTGAGTTGTTACTGATCAAGCAAGGTGAAGGACACCAGCAGGTCAAAGGTCACAGCTGTCATTCTGCAGGCGGCAATGTTTACATTTTATTCCATTCATCTGGCCGACACCAATTATTACTGGAGTATTTGTATTGTACCTGCATCATGCATCGCTAAAACAAATGTCATTTTCACAGAAATCTCGTATATATTTGAAAACTTTTGCAAGGCCTTGACCTGCTGATGGAGTCATTTACACTGCTGACAGGATGTTGACATTCAATCATAGCTTGACATAGGATCAAACATGACATGTTATTACTATAAAGTTCTTGTGGCACGCACTACAAGACTTGTAAAATTCAAGGAGTTACTGGATGGTACAGTGAGTGAAAATGATGCTGCGTACCACACTTCTGATAGACTAACCGCACAGGAAAGGCATGGCAGATATATGTCAATTATTGGTGGTGAATCCAGTTTGGAAGTACCTTACAACAGCACTTTCAGGAAAGATATTGTTAGGTATGAGGAATATTTTAACAAATGTGGGAATTTCAATGGCAATCACCGTGGTGAAAAAACTGCTTTCATTTGTTTGTATAATTACGTACACTGGAAGTCACTGAATGACAGCGAGCAGAATGAGCATTCCGCAAAAGGATGCCAAAAATGTGTGATGCCCAATTCATCTATTAGTCAGTCTACAGTGGGAAGTGGCATATCAAATGAGCAGATTTTGAACAGCCCTGTTGTCAAGGAAACTATTAGAAAAGTAAAGGCAGATGAGCAAAGGCAACTGCTGAAGTCAAGTCCATCACAGGAAATTGATGTGGTGCTGCGGATCAATCTGTCATTTTCATGCTATGATCGGATAAGGTTAGATGGCGAGTATATAAGCAGACAAGATGCAGCCAAAATTGCCACATCATGGCAGGAAAAAGAAAACACAGGTGTAGCTAAAAGGCGAAACCCTGTCGGCAACATTGAGAGTTACCTCTTTGAAAAACAGGATTTCCTCAATCATATGAAGGGCACCCAACCCGGCAGTCATGTAAACTGGTCGGAAATGGCAAGAAAGTTTGATGTGTGTTCCCCAGATGGGAAAAGCTCCGCTAAAGGAGGTCAGATTTTGAAGAAATGTGCAGCAGACCAAGGGGTCGATACAACAGTTTTTAATCAAGAGAAGACAGTGTCTGGCCAAGACATACCGTCTCGAATCGTAGATACAGGAAGAGGCTTCAAGCTGTTTCAGATAAACCCTCTGCTAGGATGTTGAAGCAGGAGCTTAGTAATTGGAAGAAAGATGGGAAAGTTGTGGTGGGGGAGTCTGTTGCCCCGAAGACTTTTACCAAAATCAAATTATCATCGGAAGGCCCAGTGTTTGACAAAGAAGAGGTAGCTGGACGCAAAATTCCTTTGCGGCACTTAATCGAAGTGGAACTAAAGCGACAAGTGGATCAAGGTTTTCTTTTACCTGTTAGTGATGAGCAACTAGAAAAAATGAACACTGAAGAGATGGTAAGGAAATTAAAATTATTGAATGAGTACCACCCAAGTATGACAGAGGAGGAAACCAAAAATCATTACAAGAAATTGGTTCGGCAATGTTTTCTGAAGTTTTGGCATGACCATGGTGATGTTAATGGTCACCCGCATGTTGTGTTCACTGTGAACGTTGAATATGACCCTGCAATACATCAAGACAAGCATAGAGAGATTGAAAAACCTATTTTGCATATTTTTGGTAGACCTGGATCCAGTGTACAAGATCAGTCAATGTATTCTCAGTGCCGTTTGGAAGATCTGAAGAGTCTGCAAAAACCAGTTAAAATCTCCAGTACTGAAATCCTTATGAATGTTATTCCCCGGTTTTGCACAGGCGATACACCTGCTCGTTGCTTTGAAACTGGCATGCAGATTGGAGGCAACTACAGGAGTGCATGTGGTACCAAGGCTTGTCACTAAATGAATCTTGGGAATGCTTTTCAGTGCCAGCATCAAAGCATTCAACACATCCAAGCAGTTGTACTTTGTGGTTCTTTGTGGGAATCAGGGAAAACTCACAAGTATTCAGAGTTGTCAAAAGATGATATGTTAAACGATGTACATGCAAGAGATATGTACCCTGCAACTTCTTATAACAGTGTCAGCAAAGCTGAGTTGCAGGAACTGCTGAAGGAGGAGCTCCTTGGTGTTCAAAGGCTGCCAGCTCTACTGTTGAATACTCCACAACAAAACTTGTCCGAAATTTCTTGTCAGTTCTACGAAGTGCCTGATATGGAATTTATGCATGATTTTCTCAATGCCGCACCATCTGTCAACAGAGTCTCGCGTCTGTATTACTGAATTATACCAGCTATGCAGAGGAGATCGCCCAAAGATTCGTGCTTGTGATGCTAGGAGATTTGCTATTAGGATATGTAGCCTTAAAAGTAACATTGATCTGCAGTTTTTTGAACTTATGCAACTTTTAGTTGAAATAAGTGAAATTGGTTACAGCCTTGAAGCCAAGAGAAATGTACGGAGCGTACTACGATTTACCAACCTTACGTTTATTCTTGCCATGAAACTATGGAAATTGGTGGGTACACCAAAGAAAATAACCAATTTCTATGGGGTACACTTTCACAACCTAACTGCGCATGCGCCTATAGTATACAGATTATCGTCATTGAGGAGCATAGTTGCAGAACAGGAGGAAGCGCTCATTTACAAATTGCGATCTATCGCTGAGGAAACAAGCAGCAAGAAAGCAAATGAAGTGATTTCAAATTGTATGATACGTATTCAGTACCAGCAAAGTTCTACGTTGAATGTGGAGTCTAGCATCAGTAAAGACTCAAAGGCTGTTGAACACTTGGGAAATTCGGTTATACCAGCTCAGTGGATTAGCTTGCATCCATCTATCATCAGAGCTCACTTGCGCAGAGTATCGGATTATCTCCTGTGTGGGAGTGGAACCTGGTACCAAGTTGATAATGGCAGCATTGTCTTCAAAGATTCTCAGTCACAAGTGATTCAGGTACCATTGATTTTGAGAACTCAACAGTATACATTGTCGTCTCAAGTGATTAATCTTGTCGTGCTGTTTGAAAAATATTTAACCGGGTAACATGTCTACATTTACAATAGAGATAGCTCTGCCTACAATACATTTACATCTTTGAAGGCCCGTTCATGCTTCAGCCTTTCTTAATTATCTTACATTAAAACATTCGGCATGCAGCTATCATGATGTTTCTTAATATTGTTCTTGGGTCAACCTGTCAAATCATTGTCTGCAAATAGCCATTTGAACATTTGAATTTAGGTAGAGCACTGAGCTGTGTTAAGTAGGGATTTAAGGATCATACGTAATGGTTTAGTCGAAGGTGTATATTTATTAACTTTAGTTCAAAATTTGCATGATTTGAATGCAGTTATGAACTAGCATTTGTGTGCAGTTAAAGTCTTGAACTTTACAATATGCGACTATTCTTAGGCATTTGCCATCTGGTATGCATGTATTAGTCAGTTTTAGGATTACAGTTGTCAAATTATGGGTTTTGTGGTAATAAGTTGTCATATCAGGGATTTTAATTAATTGCGAAGAGCAAAACAAATGAACTGTTTGCACTCTGCTAATACTCATGTTATCTATTTCAGGATCCCAAGTTACTGCATTTCTGCAGCAAGACCATTCCAGAAGTCTCTGACCTCCTAACATGCTGTTGGAACCAATTAGTCAGTATGGACATCATTTCGTTTATATAAGGACACATTTATAAGTAATTGCTATCCTGTCATTTTGTAAAATTGTATTTACATTACCTCAAATGCATACTGACCTTTGGGAGGTGTTGCTCTTAAAATTATTTGCATATATGACTAATAATATATACAGTATGTTAAATTATAAGTATAATTGTGGTAGGCCTTTACATGCCATGGATGATGGAGGTGATCTTTTCACAAAGCTCTTTTTAAAAATTTTGAAGTGGTTGTCATGCTCATGAGCTGGTTTTACTTTTATATTTCATAAAATTGTATCCTTTTTCAGATTCAAATGACCAGTTGTTCGAGGAATTTCCTCGCCTCACTCAAAGAGTGGACAATGGTGCTACCAAAATGACCAAGGAACGCTGTCCCAACATAAGCCAGGAAGGACAAAGAAAGAAGAGGCATTTACCAACCTTTATTACCGGAAGACGTAAACAACTGCGCAAGTAACGCCAGAATGTGAAAGTGTAGCATCAGTCTTATGGCTGTTGAGATTGTTTCTGTGGTGTGCAGATATGTGTAATCAGGCTGTGTAGCCATTCGAACAGTATTATGTTTATTGAATATCACATCAAATCTTATTCTTATGATGAAAGTAATGATTACATTGTAATTTAAAATTAGTGGAACTTATGTACATATGTAAACTGTAAATTTTAATATTATTGTGATATTATTGTCAGTATTTGTATATAATTATGTAAATTTTAATCTTATATTGATATTGTGATCAGTATTTGTTTAATGCTTTGCGGTTTGACCTGTGATTTATCTTTTATGTATATCATACTTAAAGCATGACTCAGCCCAGAAAACATATAATTATGGCAACTGGGACCTGGAATTTTTACCTATATACTGTTCGCTTATTATGTATAAAATAATGAGAACCTGAATATCATACTACTGTAGGTGTAGCTTTAGACAGACTTAGTGAGTAGAGCTATAGTACTATGTGACATATGTATCTTTTCTGAAGGCATTACCTGTGTAGGTTCTAATGCAGTCAAATTGCACGAAAAACAGCATATTGTAATGAATGCCTGTAATTTTATGATGGTCAGGTATTGCATCTTTCATTTTGATGGAACTGTTGGATATTCATATCATATTATTGATTTTTTTGAAATCAATAAAATAAAATGAACTTTTCCTTCCAAAAAAAAAAAGATTTCGATTTATTTACTGGTAGAAAAAAAGTGACTGAAAATTGTGAATTGTTGGCATCATCTACATCAATATAGAACAATATTTTATTCAGAATATATTCTGTGCTACAAGAAGATATAGTCCAATACTCGGCCTGTTACTGGGACAATGGTGGAGCGCTTCTATCCTTAAATTTATTATGTCTCGGGCACTCCTCCAGCAACATAAAAATATATTTTACACCTAAATGATACGTTGATATGACAGAATTTAGTGATGCCTCGAGAAAAATCACATTGTCTCATGGTAGTTAGGACAACCCAACTTTGATTAGTTAGAACTCGGGATCCAGAGCAGCTACACATGTGCTTGTTCCCCTCGAGGAGCTTGTAGTTTTAAAACCAAGATGGACCTTCTAGGCCGTACGGTTGCGAAGATATTGGCGACAAATAAAACTATTTTCTGATCGCCGAGTGTGATAAACTCCACGGCGGGTGACGCGAAGCATGTGTGATAAACATCAATTAATTTTTTTTGCATAAATAGAAATATAACTGATAAAAAATGATTTTTGATTGCTGAGTGTGATAAATATTGTGCTGATGACGCAAGAGTGCGACACACAATGACGTCACAACTTGCTGGCCTATGCAGGCAGATGCTGTGGCCTGCTGGTAACGTCATGAGTTGAACAATGGGCCCAAAAGTGCATTAACCAACATGAGTAGATTTCAGCAACATTATTATAGTTATGCTTCAAATAATTTTTGTTTCTTTTTGAATGTGTGTATTTCAAATATAATCGATGCTACATGCTAAAAATGGTACTGCTCAAAATAAAAAATTTGGACAAATATTGACTTCATGCACTATAACGCGCGGCATAATTGTCTTGCAATTTAACCATAGTTTTTACGGTAAATTACTGTTAATCTGGTATGCAGCCGGCTACCATAAATTTTATGGTAAGTTACAGTAGGTTTTAACTATAGTACGAGACTCTCAAATTTACGCTTTAAATAGTCCAACATTGGCTTATTTAAGGGGCTCATCAGTAGGGCCTACACTAAAGTATTAGTAATTTATGGTAAGTGCCGATTGTACGATTTTACAGTAGTAATCATCACAACTTACAGCAAGCATCTTTTTGTTGCAAAATCTCTTCAGGAAGACGCCTTAAAAACTACAGGATATATTTTGCAGTGTATACAAATGCAACAAAACATTCATGTTGTGCATCAACAAATCTTAATAACGATAACCTAACCTTGTATGTTGAAGTCCGTCATATGTCGCTACCAATGTAATTTAGAAGTCAACCACCATTTTAGCAGATCTTATGACTACCTAATTTAAAGGCACAATTTCAATGCGATTTTATTCCACAGTAAGGCAGTTCAATTTATTTAGCATATAGGAGAATAAAGGAATGTAATACTAAAGCAAAGCAGGCCTGCCTACTTAGTACAAAATCAGACCTATAGAGAATTTATCAGTATTATTTTATTTCATAAATATTTCCATTTTCCATTAGATGGCGTGTCAGAATAATGGCGACAACTAGTGAAAATCACTGGTAGTGTTGAAGTTTAACTTTACCAAAGGGGGCCTGCACATTCAATGAGTTTGGTCATTTTGATCATTCCTGCTTGAGAACAGGCCTCCCAATGATAAGCTCATTTTCCAATAATTCTAGGGCAGTGTTGACTTCATCCAGTGAGAAAGTTGTAATGTCTGGATATTCGATGTTCTTTTCTGCCACCAAATACAAACGACTTCAGCTGGTCCATTCCAAATACCAAACAATCTTTCAACTGAAATATAAATGATATGCAAAGGGTGAATATGCGAAGGTATACACAAAACTGAAAAGAATGTATATATACAAAATTGAAAAGAATGTTGTCATATTATTACCCCGATAACATTCCAAATCGATTTGACATCGATCCTACATCAGCCATCATGTGATGTCTTGCCAATATCTAGCCAATGCCAGATATAACATTCCAAATTGGCATAACATCATTTCTAACCGGCCGCTGTCAGGAAAAATTGTATCAAGATCGCCAACATCGTGCCAATGTTATCCCAATTTGGAATGCTATATGGGCTGTAGAATGTCTCAGGGAACAATTTTATGGCTAAAGAGGCGTTCACACTATCACGTATAAGAGCTATGTGTGACCAAATATGAAAAAAATTTTCACTCTTGTTCATCCTTAGCCATACGAGATTCACTCCCCGAGCTAAACGTATACTCGCGCTAATCTTTAGGATGCTCCTGGTCAAACTTGACCACTCAATACCATACGTGAAGAGAGGAAAAATGTTTAAGCATGTTTAAAACTTTAGAGGACGTTCTACAAGTGAATTGTTTACATTAATTACGAAACTTGCTCACAGGTCAGACAGCGTATATATCCTACGTGCCCCATCCCTGCCAATCTTTGAACCACTCGCACGGGCAATCTACGAGTAATCTAAGAGTGCCTACAAAATGCTTGGCAGATGACTCACGGGTGCCTCACGAGTGCCTGATGACTGATGTTTGGCGTGTAGCAAGCAGTTATACATGATTAATAAAGCCAAGAGTGAGCACATATAGCCCATATTTTACATATGTGGTCATACCTAGGTCTTATGCATGATAGTGTGAACGCCCCTTAATAATCATGTTTTCTGCATTTGTGAATGAGTGAATGAATTATTCACTAACTATTGCCATGGCAACAGAGTAACATAAACAATGCTTAATATCCATTAACAAGTGACTCAGCCAGTTCGGTAAAGAAATAAAATGTGGAAGTAAATAATAGCCTCTTAGTGAATCAGTGCCTTATCAATATAACAAAGACTAATATTTTGATATTTACCTTGCTCACCAAGAGAGGGAAGTGGTGATCACTGATTAGACTTCTTTGAATCTCCTCGTACAAAACAGCAATAATCTCCCAATATCAAGTTTTTTTTTCCATCAACTTGGAAGTGAATCCGTGCAAATACTATTTCCTTGACAATGGAAATAACTACAGTGCGGGAACTTTATGTTATATTACTTAAGATCGCAGGATACATCAACATTTTCGACTACAACAAAAAGCGGATCCTCCAAATTTTGTCGTTTATCTACCGCGGAGTGATCATCGGTGCGACATTCTTGATGATCATACCTAATCTTTACTTTCTTGCAAAAATACAAGGATTTAACACAAAGCTTATGTTCATACAAACAATACTTGCGTATTGTTGGGCTTTCCTCTGTTTGATTCATTTTCCGTTTGCATGGAAGAAATACCAAGCACAAAGAAAGTTTGTGGAAACAAAGATGGTGCCTTCGAGAGGTTTCAACTGGTTTTACTTCTTAGCAGGACTCTTTGGATTTGCAATCGCTTGCATACCTGACACTCATGGCATTATCGTGATCTCAAAGTTACCGGAACCCAATTGTTTAAATCAAACAGAACTACGAATAATCTTTAGTAACTTAAGTGAAGTGAATGTTTATCAGAAATTCCTTGGATGTCTATACTTGTATACAGCTCCTTTGCAATTTTACAAATATATTGTTCCTCAAGTTTTGCTGTGCTTTTTAGGATTTGAATCTTTCCAGATTTCGTTGTGGTTCAAACAAATTTGCAAACATATGCAAAAGAATTGTAAAAAAGACAATGACATATTAATACTACTGTCAAGGGAATATGCGAGTCAATACGAGAGAGTGGAAATATTCAACGACACTTGGGGTATCATGCTGGCGATTAATCTAACATTCATAATGACATTCTTTTGTATTTCCGTATATCTAATGTTCAGGTGAGACTATTTGTTTTCCCCAATAGGGCATGTAAGTCACTCGTGATTTGTTGCATGCCTGTCTCAATTGATGACATCACCGAAGATCAAATGATGAGGTGATGTCATCAATTGTTTGGAGACAGGTATCCAACAAATCGAGTGATTGGCTCCACATTAGTGCAAGAGTTAGTGTTAGGGTTAAAATTTACATATATTGGTGCTTTTCTTCTGAATACTTACACCACAGTATCTCATATATGTCTCTTCAATGTACCCCATTTGCATATTCTATCATTACATTCTTGTTCAACCCGTGTAAATTGGGTGACACCCAGATCATGTGATTAGCTCATTAGATGAAGCTAAATTTTTCATTACTCAGTGACGAATAAGTATTCTGGCACACTGCTCAGCTTTTATAAGGAGATGAACATCTCAAAGACCAAGACCATCAGGCCCTCAAAGGTCCTGGGCCTCCACGCAGCGAGGGTGGAAACACTTGGGGTGAAGTCGTCTATCCCCAGTGGCTAAAACAGGACAGTGTGCATTGCACAAGCTGCTCCAGCTATCCAACGCAGACAATTTTTTTTTTTACATGCTTCTGGTTTCTACTACTAACTATAAATAATCAATCTTACCCAAGAGAGCCTCTACATAGCCCAATCAGGTGCTGATGAGGCATAAAACAATAACACTAACTAACTAACTAACTAACCAAGACCACCGGAATATACAGAGTAGGTAAACTCTAAAAGTAGAGCAGAGCCAACTTTAGTCCAACCAAGGAGTAAGCATTTGTCCGTTTTGGGTGTAGGGGAGTAAGTTTACTCATCGGCAGAGTAGACCACGTGCTAAAGAGTGCTTTTAATCCATACAGATGGTAGATTTTACTTTCAATAGGCATTAAGTTCACTCCGTTGTTGGAGTAGTTTTTGACATATTTCCACTTTTATATCATCCAATAAAGTAACGGTATTAAAATTATACATTGCCTGTTGGTGACTTTGAAGGTTCCACTTATATTCCGCTACAAACCCCCATCAAAAAAGTCATGAACATTCAGTTTAGTTTAAGATACGTTGTCCAACTTGTCTTTAGATACCAAATAACTCTATAACATTGTGTAACTTTTTTTTCAGAATCAACCACAACTTTTTAGCAAATAAAGCATGCTCCATTGTGATGGTTTTGCATTTCCTTGCATTACTGGCCTTGATGGTTGGTTCCCTGTCACTTGACAAGTGGGTAAGAATTATGTATAGAGGTAAAAAAAAAGTTTTCGCATACCGGATGCACACTGTCTCTGCTCAGGACCCTTGAATCCTCAGGGTCCTCAGAAACTGAAGTGACCTTTTTCTATTTTGCTTCACAAATAGAACATATTGCTGACCGAACAAATCAGTTTGATGTTTGCTGCTAAGATCGTATACTATTCTCAATTTGGCGTTATTGTATTCCTTGAATGGTAATGAATAACTTAGAACCAAGGACCTTATGACAAAAGTGCCATGGGTTAGTTGCACACGATCTCTTGTGAGTTTTTCACAGATTCTGCTCAAGTCACTGTAGCACTAAGAAAACTTTACCTGAAATTGCATCCATGCTTTGACCATTTCCACACTATGCTCAAAAATTTTCTTTTTTTTGTATAATGACTTGTAAGCAACTATGAAAATGGTCAAAGCACGGAATAAAAAAGCAATTAATTTAATGCCCGTTTAGCCAATTAGACATAGTAATTCATCAGAATACGCACCTGCTAAAACAGCCCGAAGGCTGCTCAGATTTCTTATTGTGTAGATGGTGCAACCACTCGATTTGTAGATAGGGATGCATGTCCTCCTTATTCAGATTAACGCTGCTGCTCTCTAAAAAAATTGTAGCAACGGCTTTGTGATGTTTAGCGGGCACATCTTTTGATGAATAAATTAATTGTTTCATGATTCTGAAGCCTATATTCATAGTCTTTCACGTCATCATTTAAAAAAAGATATTTTTCTGAAATTTTATGAAAAGTGTTACATCATGAATGCAATTTCAAGGTCACGTCATGGATGCAATTTCAATCATGTCAATAAAGGGGTGGCTTCAATATTATCTTGACATCACGATGTCAATGTCATGTCAAGAAACACTGATTAGCAGTGTTATCTTGACAGCATTCGGCATTGTGTAACAGCTTGTTCAATCAAACTGACTACACGGAATCCAAGAAACCCACCACAACATTTGATTTCAACTTTCAGGTACATGCCCCAAAAGTTATTCTGAATAAAGTTGATCTAGCAGCCATGGATGAAAACCAGCTCGATCAGGTCTGGTCATAATTTCTACACATCATATAAGAATAAAATCTCTAATTAAGTTAAAAAGTTGTCATGTGAAAATAATTGAAGTTAGGTATTGGTTCTTTTGAACATGACAAAATTTAAGAACTGCATTATTTTAAGCTAGGAATATACTTTTAAAATGGTTTAACGGTAAATAATTCAAAATCGTTTATATATATAATTTAGTACTGTGTCAATAACTGTATAACTTCTGAACAATCTATACATCCAAGATGACTTCCACTTTAACAAATGAAAATAGCCAAGTACAGTTGCTTCACACAAATCACTTACTATTGCTGATCATTTATATGAAAATTGGATATCATGACTAACGTTTCTATTTGGTCCATTGCACTCAACCTGTAGGTTATGACTCATCATAAATGAGAAAGTGGTACGACGGTGTTTGCGCTGTTGTTGCACACTTGCATTTGATGAATCATATATCGTAGTTGTATAACTCACCTCCTGCTGCTAGGGCACGAGGATTTGGCTGCTGGCAGACATGATGTAAAGCATGTTCTAGATTCAGTGAACTTTATCCCTATGTCCACTACAATGGCACCTTCTGCCACCTTGTATGCAAGAGAGTTACAATGTTGACCTGCTGGCTATTCAGGAGCCGAAGCTGAGTCACCATCGCATAGGATCATGAGTCATCATGGGCATTTCTTATATGAACAACTAGTAAAAGATAGCACTTCACATGAACCACCTGTAATGGCATATATAATAAATATGTAATCTAATTATGGATGTTATTATGTTTCAGATGACCTTATTCATAGGCAGAATCGATTCGGCCTCTGGTATCAGTGTCGGTGGATTCTTAAATATTGACAGACCTGCAGTTTTGACGGTACTTACAAATTCGTATTCAGTTGATTATCCCAACTATGTACTATATGAAAGAGTCCATAGTTCCATAGTTTCATAGTTTCATGATTTTTTCTTTTTTCAGATTGCAGGCACCTTGATAGCCTACGTCATCGTCATTTTTCAGTTTGACACTTGAACAATTTAATAAGCTACAACCGAAAGGACTTTTTCACATTATCATTTTACGTCCAGCATGACATTGTAGTAAAATATATTGCTATTATTATAATTATATGCAGATGGCAGATGTATTCACAAGTATATATTTTTGTTAGTCTAGTAACATTTACACACTGGCAGCCTTCGCTAGAGGGTGCAGCCAAAAACTTGCACCAGCAGCTACTGCTACCTCTTTTGTTATTATCTCAATTGACATTCATCACATGCAGCTGCAACTATACACAAAAAAATTATAATAGTCCTACATTATTTTTGATGAATATATTTTCTTGTTTCCTCAAGAATGTAAGATAATACCTATCTAAATAAAGCACATGCACACTTATCACACCTTCGGGTCATTTTCACCTAGGCCTTTGCTATACAAGCATTAGTGCCATTTAAGGTTTAGGTTAATTTTCTGTATTTTCTGTTGAATTAACTGGCCCATCCTCCTGAATATCATGCAATAATTTCCAGATTAGTTGGAAATTAAAATAGGCCCTTTAGAATGCTATTATTTTTTTCTGTTTCAATATTATGACCTTGCTGGATCAAAACTTTGAACCAACTTTCTTATCATCTAATTTCACAATATATATATTTGCAATTATAGAAAACACTGACAAACGATTCTGTGCAAATATTGTATTTTCTCTAGCTTCATATGTGTAGTAACTAAGAAATGTTATATTTGCTAACTTTTACAACTAGAGACAACATGCATGCAGAAATCTGACATCTGTGTTATATGTGTTTCGTAGGACAAGCCCTGCGGCATGCACCTTCTGAATAATTCAGATAATGATATCGTCTGAAATACCACAATGACCAATTGCTTATACACCTGATTAAATGTGGCACAACTTAAAAAGGCTATTCTGAAAGAGAAGATGCCTGGTACAAGTTTCTTGGTCGCACCCTGTATAATTATGTAATTTAATCCAAGCAGCTTGTCATCTCATCTTCCAGTTGAGCCTAAGTATGATGGCTGTTTCATCCATCATCTCATAGCATCTCATCATTCCATCTGCCTTTGAACCATGCTACATGTTATAACCGGTTATAGGGGAGAGTGGGGTCAGTTGAGCCAGTATATTTCCTCCAGGTGGCTATGAGAGAATATTGCAATTCTATTGGCTGAAAAATTCCCGCCCTTGGCTGTGATTGGCTGTAGTGAAGTGCAACCTAGCAGCAGTATTTTTAGTGTATTTTAATGTGTATTTTACACCTTATCGTTCAAATAATTTCTGGTATTTCCCTCAGCATTAGTCAGCTATGAGCTACTATGTCTGAAAAATAAGTAATTAGAGGAGAAAAATGACTTGTGTCCTGCTGAATTCAGGGCTGCTCAGTGAAAAGACTCCACTTTGTCTCAACTTAAACTTACCCAATTCTCCCCTAAAAGCTTTCATTAGCTCCACACCAGTTGCATGGAGACAGTATAACAATATAACAACGCATCATTGTTTGATGTTGCTAATGGTTATCAACACTTGAGTAAATGGCTTACCTAGCAGAACATAAATGATTTGTAAATATCACAAGATCATGTGTAAACTTGCTAATGTATGGTCTTTATAATGTTGGACTATTATAATCGATAGAAGGCAAAACATTAAGTTACTT
Organism: Alitta virens; assembly: GCA_932294295.1. Taxonomy (NCBI): domain Eukaryota; kingdom Metazoa; phylum Annelida; class Polychaeta; order Phyllodocida; family Nereididae; genus Alitta; species Alitta virens. Next base: position 5,127,027 of record OW028583.1, on the reverse strand, counting down.
TTATGGAATACTGAACTTATATAGTTCACATGTACAGTCTAATAACCTGAAAAGATAATGGGAAAATGTAAATTTAACATTTGGACAAATGAAATATTATCTCTATCACTTGGATTACAAATTTTAATCTTCATTGTAATTTTTAGGCTGAATGCCATTGCTTGAATTAACATATATGATTATTTATGCATGAAATAAATAAAAATAAATTGAATTCAACAATTTAAGTTTAATTAAATTTAGTCCAATTTACCAAGGATTAAAATAATATTTTTAGAAGTAGATTTAGAAGTCAACAACAAAAAATTACAACATATTTATGAAGTGGTTTCCTATGAATTTATGATTGGACTTCAATAATACAATTATTTTGGACTTCAATAATACAATTATTTTGGATATAGTTTAATGTATTTATAGACTAGGAGATACTACTATTAATTAATCATGCATACAACAACAGTGCAACAATTATGTGAGGCCCTATTTAGGCTTGTTGGACAAATTAATATCTTTGGTGAAACAAAGAAATTATACCTTCGCGTGTTATCTATAATTTATAGAGCCATAATAATCTTTGTGATGTTTATTCAATTGCCACTTATTGCTTATTTCTTATACAGCCAGAGAGATTTTTTAGTAAGGTTAATGTGGGTGATTATAAATTTTATTCATATTTGGTCACTCATTTTACTTGTCTATTTTCTGGGATGCTTCAACCAATGGGAGTCTTGGATTCACCTGGTTTCATCTGAAGTTTTTTCCATATCAATGAAATTAACCATCACAAGTAAAGTTATCTTTAATAAAGAGACGTGTATAAGATTGGTTGAGCTAGTCAAGATATGGAAACAAATTAATTGAATTTTTTTACAATAAAGTGTATTAGTTTAGTTTGTGACTATTCTGACCCTACTTGTAAATATGCAAAAGCTTAGAGAGGGATTTGTGTCAAAAAAAAAAAAAGAAAAAAAAGGGGCAGCGCTATACAGATCTAAAAGGAATAGTGCACAAACACCAGTGATGTCACAGCCAATCTTCACAAAACTGAGCTGAAACGTAGTATTTATCATAATCCATAAGAGTTCTGATACATATAGGATATCCTAAAGATTTAGATTTTGATTTAAAAAATTATCATTGCCAATCTGAGGGTATTTTCTGGATGATATTAATCAGCTAATTGATGTTAATAGACCTTAATTGATTCTTAATCTGAAAGATTACAGAATAAAAAATTACATTTCTTTAAAACAACGACTGTTGGTTTGTATATATCGGTTGTCAATACAAAATAAGTATAAATCAATTTAAAAAAAGAATATAAATTATATAATATTTGGATTTCTCTTCCAGGTTCGACAGGCTACATGCCAACCTCATATTCTTTGACCATTTGGGCTTTTATTTTCTTGCTTTACTAGTCTTGGCAGCTGGTGCATTGTCACTTGAAAAATGGGTAAGAACAATGAGATTGTGTACATACACACACCAAAAACAGTTATTCATCCAAAAATATCTATGGCAGTAAAAATGCAGAAATGTTAACAAAAGGTCAAACCAAAACTTTAGCTGACTAAGATTCAGACCCAGTAGCATTGAGACATTGGACATGATTGTATGTGTGGTGTAGAAATATTAATATTGTTACAATACTTTCAGTTCTGTTGTACCGCTTTACGCATTGTTTCTATCTTACAATTGGCAATTAATACGGCTGCTGCCACAGTTTCAATGACTAAACATGTTATTGATGCCACACCTATGATCTCTAACATATGATCTGATTGACTGATGATCTCTGACATATGATTTGATTGGCTGTTGATCTCTGAAATATTATCTGATTGGCTGGTGTTCTCTGACATATGATCTGATTGGCTGGTGATCTGACATATGATCTGATTGACTGGCAATCTCTTACATATGATCTGATTGGATGATCATTGACATATGATCAGATTGGCTGGTGATCTCTAACATATTATCTGATTGGCTGGTGATCTCTCACATATTATCTGAATGGCTGGTGATCTCTCACATATGATCTGATTAGATGATCTCTGACATATGATCTGATTGGCTGGCAATCTCTAACATATGATCTGATTGGATGATCTCTGACATATTATCTGATTGGCTGGTGATCTCTGACATATGATCTGACTGGCTGATGCCCCATCATCACCACACTACCTTAGGAACTATGTTTATAATTTTTCTACTATTCGTGCTCTGAATGCTGCAGATCTGTCAATTATGGATGAAAAGCATTTGATTCAGGTATATTCCATATGACCATAATATTACAGTTTGATGCTAGTGAAAATTTATAAAAATGTCGTTGACAGTCAAAATGTCTACACAATTTCTGGTACAGTTATATCAAACATCTTAAAACCCATGATCATTAAAAATAACCATTAAATTTAGTACTTTCAGATTTCCTTGTTTCTTGGGAGAATAGAGACTTTCCGGAATCAGCATTTGTGGTTTTGCAAGTATTGACAAGCCAGCAGTTTTGACAATAAGATTCAATCTCAGATGATGACAATAAAACTTTTGGAAAATAGCTGAATTAATTCTTATGGAGCTAGTGGACTCTACCTTGAGCCATGTTACTACAGAGACCTATTCATTCCAATTCTCTATATATCCTTTGGGCGGTTTACAGCCATTTTCATTGACTTTGAAGCTGAACTCCAGCTGATGTTATGAGATTCCAGGACACCCATTGGTTAAAGCAATCCCTCAGCCAATGAGAGCCCTGGATTCACATGATGTGGTTGGGTGGATTAGGGCTTTATGTCCTGTATTTCTGCACCTGTTGGGCTAATTAGGACAGGAAGGGGCCATGGCAATGAGTTGATGGATGAAACAGGCATCCAACTTTGGCTCGACTGGGGAAATAAACCCGGCACCCAGTGGCCCAACATGACGCCATCTGGAATTTAGCTTCCAAGTCTATAATATTGGCTGTAATGAATGAATTTACCAGAAACTTTAGAATAACACTTTTGTTTTGCATGACAGTAACAAAATGTTTATGATATGTGCACCCAACTCAAGTTATGCTTTAATACACTAATTGAATTTTTTTTCTTTTTTTTTCAGATCGCTAGTACCTTCATAACTTATGTTATAATAATATTCCAGTTTGATGCTTGAATCAAAGCCTACACCTAGATTTCAGCAACGTTATTATAGTTATTCTTCAAATAATTGGTTGTACCTTTTTGAATGCTTGTTTTTACAAATATAATCGATGCTATGTAAGGGTTTATGTGTATATAAAATATTGTGTATAATAAATAATGACTAGAAATATTAGCATGTTGTTTGTTATGTGTATAATAACATTATGTGGCACTAGAGGGAGATTCTCCCAGTGACCTGTAATCAGTGATGTGTGCAGGAGGCACCAGGTGGCCACAGGTGACTGTAGCCAATTCTCTGGTGGGACTTTTGCACTACTGGAAAATTCACTGAAGCAGCTAGACCTCAGGAACTTATGTTCATGTGAATTCATTTCTATGTATGGAATACACATACAAAGCACAAAACACCTTTCTTTGAGAATAATAGTTGTCAACCATTGTGTGAGAAGACCCCAGATAGGATTCGAACCATCACTACTTCGTTTGGTGTGATTGTGAGGGCGATAACAATGGCGCAGTCGACAGGATTGGTCATCTCAGGAACGTCATCTATCAATCATGATTCTGGACTCATCCGTTCGTAACGCACATCCGTCTCATCCGTCATCGCATCGTACGAGGGAGAGTCGTAAGCTCTGTGCACAGGAAGGAAACCGTCATACGTCTGATTACGTGTCGCATGACAAGTTTAACAAGTAAGAAGGGACAATCTGTGATTGATTGAAATGTACTTAAGTGCAGACAGCACACTAGTAATTTCTATTTGTTTTGAAAATTGCCTAAAAGGACATTTTCTGGTGATTTGATGGACACTTTTTTATGAGAAAGACCATTAACTTAAATTTTTTATTGAATATTGGTTGACTATTATTCATTTGTACCAAAGTGTTTTGCCACTTAAGGTTGCTGTTTTAAGTGTTAATCAAGCAGTGTTGAATGTAATCTAGAGGTGTGAAATCATAACAAAAGACTTCATTCACAAAGCAGATTAGCTACTGTGTATTCAGGAAGTTTCATTCATGATAGCCTTCACAAGTCTTTGAGCTTCCAAATCTTTTGCAAGTTATTCAAATCCTTTGTTGGGTACTTAGTGACCTTAACCTTAATTGAGTCATTGTATATTATTAAGTCACTTAAAGCTGATAATCATTGTTATTTACTTTAACATTTGGTTACAAGAATCATCTTTAACATAAGTTTAAATCAGTATTAATTCATTATAGTTGGGAGTTACAATTTATTTTGAGTTTATTACCAAATTATTGTATGTTATAATTTGATTTCATACTCTTACAACTTTATGTTCGTACTTTGATTAATTTAATAGTATTGAATTAATTCAATTTAGTATTTAATTGTACTTACTTAATATATATATATATATATATATATATATATATATATATTGTGAATTCATACTTAGTTCAATTATTTACACTTTATTCAAATAATTAGTTTAAATACTTAATCTTAGGTTTAGATTATCATATCTTAGGGTACCTATCTCACACAACCGTTGATAAATATATACAATTTATAAATTTATTTCCAAAAAAAAAAAAAAGTAATAGTACCTCAAGTAAATTCATCCCTCTTACAAATTTTAATATCATATAACAAACTTTGACCATACGCTCCTCCCTAAACTATTTAAAATCAAAACAATTTTTAAATTTATGTAGTTCAACACCAACTATTTGTAGGGTCATTACTGAATACTTGCAGGCATACTTTGTGTGTTTATCTTTATAATATTTCACATCTCTTCCCTACTTGGTGTCTTCTGTTAGCCATCATGTCAGATACTGAGACTGATAACCAAGTTCTGGGAGCCGTTGGAGCTGGACTTACAGTTGATCAACTGGCAGAGATGATCCGTACTTTGGGTCAAGCCGAGCGGACTCAATTAATTGGTCAATTACAGGGTGCAATCCCTAAGACTTCACTTAAGTTAGAAGCTCCGAGTACTTCTAATGTCGTGTCTGGCCGTCAGGGACTTAGTGTCCATAAGCTGCCGAAGCTACCCAAGTTTTCCGGTTCTTCATCAAAGAACGAACCAAGTTTTCGAATTTGGCGTTTTGAAATTGACAACTTGCTGGGATCCTATTCCGAGCATGAAGTTGTACGAGTCATACACCAGTCAGTGTCTGGACTTGCGGCAGAAACATTAATGCGACTTGGAAAAGATGCAGACGCTACACAGATTTTGGAAAAGTTTGACAACATTTTTTGAATAGTTGTGAGCGAAGAGAAACTTTTGTCTGACTTTTATACAGCACAGCAGAAATCAAGTGAAAGTATTGCTGAATGGTCTTGTAGATTAGAAGATATCTTGAGTCATCCCAGGTTATCACCACAGATTACCGACCGAGATAAGATGTTAAAATCTCGATTCTTCTATGGTCTATGCAATGACTCTGTCAAAAATGCAATACGTCATAGATTCACTGATGGAACTTACGATGAATTGTTAGTTTTAGCACGTGAAGCTGAAGATGAGGGAAAGCCCAGCAAGGCTATCCAGATCTCTAAACCACAGACGCTGGACCCACTTCAATCACAATTGAAAGAGATTCAAGAGCAGCTTAAACAAATACAAGGTAAAATGTCTGAGTATGATAAGAGATTTGGTAAAAGGTATACAGGCAATGGGGCGAAGAACAACGAATCATCTAGTGGGAATAGAAAAGACAGAAAAGAAATCACTTGTTACTATTGCCGTCAGATGGGCCATATAAAACGTAATTGTCCGAAACTGTCAAAAGGCAAAGCACCTGTTGCAGGAAGCAGGCAATAGGTGGCACCATTGATGCTCCACCCAAATTAATGGGCCCAACAAATGAGACATGTGTAATGCTGGAGGGACACCCAGCTCGTGCCCTGTTAGACACAGGATCTCAAGTTTCGTGTTTGTCCGAGAGTTTTTATCGACAACACATATTGAGCTGAAGAAACTACAGACTCTGATAGAGATTGAAGGGGCAGGTGGCGCTTTACTGCCATACTTAGGTTATACTGAACTTCAGTTGACATTACCTGGTAAGGTGCTTGGTAGTGATAAGTCTATGATGTCTTTGTTCTTAGTGACTGAAGATACCAGGTACAACAGACATTGTCCAGTGTTAATTGGGACAAACATCATTTCTCATTGTTTGGAGTTGCAAGAATCTGACCCCAATGAACACATACCTGACGCTTGGAAGATAGCATTTCAGTATATGGTTAACATATCTCAAGGAGGATGGACTGGCACACAAGTTAGTGTCAATGTTGCATATGAAATAATGCCCATGAGCAGTGTGATCGTAGATGGTCATCATTGTGGACTACAATGTGATGATACTTCATCTGTTCTGGTGGATGCATCTCTTGAGACTACGTTGCCTGGTGGATTGTTGATTACTCCTGCTGTTTATCGTAAATCTGATATTGATGATGTTATACCTGTACATATCTTGAATGTTTCAAGCAAAATGATTACAATTCCTGAATCTTGTGTTTTAGGTCATGTAACCCCTGTTAAAGTTATATGTAATTCTGTTTCGGTGTCACCATCATCCGAGATTTTGGAAACATTTCCATTCGATCACTTGGATGAGAATGAGCGACAAGTTCATCAATGCCTAGAGAAGCATAAGAATGCATTTTCTTGGGGAGAGTGGGACTTGGGACACTGCAACAAATATCTACATGAGATTCACTTGACAGATGAGACTTCTTTTCGTGAAAGATACCGGCGTATTCCTCCGGCTCTGGTCTCTGAGGTGAGGGATCATATTCAACAGATGTTAGACGCAGGAATCATACGTGAGAGTTCAAGTCCTTATTCGTCTGCATCTGTATTTGTTCGCAAACGGGATGGATCACTCCGATTCTGTGTTGACTTCCGGAAATTGAATGCCCGCACAATCAAAGACAGCCATTACTTACCTCGAATAGACGACACATTCGATAGGTTAGCAGGTTCTTCATGGTATTCAAATCTCGATTTGAAATCTGGATACTGGCAATGTGGAATGCATCCGGACGACATCAAGTACACTAGATTTAGTTGTGGTAGTCTAGGATTCTTCGAATATTGCAAGCTACCGATGGGATTAGTCAATTCCGCGGCTACTTTTCAGCGTCTGATGGAGTCCTTGATGGGATCGTTGAATCTGCAAATATGTCTTTTGTATCTTGATGATATTATCGTGTTTTCTGATTCATTTCAGAGTCACTTACAGAGATTAGACATTGTACTATCAAAATTAGAAGAAGCTGGCCTTAAGCTGAAGCCTTCTAAGTGTAATTTGTTTCAGCGTCAATTAAATACTTAGGTCATGTTCTATCCGAGAACGGTATTGAGACTGACCCCGACAAAATCGAGAAAGTACGCAACTGGCCAACACCAACTGATCGCAAGCAGCTGCACAGATTTATTGCTTTCTGTGGATATTATCGTCGCTTTATTAAGGACTTTGCCACATTGGCATTTCCCCTACAGAAGTTGTTACGAGGGACAGCTGGTTCAGCTAAACCAGCCAACTCCAAAGCAAAGAACGGCAAGAAGAAATCTCGTCTTTCATTTCCTCCATTTGAGTGGGGACAGGAGCAACAAGCTGCCTTTGATAAGTTGGTTGATGTCATGACAACAACTCCTGTATTGGCCTTTGCTGATTTTTCAAAACCTTTTATTCTACAGACAGACGCCAGTCAGAGTGGTCTTGGGGCTGTATTGAGTCAGGAAAATGATAGAAAACTTCAACCAATTGCATTTGCTAGCCGTGGTTTGACACCATCCGAAGCAAAGTATCCTGCGCACAAGCTTGAATTTTTGGCGTTGAAATGGGCCGTTAGTCAAAAGTTTTATGACTATTTGTACGGAGCGAAGTTCAAAGTCATCGCTGACAACAACCCGCTCACTTACGTTATGACAAGTGCTAAATTGGATGCCACTGGTCTTCGGTGGGTTGCAGCATTGTCATCGTTCGATATCAGCATCAAGTACAAGCCAGGAAAGCAGAATTGTGCAGCTGACGCCTTGTCACGTCTTGAGGAAGGATATCGTCGCCTTTCAGATGATACGGTCAAAGCAATTTGTAATGGTGTTGATCAGGATGATTTTGTGACAACCATTTGTATGTCTTTAGATGTCATTCCCGATGAAACCGTCTTGCCAGAGAGTATGTCTAGCAATGAATGGTCTGATCTTCAAGTCCAGGACGAAGCCATCAACTTAGTGCGTCGAGCTGTCCAGAAGTTGGAGAAATTCAATTCTGATGACGGTGAAGCCCGGAAGTTATGGACTCAACAGAAACGGTTGATCATGGAAAATGATGTACTGTATAGGACTTGCAAGATTGCAGACAAGACCATCAAGCAACTCGTTCTTCCGAAGTCACTTCGACCAGATGCTCTGCGGTTGTTGCATGATGAGATGGGTCACTTTGGACGCGACCGGTTGCTGGACCTGGTACGAGCCAGATTTTATTGGCCTGGCATGGCTGAAGACATCAAGAGTCATGTTGAGAATTGTATGAATTGTATTAAGAGGAAAAGATGGGAACCAAGAGCAGAACTTGTTAACATCATCACAAGCTACCCCATGGAGATGGTAAGCATGGACTATCTAGGACTTGAAACTTCTGTTGGTGGTTACGCTAACATTTTGGTGCTCACGGACCATTTCACCAGATTTGCCATGGCCATGCCCACAAGAAACCAGACGGCCAAGACAACGGCAAAAGCTTTGGTGGACTTATTCGTCAATCACTATGGGTTGCCACACCGTCTCCACAGTGATAATGGTGCCAACTTTACAAGTCAAGTAATACGAGAAATGTGTAAGATGTTGGGCATAGAGAGGTCGACAACAACAGTGTATCACCCAAGTGGAAATGGGCAGACCGAGAAATTCAACAAGTCGTTATTAGACATGCTTGCTACTCTGTCAGATAACCAGAAGAGTCGATGGAAGGATTTTGTACTACCTCTTGTGCATGCCTACAATTGCACAAAGAATTCAGTTACTGGATTTAGCCCTTTTCAGTTGATGTTTGGACGTGAACCCAGACTTCCAATAGATCACAGGTTTGGATTAGTTGGACAGTCTGAAGAACTATCCTATAAGGACTATGTTGAAGACTTGCGTCAACGGCTTGAAACTTCATATCAGATAGCCAAGAGAAGCATTGACAAATCACAAGCAGCTGGAAAGAAGCAGTACGACAAGAGAATTCGCGGAAATAAATTGGAAATTGGCGACAAAGTGTTAGTAAAGAAAACCAAGTTCGATGAAGGAAAGAGAAAATTAGCAAATCGATGGGAAGATGAGATATATATTGTCAAGAAACAATTAGAAGGTATACCTGTCTACGAATTAACACCACAGAGTGGAAAAGGTAAAACTAAATGACTACATCGAAACAACATATTACCAATTCAGAAGAAGAAAGTAGAGAGTGAAGAAAGTCAGTCATCTGAAAGTAGTCCTGATGAAGAATATAAGCTGCATTTGTCATTGTCAGAGAATGAGGACATGCCGGAGGCAACGTCTACTTCAACATCCCAACCAGTAGCAACAACGTCAAAACCTCCAACTCCACCACTACATAGGGAAACACAAGGATCTTTAGAATCATCTGAGGAAGAACCTGATGATAGACCGATTCCACGTCGTTCGAACAGACAGAGGAAAGCTCCTGATCGGTATCGGGCTGGATCATTTCCACAAACATCTCAAGAGGGAGACAAGGTCAAGCTTGTATCTCAGTTATTGGAGTTTTTAAACAAATAATGAGGACATTATTTTCTTGTCAGGGGGGTGTATGTAAGGGTTTATGTGTATATAAAATATTGTGTATAATAAATAATGACTAGAAATATTAGCATGTTGTTTGTTATGTGTATAATAACATTATGTGGCACTAGAGGGAGATTCTCCCAGTGACCTGTAATCAGTGATGTGTGCAGGAGGCACCAGGTGGCCACAGGTGACTGTAGCCAATTCTCTGGTGGGACTTTTGCACTACTGGAAAATTCACTGAAGCAGCTAGACCTCAGGAACTTATGTTCATGTGAATTCATTTCTATGTATGGTATACACATACAAAGCACAAAACACCTTTCTTTGAGAATAATAGTTTTCAACCATTGTGTGAGAAGACCCCAGATAGGATTCGAACCATCACTACTTCGTTTGGTGTGATTGTGAGGGCGATAACAGCTACATGCTAAAAATGTACTGATCCAAATAAAATTTTTCAACAAATATTGACTTCATACACTATAAAGAGTTCTGTAGTTGTCTTGCAATTAATTCATAGTTTTTACGGTAAATTACTGTTAATTTGGTAAGCAGCCTGCTAACATAAATGTTATGGTAAGTTACAGTAGGTTTTAACAATAGTATGATACTGTCAAATTTACGCTTTAAATGGTCCAACATTGGCTTATTTTAGGGGCTCATCAGGCCTACACTAAAGTAATAGTAATTTATTGTCCGAATTTACAGTACTGATTATAACAACTTTTGATAGATGACTGTGATATTATTAATGTGTCTAGCCTCAACTAAATTAATTCCCTAAAACATGCATACGATTCAAACACATAACTAGGAGTATACTAATATGAATATAAATGTATAAATATAGTGTAAATATCAAATGTATGAATGTATCTAAATCAAGACATAAGTGTGAGCTGTTTGAATGTATTTGAATGTATGTCACAATGTATCAGAATGTGTATGGACTGAACAGGTGCAATTGACCTCCATTGTGATTGCAATGGACCCCCATTTTTGCCTCCAATTGTAGACAAAAGGGCTACCAGTCAAAGGGGCATAACTGCCATAGTCTCAGCAAGGGAGTAACACTATGGGGGTCAGCCAGAGGTCAGCATTGTCTTGGACAATGGTCACTGGACCTAGGAGATGTAAATACTGTACAGGAATGTGGTTTTGTACTCCCCAAGGGAACAAGTAAAAAGACCAGTGGTGTTTAGTGTGGGAATCTGTGCTTCTGACCATTGTATTGGGCAGGGCTTTGTATGGCTCCTGTACTGGTCAATTTTAATGTGTTTAACAAACTCAGGCAGGGGCAGAAAACCACTGGGGGAGGTTTGGAAAAAACCAGACAGAAAGCAACTTTATGATCTGGGACACTGGATACTTTACAACTGGTGACCCGACTTGATTCTATTTGGAAAGGGAAGGACCTAATTTACAATGTAACATGTACAAAAATTGAAGCAATTAACTTTGGGTGAGTCTAAGGAATTGATTATGGCACTGAATGTGGAATTGAAGAAGACAGGACTTGATATTGATGTGCCTAGTCACCCTAACAGAGACTGTTGAAGAAAGAAACCTCATGTGTTAACAAAGGAAGTGATTTTGACTGAGAGTCTTGCCTGAGGCAGCAAGAGCCATAATGAATGCAGAGCAGTTCCAGCACTACGCAAAGAGCCAGAGGGATGGGATCGCTTCGACTGCAGAATTATTAAAGCACCAAGCGGAGCAGGCCAAACAGAATTCCGAGAGGGTAAGAGCTGAAGCGCAGACAAAGAGAGTGGCCAAATGTGACGGTTCTTCAACACACCAACTGAGGCAATGGTTTGTTGATGTAGAGCTGACGGAACACTACACAGCTTTTACTGTCTACGAGTCCCAGACGGCGGAGGGCGCTCTGCGACGGAGCTGGAGCGGCACTTAGCCCATTGAATGACTGTAACCAGGCCACATGGACTGACCTCAAGAAGCATCTCTCAGCCACATTCCTATCAAAGCATGAGGAGGATCGACTGCGAGATGAAGTCGAAAAGATCCTACAAGGACCTTCTGAGGCCACGGCCGCCTATGGTAGAAGGTTCCGCAAAGCGGCTAACCTAGGGTACCCAAAGACGCAACGTAACGCTGACCAGCAACGCATTATGCTGGGGGCTTATTTGTGTGGGCTGACGGACAAGAAATTGGTGGAAAGGGTGGTACGGGACAGCAAACCGGCAGATTATGTGGATGCCATAGACCAAGTGGCCAAACATGAAGGAAATGATTACTGTCTGTACAGGGCATTGAATGGGAGAGCCCCAGAGGACACTCCAGAAGAGCCGATGGAAATTGGTGCCCTGGGACCCCCTCGTGAACCTAGGAGCGAGGTACCAAAGAAAGACAAGATGGAGGAGTTGACACGCCGAATGGATGGCATGTCGAAAGAGTTTACCAAGTTGGTGGCATTTGTGAAGAATTCCCAGGCAAAGGGCTCAGAAACTTTGAGAGCGACTCCCAACCCCACGAACGGGAGAGGAAGGGGTCGACCTCCGCCAGCCAGGGCAAATGACATGCCGCCATTAAAATGCACGGAAGATGGAAGGCCAATTTTTGCGTTGTGTGACCAGGTTGGCCACCTGCGCAGAAAGTGCAGAGTAAGGAAAGGCAGTTATGGAGAGGACAGACAGCAGAGCTTCCAGGGGGGCCGCTAAGCACCGCAGCGGACTGCCGGGTCTTCGTGGAGCTTAGGCTCCATGGTCACCACATAATGGCCTTGGTAGATACTGGTGCAGCGCAAACAGTACTGCGGCGCCGGGAATTCCAGCAGATTTGCAAAGGATTAGGAAGACAGCCCATAGTGCGGACCACTCAAGGCCTGCAGGGAGTTACGGGTCACGAATTGAAAGTCTGTGGAAGGACCCAAGTGTTGGAAGACAGAGTGGGAGTGATCCAGGTTGTGGTGGTGGAAGGGTTACCTCATCAGGCTATTTTTGGACATGATATCATGCGCCAGGAGGGAGCCACAGCAGACTACACTGCAGGGAGGTTGTCATGGAGAGGTAGGGAATTTCCTCTGGTTCCTGAACCAGGGAATTGTGAAAGGCAGGGAGACATGCTTGCCCTGGAGCCAAGGAAGCAGACCACGCGTCAGGCAAAGGCCGCACAGGAAGTGGCGGAGTGCATGGCCAGGAACGTGTGCTATATATATAAAAAATTGAAATGTTGTTATATTATTATCCCAATAACATTCCAAATCGAGTTGACATCTATCCTACATCGGCCATCATATGACGTCATATGACGTCTTGCCAATATCTAGCCAATGCCAGATATAATAACATTCCAAATTGGCATAACATCATTTCTAACCAGCCGACAATGCACCAATGTTATCCCAATTTGGAATGCTATCTGGGATGAATGTCTCAGGAAGAATTTTATGGCTAAAGGGGCGTTCATAATATCACGTATAAGAGCTACGTACGACCACATATGAAAATACTTTTTCACACTTGTATCCTTGGCCATACGTGATTCACTTGCCAAGCGTTTTACTTATACTTGCACTAATCCGTTGGATGCTCCTGGTCAAACTTGACCACTCACGACCATACTTGAAGAGAGGAAAATTTTGTAAGCATGTTTAAAACTTTAGCGGACGTTTTACGAGTGAATTTTTTAGTAATTACGTAATTTGTTCACGGGTCAGACGGTGTAAGTCCTACTTATGTCCTACGTACTTCCTATGTACGTCCTACATACGTCCTACATACGTCCTTGCCCATCCTTGAACCACTCGCACATTCGATCTACAAGTGCCTACAAATGCCTGACAGATACCTCACGAATGCCTGATGACAGATGTTTGGTGAGCGTTTTACTGACGTCTAGCGAGCATTTTTCGGACATCCAGCGAGCGTTTGACGGACATCTGCCAAGCGATCTACGATTGCCCCACACATGCTCGTAGCAAGCAGTTATACGTGATTAACAGAGCCACAAGTGAGCACATAAAGCCAATTTTTGACATACGTGGTCATACGTAGGTCTTATGTGTGATAGTGTGAACGCCCCTTAAGAATTGTGTTTTCATTTGCGAATGAGTGAATGAATTATTAACTAACTATTGCCATGGCAACAGTGTAACATAAACAGTAGTTAGAATGCTACTATAAAACGTAGCTTCTGATAGCCCGCGACAGGTGGTGCTAGTGGTACCTATGACGGTGGCCGCTAGGTGGCGCTTCGACGATATGTATGGATGTCATGCCTCGAATGGGTGCCCGAGGGTCTAACCCGTCCTCTTTGCATGACCGATGAACCAGTGGAACGCCACGGGCTATAGTGTGATTACTATAGAAGATGTGGAATACCACGGGCTATAGTTTGATTACTGTAGAGGACGTGAGAAGTGTGACAATCCCTGGAATTATTGTGTTGAGTAATGATCTATCTGACACTTATTTGTACCAATCTTGAGCTTCCTAAGTTGACGACAGGTGGTGCTAGTGGTCTGATGTTATATAGTACGTGATAGGTATAACAATGTGTAGAACTATTGTTTTGGTTTGTATGTGAAAGGTTGGAGAATGAACCATCTTTCACCCATGTTGAAGAATAATACTGCAAGAGTGATATATGTACCAATAGAACAACTTTGCACATTTTGCACAAATCCTTCCTGTTTTAAAAACATAGTAGTAGTAATAAAAGGTTAATTCAGATGTAGTAACACAGAACATTATTTACCCAGTAAGAGTGTTCAGAATACAGCATACTATTGGCTGATATATAAGTGAATGAGTGGGGTTTCTTGTGAACCTCTCTGTATAGAAAGTTAACATGATGTATGACAGCTCGTGTTAGAGGGCATGATTTTAATGACCACTAGATGGCGGTTATGGTTACAGATTATAACAGCAACAGGTGGCCCCCTTCATAGTTCAAGAATAAGACCCTTACTTTCAAACATAACAGGATGAATAATACGCTGATGTCGCACTACATGCATCAGTTGAGAACAGTCAAGACAATAGATGCACAGTAGAATAATACAGACAACCAGTCTAAGATTAACATGTCATACACAATAGGATGGTACGTTTTTTCGTATCCTGATTGTGAGGATCCTAAATGTTTAACACTATTGTACAACTCAGAGAATGTGTTCACATCTTTAAATGAGTGTATAAGTGATTATTATCTATCAGGCGTGCCAGCTAAATGTATGGAACAATGTTCAGACTGGGTTGTTAAATTTTATGCCTTAGGTGATTGCAAACGTGCGCCAACAGAGACATATAATCTCACATGGGTTGCATATAACATCGTACCATGTTTAATGTGTGCTGAAGAACATTACATAGAGGTAGTAAGGAGTAACGACTCCTTTACTGATCTTATTATATGTTTAAAGAACTATCATGACAACCTTAATATTGATAAATATGATCCTATACATAAAACTGTTGTTAATGTTGAAGTTAGTCGTCATAATCATTATTAAGGAACCAGCGGTTACGTCATGTTATCAACATATAAGGTTAGTTATATATATATATATATATTAGTATATTGTTATGATATTATCTACCAATCTGCTATGTTATGATACTACTACTACTACTACTACTATTGTTTCAGAACTACTACTCATGGGACACGCCACGGAGGGGATGTGTATATATAACAAGACAACGTCACCAAATCATATTATGCACTGTACACTAATGTTAATAAAGAGCACCAATCATGCACACTACTCTTTTGTTACACATATATCTACAGGTATACTGAGATGTCAGTGTGCGATTAGTACATCACAGGCATCACACTTAATTGACAGGAGCCATCGCTTAGAATGTGTTATTAAGACTGTAATAGGCTTCTATTTGTCATAACTGTCTTTGTTATTGTTAACATAACAAGCAGTATGCGGTAAGGATATAATAACACAGATTGTCTACATGTAGATTATGGCACACACAGTATCAATAGATCAGTTTTTGAGTGTATCTATTACACAATAGGTCAACCTAGTAGTTATTCAGGTGTAAGAAAATTATGGAGTGAAGTAAAGAAGAGACAATCTAAGCCTCGAGGCATCACTTAAACAGTTGTGAGTAAATGGTTGAAGGAGCAGATGATGCATACTATACATAGCACGCCCAAGACAATATTTAGTACTGAACATATAATAGTGGAACATATTGATGAACAATGGGACAGCGATATCATCCAGATGGATCAATTAGCCCAATTTAATAGAGGATACAAATACATCTTAATATGTATAGATATTTTTTCACGCTATGCATGGGCACGTCCGCTTAAGTTTAAAAAGTCGACAGATGTTACGATAGCATTTACAGATATTGTTAAGATGTCTGGTAGGATATGTAAGACTATACGCACTGATCAAGGTGGAGAGTATACTGGGGCCTCGTTTCAAAGAATGTTGCACAACAAAGGTATTAATCACATGATAGCGTATGGATGTCACAAAGCGTCTTACAGTGAACGCTTTAATCGCTCATTAGAAAACAAACTGTTTAAGTATTTTTATGAACAGCAGACAGCAATGTACATAGACATTCTGGATGATGTCATGTTCAGCTATAATAACACAGTCCATCACTCTATTAACATGGCGCCTGCTACTGTTAACACAGCAAATGCTCATACTATATATGAACAAGTGTACATACCCATACTTAACAGATGGGCTAACACGCCAGTCAAGTTCACTATAGCTCTAGGCAGTTTGGTTAGACTGAGCTTATACACTGCACCCTTTTCACGAGGCTATCATGAGAAGTGGACTGAGGAACTATTTACAGTCTGTAATCAAATTCCATCACACCCCCCTAGATATAAAGTACAGGATCTCAATGGTGACAGTATCAAAGGGTCCTTCTACACAGAGGAGTTACTAGTAGCATCTGTTCAAAACATAAATGATATAACATATAAAATCGACAGAGTTCTAAAGACTAAAACTGTTAGAGGTCACAAACTCAGTCTTGTTAAATGGTATGGTTATTCTGACAAGTTTAACACTTATATACCCACAGCATCTATTCGTCATTACAAAGGTAAAATATAATGTTTGTGTACATATCATCCGATGTCGATAAGGAGAACTACTTTCCTGGTAATACACCAACATCATTCAGAGTTAAACTACCAGGTAGGGTAACATTCATACCCCAAGGGAAATGGGAAGTTGCTTTGTTAGACATAGATTTACCTAGAACTGTTGATAAGTATAATGCTATATATATAACTATTAACTCGTCTATATGTAAACCTAGCCCTGTTAACGCTACACTGTCGCCTATTTTAAACAGAGTGTACTTCAACCAAATTAACAGAGGCGCACCTGTATTTTTTGATAATCCTCGCTATGTACCTCTATACGTTGACAGTTTAGACATTATAGATATATATTTAACAGACAACAATGGCATATATCCATCATTCAAACAAGGGAAGGTCAACGGAACACTACACTTCAGGCTAATACCTTAGGTGTGTGGATAGTTTATATTATCAGTCATAATGTAGCTGTAATTCGTAAAGTATCACTCTATTAATAAGGGTGTAGATTATGACATTTTACTGAAACATTTCAAGGGTCAAGCAGAGGGTGCAACAGCACCGTATCTTACCAGTTCACGTTTTCATAACAAAAGGACTTACGCTAATTCACACACACACCGCATAATTATTGTTAATAAGCCGAGAAATACTAAGACTACAAATGATACAGATATAAGTGCTATCGATGTTATTGATCCTACAGAGGCGCAACGTCTTAGGGCCTTGAACGATTTAGAATTAATAATTAACTATGAGTCAGGAAGTGTTAGAGGATGCCTATATAGGTTATTCTGAAGAATTAGCTATTTTCCAGAAACCTATCCATAATGTCGGTATCAAGAATACACATGTAACAACATTCTATCCTGTAAATGACTTTTCAACACAAGGTGTTATCCAGTTTCAGGTGAACAATAATAGTAGTAACTACCTAGATTTACGTAGAACAAGACTTAATATTACATGTAAAATAGTGAGGCAGAATGGGGATAAGATTGAACCTGTGACTGTAGCAAGCGGTAGAGGTAAGAGATCAAAAGATACAGAAGACACAAGCACTACAACTAGCACTGCTGCAACTACAACACCAGATAACAAGGCTTCGGTTGGAGTTGTTAACAACTTTATGCATTCAATGTTCAGTCGTATTGATGTATCCCTACAGAACAAAGTGTTAACACACTTGGATGAGTCATACCCCTATTTAGCTTATTTCAAAGCTTTACTACATACAAACAAGGAGTTAAAAGAAACTACACTACAAATGGGGATGTTTTACAAAGATACACCAGGCGAATTAGAAGATCCTAATTGGCAGCTGGGTGATAACAAAGGCTTGAACAAACGATCCAGTTTCTTTGCTAACTCTCATGAGGTTGATATGTCTGGAAATCTTTATTGTGATGTTCTAGACATATATAAGTTTGTTCCAAATGGTGTGAGTTTAGGTATCACATTATATCCTAGCACACCAGAGTTTTGTTTAATGGCTCCAGAGGTAACAGTAGGTGCCTACAAAGTGCAGATTACTAAAGCTTCTCTGAGTGTTTTAATGGTAGAGGTGATTCCTGAAATATTGGTTTCGCATGCAGAAATAATGCAGAATAAACCTGCCATATTCCCCTACATTAAAACCGAAGTTAAAAAATTTACACTAGGTAAAGGACAATTTTCATGCACTGTTAATGATCCATTTACTGGTCGTGTACCTTGTGAATTGGTTTGTGGCCTTGTTACAGATGTGAGTAACCATGGTACACTGTTTACCAATCCTTTTATGTTTGAGCATACATCTCTCAACTTTATTCAAGTCACGGTAGATGGTCATGATTTAGGTCAGGGTCCTATCATGCCTATATATAAAAGCAAACTCGAGACAAGTTCATACATTGATGCATACAAAACTCTTTGTGGTATCGAGTACGGTGACCACTTTAATCCTCTCTCTCGCGAGGAATATATGCAAGGTTACACATTTTATAGATTTGTTGCCGGGTCACAATGTGATTCTAATAATGATGATATACTCCCTTTAAAACGTTCAGGCAACTTACGCATAAGTTTAAGGTTTTCTAATGCTTTGCCTGAGCCAACAACACTAATTGTGTTTGCAAAGTTCCCTGCATCAGCTAAGATTGATAAATATCGAGGTGTTACCGACATATAGTTAGTTGATACAACATTGCTACTGGAGTAACATCATGACGGAGCCAGAGAATGTATGCTTAATACCTTTTAAACTCCCTCAAAATATATCAGTGCAAGGATCCACACAAGCAGGAAAAACGGAATTGTCAAACGTTTACTCCTAAATTATAAGACAATGTTCACACCTCAGGTTAATAAGGTTATATATGTGTATTCTGTATGGCAGGACAAGTTCGATCATTTGGAAAGTACCTTAGGTGATATAATAGAGTTCAGAAAAGATATACCATCCAAAGAGTATTTAACAGGCTTGTGGGAGAAAACCAGAGTACACACTTTACTTGTTCTTGATGATCAAATGAGTAATTTAAGTGACAGCCGCCAGGGTGCACATGTAGCTGAAATAGTGTGTGTCCTCAGTCATCATTGTAATGTTTCATGTATTATAACTTTACAGGATATGTTTTATGAAAGTAAAGCTGCTAGATTAATAAGTAGAAACTCACACTGTATCTGTCTTTTTCGTAATCATAGGAATGGTAGACAGGTGTCAGCGTTGGCAAGCCAAATTTTACCTGGTCAAACAAAATATTTTATGGATAGTTATGAACGAGCTACTAAGCGCAACTATGGTTATTTAATAATTGATTTATCACCTAATGCTGATGGCAGGTATAAATTACGTTCTAATATCTTTCCAGGTGAGGAAACAGTTGTGTTTCTCCCGCAGTCATGAAACTGATTAAAGAGAACATAACATTCTTAAAGGCTGTAGCATCGCTTAACAAGGACCAAGTTAAAGCTCTCTTGTCACATGTAAACAAGAATCAGATTCTGGTTGTAGCAGAAACAGCTAGAAATATACTTAATGGTGTTGTAGCACTCCCTCGTGAGTATAAAAGATCCCTCAAACTGTACAAACGTATCATTAGAGAATTATCTAACAACGACGCAACACTTAGTTCTAGGCGTTATTTAATACATAGTAAATCTGACGTTGTATCCATGTTGGTCAAAAGCGTACTTTCTAAACTTGTAACAGCTGTTGGTCATGGCTGAGGAAAATGTTGTTATACCTAGAGACAAGTACAACAGAATGTTGGAACAGCTCAGAAATAGTAAAGAGTTCAAAGGTAGTAAGAAAATAAACTAACACAACAAGAAGATAACACTACTGACATTAGACCTGCTGAACATGTAACACAGCCAGCAGATACTGAACACGTTATACATACGCTAAGATCAAAAGATGATATTGTTCTTAAAGAGACCCATCATCCTCCGGGTCTTAAACATGACGATATAGACATATTTATGAAAAAGTTCACTACAAACAATAGCTCTAGAAACATTACAAAACTGAAAACTCCTACGAAACGTAAGACTGTACCACTTAAATCTCGTGCCAGAAAGTCCAGACTTAAAGCCAACTGGATCAGTGTTTCTAAATGATATGCATACATTAGGGTTGGTAGAACAATGGACGGTTATTTAGGGGCATAATCAGTAGTCCTATGATACTGTTATATAGATGTGATGGTATTTGTAGCTGATATATATATGTGTATGCCATACATATTAACTTATACTGAACTTGAGCAGGGTATAAAAGACGTATCACTCCCATACAATTTACGCTCACTTGCCCGAGAGTTCTCCAGTGGATTATCAGATCATCACAGCCTGTTTTTAACTATTCAACATAATGGCAACTACAGCCTTAACTCGCAAATACTACAACCTGGGTGGCACACAGGTAAAGGGCCAGTTCCTATGGTTCAGAGAGATCAGCTCCAGGAAGTTCCTAACTCTGCAGAGATACAGAGGAGGAGTATCTCTACACATTAGGGTGTACACGGTCGACGATCAGGACTACTGCCTTATCCCCACGAAGAAAGGCGTAATGCTGGACAAACAGCAAACCCGCGATTTAATGGCTGCAATGCATAACCTAGCTGCATTTATAGGAGTCATAAGTAATGTTTAATATTATCTGTAATAAGAAGCTGTACATATAATAATATATGTAACGATAATTATATATATCTTATTATCCTGCAGATAACACCAGGCAGCCAGACAGACCCTACAGACGATGCCGCTGATGGAACCCTCGCAAATGACGCCATGGTTGATGACGTCGAGTGGTGTGCCGATGGTAGAGACATGTTTGCGGATAATTCAGATGTCGACGAGTACTCTCAGAACATTTACATGTCCACAACGTCAGAGCACCCGACCCAGAGGGGGATTAAGATGACAAAATACGAATTTACCAAACTTCTGGGGTTTCTTCCACAATTGGAAACGAAATGGAGTGGATTGGCTGGTTTAGCAGCCTGCTACACCACGCACACCACGCTCGATAACCTTCAGGCTTGTCACCACTGCACACCTACACCTTTACCACCTAGGCCCCTACACAACCGTTCCAGCACAAGTTCCGATATGCAAGATCCTAATGTCACAACTTCAACAGCTGCAAAACTTGATGAGGGATCAATGATTCAATAAATATATATTGATATGACCAATATGTGTAATACGTTACAATATATAGTACCAGTATGATAGAATACGGTTAGATCGCTTACATCTGTTATTAAACCATATTACTCGTAATTATATATTGATGTTATAATAACAGTCATGCTCTACTGTTATACCATATGTACCTGACATTACAGCATTTACTGATACGTTATACTACTGTTATATCATATGTACCTGACATTACAGCGTTTTACTGATATGTTATACTCTATCAAGACTATTGTATCTATGTATACCTACCATATATACACTTATATTACAATAAATATATATATCTACGCCGATACATACAGTGTGTTATATCTCTCCATCACTCAAGTACGTTGTTATGATTATACACAATATGGTCTGTGTTAACGAGAGTAAGATCATACACAGCTTCTCTATAATGGCAATACTAACGATTATACGGCCCCCTAACGATTATACTGCCCCCTGAAGGTATACACAATATGGCCTACGTGTAGCAAGAGTAATCAATTTTATTACTTCCTTAGGTATATATGCAACAGCCATAGCCACGTTTAAGCAGATTATCTTCAGTACTGTTGCGCAGCTCACAATGGAGATATTAAGAGATTACGCAGATGTATTGACCAATAAGGTTAATACAAATGAGATATGTATAATACTACGTTGCGAAGGTTTACTTAAAGATTCTGATCTACTTGTTATCAGATCTAAAACCACACGATTCGATAAAACAAAACTGTTGTTACAAATACTGTATGCAGGGAAGAGCTACAAAGGCACAGCATTATTGTTTAAGTATTTGCAAAGAGACTACGGAGATGTCGTTAGCACTATTCCAGAGCTCACAGGAGGCAGTTGTACAAGTCTTGCCATTAATACATCGGTGACGCTCAGCGTTATGTGTACAAACGGTGATGTGACGATTCAACTGACTGATGATCAGGTAAGTTATAACATACACACCCTTATATATATCTGATGTATGTATCTGTTAGTAATAACCGTATTCTCATTTGTTCAGGATGATGTCCTGAAGGAGGAATTGACAGTATCATTGCCCTTACAGCAATTCGTGAATATGGTGTACTACATACACACTTTATCGAATTCTGATATCGATGCAACTGTACATCTGGGGTGTTTTTACTACCTGGTTAAAGAAGGATGTGCCACAGCAGTATGCAAGACTACTGCTAATACTGTTAAGGATGAAAGTGTGTCCTTAACAGTTAAGGATTTGGAGACTATTGATATTTTGCTAGAACATGTTGAACATGCTGTTCCAGAAATGGCTCTTCTAACGCCTTACTTCTGCTACATATAGTTATATACTGTAATAAATGATATATATAATAACACGTTTGTCTGTTCATTTCATAACGTTTAATGCCTTTGTAATACTACTACACATATATGTACAGTATAACTATCAAACAATGTAGCACACAGTTTATAACATTACAATATAATATGGGCCTAGCTGTCAGATTAATCTAAACGTTGATGGACGGTATTAACAAACAATGTTAAGTCCACTACTCATAACGTTTAATACAGTTGTAATACTACTACACATATATGTACAGTATAACCATCAAACAATGTAGCACACAGTTTATAACATTACAATATAATATGGGCCTAGCTGTCAGATTAATATAAACGTTGATGGACGGTATTAACAACAATGTTAATATAAGAGATTATAATGCAATATATACTACACAACGAACATCTACGCTAACATTTCAAACACTACCATTAATAACGTAGTATGCACACCACGATGTAATATGTACATAGCTGTCAGAGACTACATATATATCTTAATCCATTTAAAGAACAGTTGTGTGCACAGCTCGTAAACTATGCTAAACATTACAGTATAAATCATGTGATAAACTATTCATATATAATATGTACATAAATCTATCAGAGGGTATTAATATAAGCGTTGGTGGACAGCAGTATACATATAGAAGTTAAGTAATAGTAGGAGTGTTTGTGTGTACATGTCTACACAGGCGTAACTTTCCCGCTGTATCTGCGTAGTTTGGACTTATATCCATCGTCCATTGCATTGGTGTAGGTTAGTCTCGCCTTCACGTCAGCGGCGGATAGTCGCGGCGATCCATCGTCCATTGCACTGGTGCAGGTCAGTCTCGCCTTCACGTCAGTGGCGGATCCGTCAGTTGATGCGTTGGTAAGAGGCGTAGTCGTTGCAGGGGTGCTGCTCACATGACATACAGTGTGATCATAAGCAGATGCTGTTTGCTGAAGGGGGGCGTGTTCTGAAGCTGTGTTGATGGGGCAAGTAGTACTGCCACCAGGGGCGGAGTCGTCATCTGTACTACAACACGAGTGAACATATATAATAATATGACCTGCAATATATATATATATATATATATATATATATATATATATATATATATATATATATATATATATATATATATATATATATATATATATATATATATATATATATATATATATATATATATATATATATATATATATATATATATGCAGTAAGTTCATGAATAGGAAGAAAATGTGCCATACATATTATATACATACTACTCAGGCGGTGCTATATAAATAATACATGTACTATACATAATATTACCAATGTATACCTGTTATCAGACATCGTGCTAATATAATACATGTATGTACCATACCTAATATTACAATGTATATATACCTGCTGCTATCGGATGTCGTGGTAGTCCGCCTGATTTTATTTCGCGCGCCGACAAGCGTTTGTCGAGCCATGCTAACAACCCCTGTTAGAACAGCTGTACCAGCCACTGGATCCCTCTGTAGGATAGAACCGAGTAAACATTATTATAACAATATATTATCATCGTTTAGCAATAGGTAGACCAATGTAGCGTAATATATACAATCCTACAGACGGGCAGATATATATATATATATATATATATGTGTGTAAATAGTGTTCAGAGAGCACGGTTATGATCAGATGCACATAATGCATATGGCCCTCATTACGTAAAGATATATATTTAACAATAACGCACCTTATAAATCCAGATACCGGCTCCAGTTGATATAATTACTAACAGCAGGACAGAGACTGTAGATACGACTACTGTAGTAGTGCTAGGGTGACTAACTACTGTGTCATAGTGTCCGAGGTTGAAGGTTCCTAAACCGGGATTCTGCATCTCACTGTTGCTGATTCGTTTGCATATGATGTGGGCTGCAACATCATGTGTAGGTGGTGTGCGCGAATGACAGTAGTGTGTGCCAGTCATGTCGACGAATGACAACATGCTATATTCCATGGCTGAGAATTCTTCAATAGGTACATGGTCAAGTTATGGCGATTTGGTGCAGTCAGCTCTGATGCTCTTCCCATCATTCACAACTTTGCACAGACATAGCCGATTTGCGCAAATGTAACGATAACTATCGCACGATGCTAACGTAATAGTTAAGATTAAAAAGTAACATGTAAGCCTCTGTAAATTCTCCATCGTGTTGACTCCTGGCCTGCTTTGAACGAACTGAATGTAAGTTCTTAACTGTGAAGGTTCATTATGTAATTGCCCCCCTCTTTGTGACTTTATTATGTAATTAGCACCCCCTCACAATTTTTTTTTACACGGGGTGTCAAGCACTATTAGGTAATTAGCAGGATGGTGTCAACTACTTGGGGTAATAGTGATTGTTGTAAACGGAGAGATGCTAACTGTTTAAACCCCCCTATTATAATAGTACATTGTTCATGAACAATAGCCTAGCTGTCTCACATGGCAACACAATGAGGCTGTTTATGTACACTCATTATTAATTGTATCATGGCTATATACATATCTCGGGTATTGTCAAAATAGATTCTTAGTTATTATATGTGTTATTGTGAGACCACCATCCTCGTGGTAACTACTACTTGGAACATACCTATTAATTGATTAGTTGCCTGTCTGAGAGGTATGACTATATAGATGGTAAATAGCAATAATAAACAGATGACAAGGTGTAATCATGGTCAAATAATCTTTATATACGTATGTGTAACAGTACATATATTGAGACAGTTGCACTCTCTAGTGTGTGAGTGTATATACATTAAATCGTAGGTACCACCAGCGCCCCCTGTCGGATATCGAGAGAATTACACTCGTGCTATTATGCAATAGCGCGGCTAGTGTACAAGATTGTAGACTTAGGTAACACATCTATGTAATATATAACATCTACGCATATAGTGTACAGTTATCAACAGCATTCAGACATCTGATTAAGTTATATATTATTGTGCAGTATAACAACGGCTTTCAGACCTTGGTACAATTAACATGTGTTTGAGAGAATATATTATACACTTTAATGCATGCGTGTGTAGGTTTACACTAGTTCTTCTTGCGAGGCAGTTAAAGATGTATCTAACATGATCTGCAGTCTTGATCTCCTAAGGCTCCGCACCATTGTAACTGTTGTTATAACAACCTGTAATGAAGGGAACTGTTGTAAACTTAATGAAAAGGTATGGCCACATAGTAGTCATATATAGTTAGACATTATGCATACATACCTTGAGCATAATGTATACCAACACTATGCATGATACATTAAGTTGAAAGATATTAAAGGCATTCATGGTCGTGCTAGACCAATACTGTGTGTCGCTATACTGGTTAGGTTCAGAATTAGATGTATATACTATCGTTGATACATCGTAAGCATTCTGCGTGGACATTGTAGCCTCTGAAGTACTGTGCACAATCGATGTGTTGCTCATAAGGTTATTGGTAGATACCCCTGAAATGCAGTATTATTAGGATATGTACACGTGCGTTTACAAATAATGTGTTGCTCATACACTTGATAGATACCTCTCTGAATGTATGATATAGTATAAGATGTTACGTACCTGTAGTGCTGTCCATACATAGGACTGTTTTATTATGCGCTGTTGTCTTTAAAGATGTAGTATGACAGAACACAGTGCCAGACATGTCGATCAGTCTTATATGATGTAGAATGTGCATTGAAAACGAGGGAAGTTGCTGAAGCCATGAATATTTGGTACAATCTGCTTGAGAGGGTGGTCTGTCATCCGATGTTGTACATGTACATACACCAAAACGCTCCAAGGGCTTATAGAGTCCACACAATATATTACCACTAACAATAAGTGTAATGTAGAGAAATGCAGCATAGAACAGCATTATATATATATATATCTCAAACTTGAACTATTGTCTATATTAAGGGGGCAGTCATACTCTAGATTGCAGTGTGTGTTACATTAGAGGTCACATGATAGTTGGCGGTCACATGCTGAGTTTAACATATAGAACATCACAGAGTTTGCCTTTTAACAAGGTCGTAATATAGAACTGTCGGTGAATTGTAACTATTGTGATAGATGTATACATATGTTAACTATGATGAGCTATAATGTATACATAATTAATTACACACTAGTAACCATACGGTAATGTATTGTATGTATCTCTGCCTATAACTCGTTTGTCAAATACCTTTCTGAATACCTTACTTACTGATTTATTGTACACTATACCTCGGTGCTTAACACGGGATATCTGATTGCTCGGAGGAAGTCTAACCGATGTTACCTGCCCAAACACTATCTGTTTCATACATTCAAAGTCTATAATAGCGTCATTTGTGTAGTTAAATGTGATTCCTTTGATTTTTCGTACAGTTACATTAGTGTTTAATTTGTAAGAGTAGCTCTTAGGCCCTGTTGATAGAAACGTTTTAATATAAGTGCCTGTTTGTAACTTATCAGTTAAGTCTCCTAACAAATCACCTGTCTCGACAACTGTTTCGCCATTGCGTTCAACAAATATGACTGAGTCAGTGTCATAATATAAGGTGTTGCGCCCTGTTTTATTTAAAACTTGTAGTAAATGTAGCCTCGCCAGTGATGTTGTAAATATACCAATAACTTCATTGGTGAATGTTGATTCCTCTTCAAAGGTTTCAGCATTTGTAACATCTACCACGACATAATCATCCGAGATTAAATGGAAATTCATTATACATTTCGTTGGATCATTCTTCATTTGTGTGTACTCTGTAACAGACTTCATGTAAATAGACTTAGGTAGGTTTTGTCATTGTACAAATTTACCCCACACACTATTGAGAAACAGTTTACAGATTGTCCTCAAGGAATGATTATATGCTATGGAGTCTTTATCAAGCATGATACCTTGCTCTCTGTTGTAATAAGCTATGTAACGATCTTTATCTGCATCTGTAGTTACCCATTGAGGGTAACCTGATGCTTGTTGCTTTTGTTTCAGAAACATTTTCACATAATCTGTGAAAATACTACCAAAAACATCATCTTGTGTTGTAGTAGGGAAATGATATACCTCATATATCTTCAACAGTATGTAACCTTGCTTAATAGCTTCTTTTAACTCTGGTGTTGTCCATGTACCAAAAAGAGCTCTCTTTGTATCATTGCATGTACATACAGCCTGTGTTTCTCGTGAGGAACACGTGCCACATAAAGGAAACTTCAGTTTACCTTTACATCGAACTGGTAGAACAGGTATGTATAAACCTCGAGGTGGTAGGATTCGCACCTGGGCTAGACCACCTTGGTTTATACTCATCAGCATGATCTTAGTGCCGGTGAATATAATTTCAGGGAAAATACCGTTGTCAACACAATATCCAAGTATGAAATGAGCATCAAAAGCCTTAGCGTTATGAGCTATTACTGTTACATCTTTATGTTGAGGTGTTAGCAACCATTTACAAAAGTTCTCTGTCGTATTTGGTCCCTTAAATATGTTTTCCCTCATACTGCATGTGTCACGCTGACACAGTTCTCTTGCAACGTTTTTAGTTACATTGTCCTTAACAGAACATGTGCTACATCTATCACCGCAGTTAGCACATTTAGATTGAGGTGTGAACTCGTGATCTTTGCAGACATCACACACTGTTTGACAAACTAAAAAATTAGGAACATGTCTTTGTAATCCGCAATATGATCTCTTGCAGTTTATACATTTACGACATAGTGTGCACAGATATGTTAGAGTACACTTATCACAACCGCTGCGTGGTTTATTCTTGTAACCGAGATCACAAGTAATAATAGTGTTTTGGCATGTTTCAAAATCGTAATAAAGGAACCGACCTGATGACGTCTTAGGTTTCTTTATTTTGTAATAACACAGATGATCTCCTAGGACATACTCATGACAGCATGTACAAAGCCATTCGCCGCATGTGTGTAGATGTTTGGCCCTTTTTAATGTATCTAATATTATGAAACATGTTTTACACCTAAAGTACTGTGTACAGAGGCATGGTTGATCTGTGCCCTTAAGTGTACCTGTGCTATACTGTCGTTGTTCTTTATGCCTCTGATAACATACTGCATTACGACATGTCATATTGCAATCTGAACAATCTAACGAGTTATTGTCAAACATACAATATTCTGAACAGCATGTGCTGCATACATCATCGCACCCATGTTTGTGGTTCTTACTGTACACTTCGAAACAATGGACACATATCTTTCTATTTACATAAAAGCCTTTGATTCCTGTGATACTGTGATAGTGCTCATCTTTCAGATATAAAAATATCTTGCGAGGCCTAGAGATCAAACCTTTGTAAATAACATCATTTCCTGTATCCCCAGATATAACTACAATTTGTATATCTAACACTGTCTCGAATTTATGTAGCTCATTAACCTTAACTGGCCTATTTGTGGGTACATTAGCCTGTCTATGAAGTCTGATGGCACAGCTACGTTGTGATTCATAATCTTTACTCAAAACTCTGTTTTTTCTAATAAGCTTTGCAAACGTTACTGCAGGCATGTTATCTAACTTCGCTTTACATGTTACAATAGCTCTGGCGGCACACAAATGTTCATTGCGTACTACAGGAATGAATACCATTGAATGTTTTTTCCTAATAGTGCAGTTAGGAGACATAGGATCTGTATCAACGATGGTTCTACTGCATCCTCCCCCTTGGTCATCGGCGCTCATTATACCAATGTTAACTTCAAAGGTATCATCGACATTTAAGGATTTGTTCGATTGGAGAACTGCGTTTATTCTGTAATTATAATACATATAACTATTATTGTCCGTAATGCTGCATGTCAAACATTATAATATATATATATATGTGGACACATTTGATAACTAATACAATAAGTATTATTCGGTAATTAATACTGAATACATACACATTGGATACTATAAGTAATATTGGTGTTAAACAGTAGACTTGTGTGTAGGCATATGTTATATATCTTACCTGTCCATTATAACATTGGCTGTGATGTTATGCTGAGGTTGGCAGTGTATGAAGACCTCCCTCTCTAATCCTGAGTGATTGATTGTAACACGTGATTTATCCTCCTTATTGGGGTGCTTATCTTTAACCATTTCCATGATGTCAGTAAACATACTGTGCAATTCGTCTTGCATACCAATCAATTGTTCTCCTTGCAAGTCATTATTGAATTTTGCTTTATATGTTACTTCTTCAATACCATATTTCCTGGATACTCGTTCCCTCACAGGGTGAATAATGTATGGTTTTACATCAATATTACCCCCCTCTGTCCTACTCCTTTTTGCTGGTGTGTCAGCCATTAATATATTGTAATATGTAACCTGTTAGGCCACAATATCCATCTACATAGCACTCTTGTAGTATTATTCCACATAAGGTATTAGATACTTCATTTGTACACTTTTATACAGAACAAAACAATAGCTCTACACTCATATACATATCACGTACCACACTTCATTGTACTAGAGTATATGGAGGGTCATTAGTCACACTGCTCATGTCCTATATAGTAATCTCTGAGGATTGGCACACTTCTCACGTCGTCTACAGTAATCAAACTATAGCCCATGGCATTCCACATCTTCTATAGTGATCACACTATAGCCTGTGGCGTTCCACTGGTTCACCGGTCATGCAAAGCGGATGGGTTGAGGCATGACATCCATACATATCGTCGAAGCGCCACCTAGCGGCCACCGTCATAGGTACCACTAGCACCACCTGTCGCGGGCCACCAGAAGCTACGTTTTATAGTAGCATTCTAACTACTATAAACAATTACTTGATATCCATTAACAAGTGACTCAGCGAGTTTGGTAAAGAGATAAAATGTGGTTGTAAATAATAGCCCATTAGTAAATCAACTCTTTATCAATATAACAAAGGCTAATATTTTGATCTTTTCCTTGCTCAACAAGAAAGGAAACTGATTAAACTTATTTGAATCTCCTCGTACAAAACAGCAATAATCTCACAATATCAAGGTTTTTTTTTCATCAACTTGGAAGTGAACCCGTGCAAATAATATTTCTTTGGCAATGGAAATACCTACAGTGCAGGCACTTTATGTTATATTACTTAAGATCGCAGGATACATCAACATTTTCGACTACAACAAAAAGCGGATCCTCCAAATTTTGTCGTTTATCTACCGCGGAGTGATCATCGGTGTGACATTCTTGATGATCATACCTAATGTTTACTTTCTTGCAAAAATACAAAGATTTAACACAAAGCTTATATTCATACAAACATTACTTGCGTATTGTTGGGCTTTTCTCTGTTTGATTAATTTTCCGTTTGCATGGAAGAAATACCAAGCACAAAGAAAGTTTGTGGAATCAAAGATGGTGCCTTCGAGAGGTTTCAACTGGTTTTACTTCTTAGCAGGACTCTTTGGATTTGCAATCGCTTGCATACCTGACACTCATGGCATTATCGTGATCTCAAAGTTACCGGAACCAAATTGTTTAAATCAAACAGAACTACGCATAATCTTTAGTAACTTAAGTGAAGTGAATTTTCGGAAATTCTTTGGATGTCTGTACTCGTATACAGCTCCTTTGCAATTTTACAAATATATTGTTCCTCAAGTTTTGCTGTGCTTTTTAGGATTTGAATCTTTCCAGATTTCGTTGTTGTTCAAACAAATTTGCAAACATATGCAAAAGAATTGTAAAAAAGACAATGACATATTAATACTACTGTCAAGGGAATATGCGAGTCAATACGAGAGAGTGGAAATATTCAACGACACTTGGGGTATCATGCTGGCGATTAATCTAACATTCATAATGACATTCTTTTGTATTTCCGTATATCTAATGTTCAGGTGAGACTATTTGTTTTCCCCAATAGGGCATGCAAGTCACTCGTGATTTGTTGCATGCCTGTCACAATTGATGACATCACCGAAGATCAAATGATGAGGTGATGTCATCAATTGTTTGGAGACAGGCATCCAACAAATCGAGTGATTGGCTGCACATTAGTGCAAGAGTTAGTGTTAGGGTTAAAATTTACATATATTGGCGCTTTTCTCCTGAATACTTACACCACAGTATCTCATATATGTCTCTTCAATGTACCTCATTTGCATATTCTATAATTACATTCTTGTTCAACCCGTGTAAATTGGGTGACACCCAGATCATGTGATTAGCTCATTAGATGAAGCTACATTTTTCATTACTCAGTGACGAATAAGTATGCTGGCACACTGCTCAGCTTTTATAAGGAGATGATCATCTCAAAGACCAAGACCACCGGGCCCTCAAAGGTCCTGGGTCTCCACGCGGCGAGGGTGGAAACACTTGGGGTGAAGTTGTCTATCCCCAGTGGCTAAAACAGGACAGTGCACATTGCACAAGCTGCTCCAGCTATCCAACGCAGACAATTTTTTTTTTTTACATGCTTCTGGTTTCTACTACTAACTATAGATAATCAATCTTACCCTAGAGAGCCTCTACATAGCCCACTCAGGTGCTGATGAGGTGTTAAACAATAACACTAACTAACTAACTAACTAACCAAGACCACCGGAATATACAGAGTAGGTAAACTCTAAAAGTAGAGCGGAGCCAACTTTAGTCCAACCAAGGAGTAAGCATTTGTCCGTTTTGGGTGT
Organism: Alitta virens; assembly: GCA_932294295.1. Lineage (NCBI taxonomy): Eukaryota > Metazoa > Annelida > Polychaeta > Phyllodocida > Nereididae > Alitta > Alitta virens. Next base: position 5,094,359 of record OW028583.1, on the reverse strand, counting down.
AGGGGAGTAAGTTTACTCATCGGCAGAGTAGACCACGCGCTAAAGAGTATTTTTAATCCCTACAGATGGTAGATTTTACTTTCAATAGGCGTGAAGTTCACTCCGTGGTTGGAGTAGTTTTTGACATATTTCCACTTTTATATCATCCAATAAAGTAACGGTATTAAAATTATACATTGCCTGTTGGTGACTTTGAAGGTTCCACTTATATTTCACTACAAACCCCCATCAAAAAAGTCATGAACATTCAGTTTAGTTTAAGATACATTGTCCAACTTGTCTTTAGATACCAAATAACTCTATAACATTGTGTAACTTTTTTTTCAGCATCGACTACAACTTTTTAGGAAATATAACATGCTCCATTGTGATGGTTTTGCATTTCCTTGCATTACTGGCCTTGATGGTTGGTTCCCTGTCACTTGACAAGTGGGTAAGAATTATGTATAGAGGTAAAAAAAACGTTTTCGCATACCGGATGCACACTGTCTCTGCTCAGGACCCTTGAATCATCAGGGTCCTCAGAAACTGAAGTGACCTTTTTTCTATTTTGCTTCACAAATAGAACATATTGCTGACCGAACAAATCAGTTTGATGTTTGCTGCTAAGATCGTATACTATTCTCAATTTGGCGTTATTGTATTCCTTGAATGGTAATGAATAACTTAGAACCAAGGACCTTATGACAAAAGTGCCATGGGTTAGTTGCACACAATCTCTTGTTTTTCACAGATTCTGCTCAAGTCACTGTAGCACTAAGAAAACTTTACCTGAAATTGCATCCATGCTTTGACCATTTCCACACTATGTTCAAAAATTTTCTTTTTTTGTATAATGACTTGTAAACAACTATGAAAATGGTCAAAGCACGTAATAAAAAAGCAATTAATTTAATGCCCGTTTAGCCAATTAGACATAGTAATTCATCAGAATACGCACCTGCTAAAACAGCCCGAAGGCTGCTCAGATTTCTTAGTGTGTAGATGGTGCAACCACTCGATTTGTAGATAGGGATGCATGTCCTCCTTATTCAGATTAACGCTGCTGCTCTCTAAAAAATTTGTAGCAACGGCTTCGCGATGTTTAGCGGGCACATCTTTTGATGAATAAATTAATTGTTTTATGATTCTGAAGCCTATATTCATAGTCTTTCACGTCATCATTTAAAAAAAGATATTTTTCTGAAATTTTATGAAAAGTGTTACATTATGAATGCAATTACAAGGTCACGTCATGGATGCAATTTCAATCATGTCAATAAAGGGGTGGCTTCAATATTATCTTGACATCACGATGTCAATGTCATGTCAAGAAACACTGATTAGCAGTGTTATCTTGACAGCATTTGGCATTGTGTAACAGCTTGTTCAATCAAACTGACTACACGGAATCCAAGAAACCCACCACAACATTTGATTTCAACTTTCAGGTACATGCCCCAAAAGATATTCTGAATAAAGTTGATCTAGCAGCCATGGATGAAAAACAGCTCGATCAGGTCTGGTCATAATTTCTACACATCATATAAGAATAAAATCTCTAATTAAGTTAAAAAGTTGTAATGTGAAAATAATTGCAGTTAAGTATTGGTTCTTTTGAACATGACAAAATTTAAGAACTGCATTATTTTAAGCTAGGAATATACTTTTAAAATGGTTTAACGGTAAATAATTCAAAATCGTTTATATATATAATTTAATACTGTGTCAATAACTGTATAACTTCTGAACAATCTATACATCCAAGATGACTTCCACTTTAACAAATGAAAATAGCCAAGTACAGTTGCTTCACACAAATCACTTACTATTGCTGATCATTTATATGAAAATTGGCTATCATGACTAACGTTTCTATTTGGTCCATTGCACTCAACCTGTAGGTTATGACTCATCATAAATGAGAAAGTGATACGACGGTGTTTGCGCTTTTGTTGCACACTTGCATTTGATGAATCATATATCGTAGTTGTATAACTCACCTCCTGCTGCTAGGGCACGAGGATTTGGTTGCTGGCAGACATGATGTAAAGCATGTTCTAGATTCAGTGAACCTTATCCCTATGTCCACTGCAATGGCATCTTCTACCACCTTGTATGCAAGAGAGTTACAATGTTGACCTGCTGGCTATTCAGGAGCCGAAGCTGAGTCACCATCGCATAGGATCTATGAACAACTAGTAAAAGATAGCACTTCACATGAACCACCTGTAATGGCATATATAATAAATATGTAATCTAATTATGGATGTTATTATGTTTCAGATGACCTTATTCATAGGCAGAATCGATTCAGCTTCTGGTATCAGTGTTGGTGGATTCTTAAATATTGACAGACCTGTAGTTTTGACGGTACTTACAAATTCGTATTCAGTTGATTATCCCAACTATGTACTATATGAAAGAGTCCATAGTTCCATAGTTTCATAGTTTCACGATTATTTCTTTTTTCAGATTGCAGGCACCTTGTTAGCCTACGTCATCGTCATTTTTCAGTTTGACACTTGAACAATTTAATAAGCTACAACCGAAAGGACTTTTTCAAATTATCATTATACGTCCAGCATGATATTCCAGTAAAATTTATTGCTATTATTATAATAATATGCCGATGTATTTATGCAAGTATATATTTTTGTTAGTCTAGTAGCATTGTACACACTGGCAGCCTTGCTAGAGGGTGCAGCCAAAAACTTGCACCTGCTACCTCTTTTGTTATTATCTCAATTGACATTCATCACATGCAGCTGCAACTATACACAAAAAATGTATAATAGTCCTACATTATTTTTGATGAATATATTTTCTTGTTTCCTCAAGAATGTAAGATAATACCTATCTAAAGAAAGCACATGCACACTTATCACACCTTCGGGTCAATTCACCTAGGCCTTTGCAATACAAGCATTAGTGCCATTTAAGGTTTAGGTCAATTTTCTGTATTTTCTGTTGAATTACCTGGCCCATCCTCCTGAATATCATGCAATAATTTCCAGATTAGTTGGAAATTAAAATAGGCCCTTTAGAATGCTATTATTTTTTTCTGTTTCAATATTATGACCTTGCTGGATCAAAACTTTGAACCAACTTTCTCATCATCTAATTTCACAATATATATATTTGCAATTATAGAAAACACTGACAAACGATTTTGTGCAAATATTGTATTTTCTCTAGCTTCATATGTGTAGTAACTAAGAAATGTATAACAACAATATAACAACGCATCATTGTTTGATGTTGCTAATGGTTATCAACACTTGAGTAAATGGCTTACCTAGCAGAACATAAATGATTTGTAAATATCACAAGATCATGTGTAAACTTGCTAATGTATGGTCTTTATAATGTTGGACTATTATAATCGATAGAAGGCAAAACATTAAGTTACTTTTATGGAATACTGAACTTATATAGTTCACATGTACAGTCTAATAACCTGAAAAGATAATGGGAAAATGTAAATTTAACATTTGGACAAATGAAATATTATCTCTATCACTTGGATTACAAATTTTAATCTTCATTGTAATTTTTAGGCTGAATGCCATTGCTTGAATTAACATATATGATTATTTATGCATGAAATAAATTTAATTAAATTGAATTCAGCAATTTAAGTTTAATTAAATTGATTCAAATTTACCAAGGATTATATTAATATTTTTAGAAGTAGATTTAGAAGTCAACAACAAAAAATTACAACATATTTATGAAGTGGTTTCCTATGAATTTATGATTGGACTTCAATAATACAATTATTTTGGACTTCAATAATACAATTATTTTGGATATAGTTTAATGTATTTATAGACTAGGAGATACTACTATTAATTAATCATGCATATAACAACAGTGCAACAATTATGTGAGGCCCTATTTAGGCTAGTTGGACTAATTAATATCTTTGGTGAAACAAAGAAATTATACCTTCGCGTGTTATCTATATATTATAGAGCCATAATAATCTTTGTGATGTTTATTCAATTGCCACTTATTGCTTATTTCTTATACAGCCAGAGAGATTTTTCAGTAAGGTTAATGTGGGTGAATATAAATTTAATTCATATTTGGTCATTTATTTTACTGGTCTATTTTCCAAGAGTATATAAGAAATATAATAAAAGTGACATTATTTCTAACTCAAATGATTCAAACGGTTTAACTTGGTTCTATTTCATTTCAATCATTATTGGATTTATACTCGCTTGCATTTCTGAAGTGTTCGGCTTTCAAATAACAGCAATATTGCCAGGAAACAAATGTTTAAATTCAAGTGACTTAAACAGTATGTTGCTAAACATCAGCAATATCGAAAACTACTTAAATTTTCATAGATGCATTTACCTATATACTTTTTTATTCCAATTTCACAAATATGCTATACCAATTGTGGTGGTATGCTTCCTGGGACTTGAGTGTTTTCACATTTCATTAACATTCAAAAACTTTTGCAAAGAAATGCAGGAAAAAACCATACAAAATGATGGGACGGTTATGTTTCTTTTAAAGAAATACAACAACCTCTACAAAAAGGTAGAAAGTTTCAACAACACCTGGGGAGCCATGCTAGCAATCAATTTAATATTTCTCATATGCATGTTATGTATTACTGCATTCTTAATGGTAAGGTGAGTATCTTAGAGTCCTTAGCACATTAGTGGTTACATACTAATACATAGTGACTTGGTCAAGCACTGAAAATAACTAAAACAAGTGCTCATGTGACATAAATTATTTTGTTTGAAAATGGTGAAACAACTGTCCAATAACTATTCAATTTGCTCAACCAGGGGAGCCAACACAGGGATTATCCTGATTACTGTGTTTTATAAACAGTCAAGGTTGGCTGGTGATACTCAATGGTCTTTCAGTGCTTGAACCTACTTACAATAACAACCAATGTGACATGGCAGAAGCACTTTGAAAGACGGAAAAAATTTATTGTTTGCCAGTCTAACCAGTTTACTGCTAAGATCTATTAAAATCAATGTTTTGATTCAATTTTTATTGTGTGTGTGTGCAGGGGATGGAGGGCTACCTTGCACTGTATAATCCGGCTCATTGGCTCTTTTTTTTTATAAACTAGACACATCCAGTGAAACCTCGGAAAATAAAACATTTAACCCTTAACAATGTTACCGCCGATTTCATTGACTTGGAAACAGAACTCCAGAGGATGTTCTCTGAATTCAAGACTCTCATTGGCTGTGGGATGCTTTAGCCAATGGCAGTCTTGGATTCACCTGGTGCCATCTGAAGTTTTTTCCATATCAATGAAATTGACTGTTACAAGTAAAGTTATCTTTAATAAAGAGACGTGTATCAGATTGGTTGAACTAGTCAAGATATGGAAACAAATTAATTGAAGTATGTTTTTTGTACAATAGAGGGTATTAGTTTAGTTTGTGACCATTCTGACCCTACTTGTAAATATGCAAAGCTTAGAGAGGGATTTGTGTCAAAAAAACAAAAACCAGGTGGCAGCACTATACAGATCTGAAAGGGATAGTGCAAAAACACCAGTGATGTCACAGCCAATCTTCACAAAACTGAGCTGAAACGTAGTTATTAGATCGCAGTATTTATCATAATCCATAAGAGTTTTGATATAGGATATCCTAAGGATTTAGATTTTGATACAAAAAATTATCATTGCCAATCTCAGGGTATTTTCTGGATGATATTAATCAGCTAATTGATGTTAAAGGCCGGGGGTCCCGTATATAAGGCCACTATCGCGGCACCCCATCATTCTGGGTTTGGCCTTCAAGCAGTCAACATCTCCCTCCCCCTTACACACAAACTTGAATATCTAAATAAACACATTGGGAATTTTCATACACTTTTGCATAATTCGTTTGGGGACCAATTTTAGTTAAAGTGAAAATTTGGCAATCTCAGACACTTGTATTTTCTCCATTATTAGCTGAAATAGTGCTCTAAGTTGTCAAATGTGTTGAATAAACCGGGCTTGGTTGTGATTGGCTGACAGTCACGTGATATTATATGACTGCACCTTCTCAGATGCCTGGGTTGTTTACAAACATCAAATAAGCACATGGCTTGAATGCACAAGTAAACCCACATATTAACCGGTATCAGTCATATGTCCTTGGGTAATTGAATCAGATACAAAAAAGAAAGCTTACTTCAAGTGTATCCTTTCAGTGTCATATCATTCCAAGCAAAGCAAGGTGTTATAATCCGTAATTTTACATTGCCATACTAGAAAAGTTTGAAATAAAGCAAGGTAATTTCCGGTCAAATGACTGTGTCACGAATGTATATGTGTATATGATTTTTTATTCTCTGAAATCAAACTATGATGCTGCTTTGCAAAATAGCAAGGGAGCTAGAGGGAGGGGGGATTGGGTGTACAATAGGGAATTAGCAGTGAAACAATAGCACCTGTTGGTTCCACTTCCTTCTGATGTGGCATTATGTAACGTTGAAAATGACCATGTATCTTATGTTTGATGTTGACACCATTAATTTATATCAGAAATATAATATCACTGGTTAATAACTGACATCTAAGATATTTCGAAATTTCGCAACTGCCAAATGTTTACATTATATTCCTACTAATTGTATGATGCAATTGATGCAATTTGAATAGGGTCACAATTTTCTAGTTTAATGGAGTGTTTCATTTATAAATATCTGTAATTGCTAGTTCTTTTAGCAGATAGATAGATGGATAGATGGATAGATGGATAGATGGATAGATGGATAGATGGATAGATGGATAGATGGATGGATAGATGGATAGATGGATAGATGGATAGATGGATAGATGGATAGATGGATAGATGGATAGATGGATAGATGGATAGATAGATAGATAGATATTTCATGCACATTTATGCCAAAGGCTTTCAAAAGTTCTTTTTTTTTGTCTTAAAAAACTGTTCCATGATAGTGTGCATTTTACTTTGGGAATATTTCAAAAATTATTAATATTGTCAGCAAAATGGTAATAAATATATTAACCATGTCATAATGACCAGCTAAGCTCGGTGAATTGACAGGTGTGACAGCATCTGTCATCAAGAGTGCTGTACCCCGATGGTCATTGGTCAGTCTGACGTAAAGGGGTATTCAGAAGTTTCTAGAACCCCAATTACCTTATATGGTATGTGGTACTAATTGCCAATCCTGGGTTAATCGCTACCCCTAGACCCCCGGCCTTTAATAGATCTTAAATGATTCTTAATCTGGAAAGACTACAGAAAAAAAAATTGCATTTCTTTAAAAGAATGACTGTAGGTTTGTATATATCGGTTGTCAATACAAAATAAGTATCAATCAATTTAAAAAAGAATATAAATTATATAATATTTGGATTTCTCTTGCAGGTTCGACAGGCTGAATGCCAACCTCATATTCTTTGACCATTTGGGCTTTTATTTTCTTGCTTTACTAGTCTTGGCAGCTGGTGCATTGTCACTTGAAAAATGGGTAAGAACAATGAGAATGTGTACATACAAACTAAATTACCAATAAAACAGTTATTAAAAAATATGTAAGGCAGTGAAAATGGTAGAAATTTAACGAAAGGTCCAACCAAAACTTTCAAACTGATAAAAAAAAAATCATCTGGGTATTAATAACCAACAGTGTCCTGTCTTGCGTGAATGTGTAACATGGTGTGGACTCCAAGTCTTATCATTTCATCATTATGTCTGACTCTGGCAGCTGTTCATATAAGCTGACTAAGCTTCAGACCCAGTAGAATTGAGACATTGGACATGGTTGTATGTGTGGTGAAGAAAAGATTAATATTGATACAATACTTTCAGTTCTATTGTACCACTTTTTAAATTACGCATTGTTTCTATCTTCCAATTGGCAATTAATACGGCTGCTGCCACAGTTTCAATGACTGGATATTCTCTATATTAACACCTAAACATGTTATTGACGCCACACCTATGATCTCTAACATATGATCTGATTGGCTGGTGATATCTAACATATGATCTGATTGGCTGGTGATCTCTGACTTATTATCTGATTGGCGGATGATCTCTGACATATGGTTTGATTGGCTGGTGATCTCTGACATATGACCTGATTGGCTGGTGGTCTCTGACATATGATCTGATTGGTTGGTGATCTCTGACATATGACCTGATTAGCTGATGGTCGCTGACATATGATTTGATTGGCTGGTAATCTTTGACATATGATCCGATTGGCTGGTGATCTCTGACATATGATCTAATTGGCTGGTGATCTCTAACATATGATCTGATTGGATGATCATTGACATATGATCTTAGTCAGTTAGTGTTATTGTTTAATGCCTCATCAGCACCTGAGTGGGCTATGTAGAGGCTCTCTAGGGTAAGATTGATTATCTATAGTTGTTAGTAGAAACCAGAAGCATCTAAAAAATCAATAATTGTCTGCGTTGGATAGCTGGAGCAGCTTGTGCAATGCGCACTGTCCTGTTTTAGCCACTGGGGATAGAGGACTTCACCCCAAGTGTTGCCACCCTCGCCCCGTGGAGGCCCAGGACCTTCGAGGGCTTGACATATGATCTGATCGGCTGGTGACCTCTAACATATTATCTAATTGGCTGGTGATCTCTCACATATCTGATTGGCTGGTATTCTCTGACATATGATTTTATTCTAGATTCGTGCTATCAGGGATATTCTGAATGATGCAGATCTGTCAATTATGGATGAAAAGCATTTGATTCAGGTATATTCCGTATGACCATAATTTTACAGTTTGAAGTAAATATTTTCAACTGACCGCTTAATGCTAGTGAAAATTTATAAAAATGTCATTGACAATTAAAATGTCTACACAATTTCTGGTACAGTTATATCAAACATCTTAAACCCACGATTATTAAACATAACCCTTAAATTTGGTACTTTCAGATTTCCTTGTTTCTTGGGAGAATAGAGACTGTTTCCGGAATCAGCATTAGTGGTTTTGCAACTATTGACAAACCAGCAGTTTTGACAGTAAGATTCAATCTCATATGATATAATATAAACAGTACAACTTTTGGAAAATGGCTGAATTAAGTCATGTGGAGCTAGTAGACTCTACCTGATGCCATATAGCTACAGAGATCTATTCATTGCAATCTATATATATCCTTTTGGTGGATTACAGCCAATTTCATTGACTTGGAAGCTGCACTCCAGATGATGTTATGTGAATCCAGGACACCCCTTGGTTAAAGTAATCCCTCGGCCAATAAGAGTCCTGGATTCACATGACGCGGTTGGGTGGATTAGGGCTTTACGTCTTGTATTTTTGCTCCTGATGGGCTAATTAGGACAGGAAGGGGGCCATGGCAATGAGTTAATGGATAAAACAGCCATCCAACTTTGGCTCGACTGGGGAATTGAAGACAGGACCCAGTGGCCCCCACCCCTGGATCCACATGACATCATCTGGAATTTAGCTTCCAAGTCTGTCAGATTGGTTTCCAAGTCTATAATATTGGCTGTAATGGATGAATTTCACAGAAAAATGAGTATATTCAGTTGGACCCATGTACGACAAATACTGTTATAACAAGAGTCCGGGAATAAAAGGCGGTGTAACCCTTTTTCTCTTGTTCTCTTGCATGACAGTCCCAAAATGATTGTGATATGTGCACCCAACTGATTTTTTGTCTTTTTTTTTTCAGATCGCGAGTACCTTCATAGCTTATGTTATAATAATATTTCAGTTTGACGCTTGAATCGAAGCCTACACCTAGATTTCAGCAACATTATTATAGTTATACTTCAAATAATTTTTGTGTCTTTTTGAATGTGTGTATTTCAAATATAATCGATGTTACATGCTAAAAATGGTACTGCTCAAAATAAAAAATTTGGACAAATATTGACTTCATGCATTATAACGCGCGGCATAATAGTCTTGCAATTTAACCATAGTTTTTACGGTAAATTACTGTTAATCTGGTATGCAGCCTGCTACCATAAATTTTATGGTAAGTTACAGTAGGTTTTAGCTATAGTACAAGACTGTCAAATTTACGCTTTAAATAGTCCAACATTGGCTTATTTTAGGGGCTCATCAGTAGGGCCTACACTAAAGTATTAGTAATTTATGGTATAGTGCTTTTTTTTTTCAGATCGCGAGTACCTTCATAGCTTATGTTATAATAATATTTCAGTTTGATGCTTGAATCGAAGCCTACACCTACTCATGTTGGTTAATGCAGTCTCAGGGCCCTGCAGGCCCTGTGAGGGATGGTGTAGGCATAGAACTTGTTTTACTTTCTATATTGATCCTTCATATCTCTTTTAAACAATAAAAGTGTCAATCACATTTATGTCCCACAGGAAATTTAAATCTATATATGTTCCACAGGTCAGGTGACTTTTGGGGGGGGGTTCATATATATATACAAGACATACATTTGTGGTTCCAATAAAATTCTAGACCTATATTATAGTAATTATTAAAGCCCTTTGATCTTTTTACACTCGGAATGCAGTGAAGAATAATACTGTAATGGCGCAATCTGCACTTTTCACATACAACTCACTTTTTTTGTGTATTTTGTGCATGGCGGGAATTTTTATGGCATCTGTCTGATGGAATAATGGTCATGGTGAGTATATGAGACACAATTTGCAAATTGCGCCTACTACATGTTGAAAATCACTAAATTTCCATAATTCTAGTATATTACATACATTTTTAAGACATCACTAATGGTCTAGATGACACTCACGACCGCAGTGAACCTTTTGTTTACGAGGAAATTTTAGCCGGCTGACGCGAACATCCGGGTCACTGGCACTGGTTGGAGGGGGAGTACTTCCTCGTAAAGACAACTCAGGTACTATCTTCTTTACTATTGGCCAATTTATGCATTAATAGCTATCAATATGGCCTGTATTTTGAATCATAAATTTGTTATTCATCTACTCCAATGAATTAAGTAAGAAAAAACTTGACAGTGATTTTACTTTAACATTTTAGGAGAGTACCCTCCCCAGAGAGCTCAAGATGATCAAGATGGCGTACCTAGCGTGGCTTGATGTGCAAGTGATGTTTTTATTTCTGGATTACCATGCATTTGTGGCTCCTTCAAAACATTTAGGATGGCTAGATTGATTGGTAAGTGATCAAAGAGTGAGAAGGCGACACATGGTGACTTGCCATGGTGGTTTTATATGTAAAATTGTCATAGAAATTTGTCAGGTGAGTTGTTACTGATCAAGCAAGGTGAAGGACACCAGCAGGTCAAAGGTCACAGCTGTCATTCTGCAGGCGGCAATGTTTACATTTTATTCCATTCATCTGGCCGACACCAATTATTACTGGAGTATTTGTATTGTACCTGCATCATGCATCGCTAAAACAAATGTCATTTTCACAGAAATCTTGTATATATTTGAAAACTTTTGCAAGGCCTTGACCTGCTGATGGAGTCATTTACACTGCTGACAGGATGTTGACATTCAATCATAGCTTGACATAGGATCAAACATGACATGTTATTACTATAAAGTTCTTGTGGCACGCACTACAAGACTTGTCAAATTCAAGGAGTTACTGGATGGTACAGTGAGTGAAAATGATGCTGCGTACCACACTTCTGATAGACTAACCGCACAGGAAAGGCATGGCAGATATATGTCAATTATTGGTGGTGAATCCAGTTTGGAAGTACCTTACAACAGCACTTTCAGGAAAGATATTGTTAGGTATGAGGAATATTTTAACAAATGTGGGAATTTCAATGGCAATCACCGTGGTGAAAAAACTGCTTTCATTTGTTTGTATAATTACGTACACTGGAAGTCACTGAATGACAGCGAGCAGAATGAGCATTCCGCAAAAGGATGCCAAAAATGTGTGATGCCCAATTCATCTATTAGTCAGTCTACAGTGGGAAGTGGCATATCAAATGAGCAGATTTTGAACAGCCCTGTTGTCAAGGAAACTATTAGAAAAGTAAAGGCAGATGAGCAAAGGCAATTCAAGCAACTGCTGAAGTCAAGTCCATCACAGGAAATTGATGTGGTGCTGCGGAACAATCTGTCATTTTCATGCTATGATCGGATAAGGTTAGATGGCGAGTATATAAGCAGACAAGATGCAGCCAAAATTGCCACATCATGGCAGGAAAAAGAAAACACAGGTGTAGCTAAAAGGCGAAACCCTGTCGGCAACATTGAGAGTTACCTCTTTGAAAAACAGGATTTCCTCAATCATATGAAGGGCACCCAACCCGGCAGTCATGTAAACTGGTCGGTAATGGCAAGAAAGTTTGATGTGCGTTCCCCAGATGGGAAAAGCTCCGCTAAAGGAGGTCAGATTTTGAAGAAATGTGCAGCAGACCAAGGGGTCGATACAACAGTTTTTAATCAAGAGAAGACAGTGTCTGGCCAAGACATACCGTCTCGAATCGTAGATACAGGAAGAGGCTTCAAGCTGTTTCAGATAAACCCTCTGCTAGGATGTTGAAGCAGGAGCTTAGTAATTGGAAGAAAGATGGGAAAGTTGTGGTGGGGGAGTCTGTTGCCCCGAAGACTTTTACCAAAATCAAATTATCATCGGAAGGCCCAGTGTTTGACAAAGAAGAGGTAGCTGGACGCAAAATTCCTTTGCGGCACTTAATCGAAGTGGAACTAAAGCGACAAGTGGATCAAGGTTTTCTTTTACCTGTTAGTGATGAGCAACTAGAAAAAATGAACACTGAAGAGATGGTAAGGAAATTAAAATTATTGAATGAGTACCACCCAAGTATGACAGAGGAGGAAACCAAAAATCATTACAAGAAATTGGTTCGGCAATGTTTTCTGAAGTTTTGGCATGACCATGGTGATGTTAATGGTCACCCGCATGTTGTGTTCACTGTGAACGTTGAATATGACCCTGCAATACATCAAGACAAGCAGAGAGAGATTGAAAAACCTATTTTGCATATTTTTGGTAGACCTGGATCCAGTGTACAAGATCAGTCAATGTATTCTCAGTGCCGTTTGGAAGATCTGAAGAGTCTGCAAAAACCAGTTAAAATTTCCAGTACTGAAATCCTTATGAATGTTATTCCCCGGTTTTGCACAGGCGATACACCTGCTCGTTGCTTTGAAACTGGCATGCAGATTGGAGGCAACTACAGGAGTGCATGTGGTACCAAGGCTTGTCACTAAATGAATCTTGGGAATGCTTTTCAGTGCCAGCATCAAAGCATTCAACACATCCAAGCAGTTGTACTTCGTGGTTCTTTGTGGGAATCAGGGAAAACTTACAAGTATTCAGAGTTGTCAAAAGATGATATGTTAAACGATGTACATGCAAGAGATATGTACCCTGCAACTTCTTATAACAGTGTCAGCAAAGCTGAGTTGCAGGAACTGCTGAAGGAGGAGCTCCTTGGTGTTCAAAGGCTGCCAGCTCTACTGTTGAATACTCCACAACAAAACTTGTCCGAAATTTCTTGTCAGTTCTACGAAGTGCCTGATATGGAATTTATGCATGATTTTCTCAATGCCGCACCATCTGTCAACAGAGTCTCGCGTCTGTATTACTGAATTATACCAGCTATGCAGAGGAGATCGCCCAAAGATTCGTGCTTGTGATGCTAGGAGATTTGCTATTAGGATATGTAGCCTTAAAAGTAACATTGATCTGCAGTTTTTTGAACTTATGCAACTTTCAGTTGAAATAAGTGAAATTGGTTACAGCCTTGAAGCCAAGAGAAATGTACGGAGCGTACTACGATTTACCAACCTTACGTTTATTCTTGCCATGAAACTATGGAAATTGGTGGGTACACCAAAGAAAATAACCAATTTCTATGGGGTACACTTTCACAACCTAACTGCGCATGCGCCTATAGTATACAGATTATCGTCATTGAGGAGCATAGTTGCAGAACAGGAGGAAGCGCTCATTTACAAATTGCGATCTATCGCTGAGGAAACAAGCAGCAAGAAAGCAAATGAAGTGATTTCAAATTGTATGATACGTATTCAGTACCAGCAAAGTTCTACGTTGAATGTGGAGTCTAGCATCAGTAAAGACTCAAAGGCTGTTGAACACTTGGGAAATTCGGTTATACCAGCTCAGTGGATTAGCTTGCATCCATCTATCATCAGAGCTCACTTGCGCAGAGTATCGGATTATCTCCTGTGTGGGAGTGGAACCTGGTACCAAGTTGATAATGGCAGCATTGTCTTCAAAGATTCTCAGTCACAAGTGATTCAGGTACCATTGATTTTGAGAACTCAACAGTATACATTGTCGTCTCAAGTGATTAATCTTGTCGTGCTGTTTGAAAAATATTTAACCGGGTAACATGTCTACATTTACAATAGAGATAGCTCTGCCTACAATACATTTACATCTTTGAAGGCCCGTTCATGCTTCAGCCTTTCTTAATTATCTTACATTAAAACATTCGGCATGCAGCTATCATGATGTTTCTTAATATTGTTCTTGGGTCAACCTGTCAAATCATTGTCTGCAAATAGCCATTTGAACATTTGAATTTAGGTAGAGCACTGAGCTGTGTTAAGTAGGGATTTAAGGATCATACGTAATGGTTTAGTCGAAGGTGTATATTTATTAACTTTAGTTCAAAATTTGCATGATTTGAATGCAGTTATGAACTAGCATTTGTGTGCAGTTAAAGTCTTGAACTTTACAATATGCGACTATTCTTAGGCATTTGCCATCTGGTATGCATGTATTAGTCAGTTTTAGGATTACAGTTGTCAAATTATGGGTTTTGTGGTAATAAGTTGTCATATCAGGGATTTTAATTAATTGCGAAGAGCAAAACAAATGAACTGTTTGCACTCTGCTAATACTCATGTTATCTATTTCAGGATCCCAAGTTACTGCATTTCTGCAGCAAGACCATTCCAGAAGTCTCTGACCTCCTAACATGCTGTTGGAACCAATTAGTCAGTATGGACATCATTTCGTTTATATAAGGACACATTTATAAGTAATTGCTATCCTGTCATTTTGTAAAATTGTATTTACATTACCTCAAATGCGTACTGACCTTTGGGAGGCGTTGCTCTTAAAATTATTTGCATATATGACTAATAATATATACAGTATGTTAAATTATAAGTATAATTGTGGTAGGCCTTTACATGCCATGGATGATGGAGGTGATCTTTTCACAAAGCTCTTTTTAAAAATTTTGAAGTGGTTGTCATGCTCATGAGCTGGTTTCACTTTTATATTTCATAAAATTGTATCCTTTTTCAGATTCAAATGACCAGTTGTTCGAGGAATTTCCTCGCCTCACTCAAAGAGTGGACAATGGTGCTACCAAAATGACCAAGGAACGCTGTCCCAACATAAGCCAGGAGGCATTTACCAACCTTTATTACCGGAAGACGTAAACAACTGCGCAAGTAACGCCAGAATGTGAAAGTGTAGCATCAGTCTTATGGCTGTTGAGATTGTTTCTGTGGTGTGCAGATATGTGTAATCAGGCTGTGTAGCCATTCGAACAGTATTATGTTTATTGAATATCACATCAAATCTTATTCTTATGATGAAAGTAATGATTACATTGTAATTTAAAATTAGTGGAACTTATGTAAATATGTAAACTGTAAATTTTAATATTATTGTGATATTATTGTCAGTATTTGTATATAATTATGTTAATTTTAATCTTATATTGATATTGTGATCAGTATTTGTTTAATGCTTTGCGGTTTGACCTGTGATTTATCTTTTATGTATATCATACTTAAAGCATGACTCAGCCCAGAAAACATATAATTATGGCAACTGGGACCTGGAATTTTTACCTATATACTGTTCGCATATTATGTATAAAATAATGAGAACCTGAATATCATACTACTGTAGGTGTAGCTTTAGACAGACTTAGTGAGTAGAGCTATAGTACTATGTGACATATGTATCTTTTCTGAAGGCATTACCTGTGTAGGTTCTAATGCAGTCAAATTGCACGAAAAACAGCATATTGTAATGAATGCCTGTAATTTTATGATGGTCAGGTATTGCATCTTTCATTTTGATGGAACTGTTGGATATTCATATCATATTATTGATTTTTTTGAAATCAATAAAATAAAATGAACTTTTCCTTCCAAAAAAAAAAGGATTCGATTTATTTACTGGTAGAAAAAAAGTGACTGAAAATTGTGAATTGTTGGCATCATCTACATCAATATAGAACAATATTTTATTCAGAATATATTCTGTGCTACAAGAAGATGTAGTCCAATACTCGGCCTGTTACTGGGACAATGGTGGAGCGCTTCTATCCTTAAATTTATTATGTCTCGGGCACTCCTCCAGCAACATAAAAATATATTTTACACCTAAATTGCAATAGCCAATCAGCATGCACAGAGGGCATCATATGACAGGGCCAATAAATCCTAAAATTTGACGGCATTATTGGTCATGTGAGAGTGAAAGTGATCAATAAATCCTGATATTGGTAGACAATATTGGTCATGCGATCGAAAATAAAAATAGCAAAAAATAATAGTAAATAATGAAAATAAATTTAAATTAAGCATTTTATAATTATAAATTTGGTGTAGAACATAGGCCTAAATGGTGGATGGAGAGTTGGTGCAGTTTCACTGGTCATCCACTAATTATATAATATACAGGGCCATAGCTAGAGGCTGAATCAGACGAGGCGAACTAGTAAATAATAGTTCAAGATATCTAGAGTACCGTAGGACTTAAATTATTGTAAAAAAAAATGCCCCATGAGCCCAAGTTTGCCAAAGGTACAACAATTAATTCACAGCATACATTTTATATCATACTAATTAGCTATTGTATTACATAGGCCTATATATGCGGAAATTGTGAATTGGTTTGACCCATCTATTGTCAAAAAAGATTTTTTGGCCTGCCGTATACACCATTGTCAAGATTGGCCTTTTTTTTACATTTCACTGGTGAAAAAAAAAAAAAAGACCCATATCTTTTTTTTTGTTGTTGAAGATGTTTTTGAGATAATAATTTTCCATTGAATTAAAAACGATTCACCTAGCTAGACCTATACAAATATATGTATCATTGCACAAAATTTTACATGAATTACATCTACTAAATTTACTTGATTATCTTTGTGCATAAAATTTATCTTTTTACTGTAATTTCACTCACCCAAAAATTATGCATTTTGGACGAGTTATTTATTTAATAAACAATATTTTCTATCTGCAATCTGTCAGAATACTTTGAATCTGTGCCTAGACGCAATTTGTTTCAGCACAAGAGTCATATATATGCTAAGTGTTCATGAATATAAATCCTGCGCAATAGTTGAAATTTACGGAGCCCCTACTCGGACATGATACGTTGATATGACAGAATTTAGTGATGCCTCGAGAAAAATCACATTGTCTCATGCTAGTTAGGACAACCCAACTTTGATTAGTTAGAACTCGGGATCCAGAGCAGCTACACATGTGCTTGTTCCCCTCGAGGAGCTTGTAGTTTTAAAACCAAGATGGACCTTCTAGGCCGTACGGTTGCGAAGATATTGGCGACAAATAAAACTATTTTCTGATCGCCGGGTGTGATAAACTCCACGGCGGGTGACGCGAAGCATGTGTGATAAACATCAATTAATTTTTTTTGCATAAATAGAAATATAACTGATGAAAAATGATTTTTGATTGCTGAGTGTGATAAATATTGTGCTGATGACGCAAGAGTGCGACACACAATGACGTCACAACTTGCTGGCCTATGCAGGCAGATGCTGTGGCCTGCTGGTAACGTCATGAGTTGAACAATGGGCCCAAAAGTGCATTAACCAACATGAGTAGATTTCAGCAACATTATTATAGTTATACTTCAAATAATTTTTGTTTCTTTTTGAATGTGTGTATTTCAAATATAATCGATGCTACATGCTAAAAATGGTACTGCTCAAAATAAAAAATTTGGACAAATATTGACTTCATGCACTATAACGCGCGGCATAATTGTCTTGCAATTTAACCATAGTTTTTACGGTAAATTACTGCTAATCTGGTATGCAGCCGGCTACCATAAATTTTATGGTAAGTTACAGTAGGTTTTAACTATAGTACGAGACTCTCAAATTTACGCTTTAAATAGTCCAACATTGGCTTATTTAAGGGGCTCATCAGTAGGGCCTACACTAAAGTATTAGTAATTTATGGTAAGTGCCGATTGTACGATTTTACAGTAGTAATCATCACAACTTACAGCAAGCATCTTTTTGTTGCAAAATCTCTTCAGGAAGACGCCTTAAAAACTACAGGATATATTTTGCAGTGTATACAAATGCAACAAAACATTCATGTTGTGCATCAACAAATCTTAATAACGATAACCTAACCTTGTATGTTGAAGTCCGTCATATGTCGCTACCAATGTAATTTAGAAGTCAACCACCATTTTAGCAGATCTTATGACTACCTAATTTAAAGGCACAATTTCAATGCGATTTTATTCCACAGTAAAGCAGTTCAATTTATTTAGCATATAGGAGAATAAAGGAATGTAATACTAAAGCAAAGCAGGCCTGCCTACTTAGTACATAATCAGACCTATAGAGAATTCATCAGTATTATTTTATTTCATAAATATTTCCATTTTCCATTAGATGGCGTGTCAGAATAATGGCGACAACTAGTGAAAATCACTGGTAGTGTTGAAGTTTAACTTTACCAAAGGGGGCCTGCACATTCAATGAGTTTGGTCATTTTGATCATTCCTGCTTGAGAACAGGCCTCCCAGTGATTAGCTCATTTTCCAATAATTCTAGGGCAGTGTTGACTTCATCCAGTGAGAAAGTTGTAATGTCTGGATATTCGATGTTCTTTTCTGCCACCAAATACAAAAGACTTCAGCTGGTCCATTCCAAATACCAAACAATCTCTCAACTGAAATATAAATGATATGCAAAGGGTGAATATGCGAAGGTATACACAAAACTGAAAAGAATATATATATATACAAAATTGAAAAGAATGTTGTCATATTATTACCCCGATAACATTCCAAATCGATTTGACATCGATCCTACATCAGCCATCATGTGATGTCTTGCCAATATCTAGCCAATGCCAGATATAACATTCCAAATTGGCATAACATCATTTCTAACCGGCCGCTGTCAGGAAAAATTGTATCAAGATCGCCAACATCGTGCCAATGTTATCCCAATTTGGAATGCTATATGGGCTGTAGAATGTCTCAGGGAACAATTTTATGGCTAAAGGGGCGTTCACACTATCACGTATAAGAGCTATGTGTGACCAAATATGAAAAAATTTTTCACTCTTGTTCATCCTTAGCCATACGAGATTCACTCCCCGAGCTAAACGTATACTCGCGCTAATCTTTAGGATGCTCCTGGTCAAACTTGACCACTCAATACCATACGTGAAGAGAGGAAAAATGTTTAAGCATGTTTAAAACTTTAGAGGACGTTCTACAAGTGAATTGTTTACATTAATTACGAAACTTGCTCACAGGTCAGACAGCGTATATATCCTACGTGCCCCATCCCTGCCAATCTTTGAACCACTCGCACGGGCAATCTACGAGTAATCTAAGAGTGCCTACAAAATGCTTGGCAGATGACTCACGGGTGCCTCACGAGTGCCTGATGACTGATGTTTGGCGTGTAGCAAGCAGTTATACATGATCAATAAAGCCAAGAGTGAGCACATATAGCCCATATTTTACATATGTGGTCATACCTAGGTCTTATGCATGATAGTGTGAACGCCCCTTAATAATCATGTTTTCTGCATTTGTGAATGAGTGAATGAATTATTCACTAACTATTGCCATGGCAACAGAGTAACATAAACAATGCTTAATATCCATTAACAAGTGACTCAGCCAGTTCGGTAAAGAAATAAAATGTGGAAGTAAATAATAGCCTCTTAGTGAATCAGTGCCTTATCAAAATAACAAAGACTAATATTTTGATATTTACCTTGCTCACCAAGAGAGGGAAGTGGTGATCACTGATTAGACTTCTTTGAATCTCCTCGTACAAAACAGCAATAATCTCCCAATATCAAGTTTTTTTTTACATCAACTTGGAAGTGAATCCGTGCAAATACTATTTCCTTGACAATGGAAATAACTACAGTGCGGGAACTTTATGTTACATTACTTAAGATCGCAGGATACATCAACATTTTCGACTACAACAAAAAGCGGATCCTCCAAATTTTGTCGTTTATCTACCGCGGAGTGATCATCGGTGCGACATTCTTGATGATCATACCTAATCTTTACTTTCTTGCAAAAATACAAGGATTTAACACAAAGCTTATGTTCATACAAACAATACTCGCGTATTGTTGGGCTTTCCTCTGTTTGATTCATTTTCCGTTTGCATGGAAGAAATACCAAGCACAAAGAAAGTTTGTGGAAACAAAGATGGTGCCTTCGAGAG
Organism: Alitta virens; assembly: GCA_932294295.1. NCBI lineage: Eukaryota > Metazoa > Annelida > Polychaeta > Phyllodocida > Nereididae > Alitta > Alitta virens. The sequence continues at coordinate 5,073,943 of OW028583.1, read as the reverse complement.
GTTTCAACTGGTTTTACTTCTTAGCAGGACTCTTTGGATTTGCAATCGCTTGCATACCTGACACTCAAGGCATTATCGTGATCTCAAAGTTACCGGAACCCAATTGTTTAAATCAAACAGAACTACGAATAATCTTTAGTAACTTAAGTGAAGTGAATGTTTATCAGAAATTCCTTGGATGTCTATACTTGTATACAGCTCCTTTGCAATTTTACAAATATATTGTTCCTCAAGTTTTGCTGTGCTTTTTAGGATTTGAATCTTTCCAGATTTCGTTGTGGTTCCAACAAATTTGCAAACATATGCAAAAGAATTGTAAAAAAGACAATGACATATTAATACTACTGTCAAGGGAATATGCGAGTCAATACGAGAGAGTGGAAATATTCAACGACACTTGGGGTATCATGCTGGCGATTAATCTAACATTCATAATGACATTCTTTTGTATTTCCGTATATCTAATGTTCAGGTGAGACTATTTGTTTTCCCCAATAGGGCATGTAAGTCACTCGTGATTTGTTGCATGCCTGTCTCAATTGATGACATCACCGAAGATCAAATGATGAGGTAATGTCATCAATTGTTTGGAGACAGGTATCCAACAAATCGAGTGATTGGCTCCACATTAGTGCAAGAGTTAGTGTTAGGGTTAAAATTTACATATATTGGTGCTTTTCTTCTGAATACTTACACCACAGTATCTCATATATGTCTCTTCAATGTACCCCATTTGCATATTCTATCATTACATTCTTGTTCAACCCGTGTAAATTGGGTGACACCCAGATCATGTGATTAGCTCATTAGATGAAGCTAAATTTTTCATTACTCAGTGACGAATAAGTATTCTGGCACACTGCTCAGCTTTTATAAGGAGATGAACATCTCAAAGACCAAGACCATCAGGCCCTCAAAGGTCCTGGGCCTCCACGCGGCGAGGGTGGAAACACTTGGGGTGAAGTCGTCTATCCCCAGTGGCTAAAACAGGACAGTGTGCATTGCACAAGCTGCTCCAGCTATCCAACGCAGACAATTTTTTTTTTTACATGCTTCTGGTTTCTACTACTAACTATAAATAATCAATCTTACCCAAGAGAGCCTCTACATAGCCCAATCAGGTGCTGATGAGGCATAAAACAATAACACTAACTAACTAACTAACTAACCAAGACCACCGGAATATACAGAGTAGGTAAACTCTAAAAGTAGAGCAGAGCCAACTTTAGTCCAACCAAGGAGTAAGCATTTGTCCGTTTTGGGTGTAGGGGAGTAAGTTTACTCATCGGCAGAGTAGACCACGTGCTAAAGAGTGCTTTTAATCCATACAGATGGTAGATTTTACTTTCAATAGGCATTAAGTTCACTCCGTTGTTGGAGTAGTTTTTGACATATTTCCACTTTTATATCATCCAATAAAGTAACGGTATTAAAATTATACATTGCCTGTTGGTGACTTTGAAGGTTCCACTTATATTCCGCTACAAACCCCCATCAAAAAAGTCATGAACATTCAGTTTAGTTTAAGATACGTTGTCCAACTTGTCTTTAGATACCAAATAACTCTATAACATTGTGTAACTTTTTTTTCAGAATCAACCACAACTTTTTAGCAAATATAGCATGCTCCATTGTGATGGTTTTGCATTTCCTTGCATTACTGGCCTTGATGGTTGGTTCCCTGTCACTTGACAAGTGGGTAAGAATTATGTATAGAGGTAAAAAAAAAGTTTTCGCATACCGGATGCACACTGTCTCTGCTCAGGACCCTTGAATCCTCAGGGTCCTCAGAAACTGAAGTGACCTTTTTCTATTTTGCTTCACAAATAGAACATATTGCTGACCGAACAAATCAGTTTGATGTTTGCTGCTAAGATCGTATACTATTCTCAATTTGGCGTTATTGTATTCCTTGAATGGTAATGAATAACTTAGAACCAAGGACCTTATGACAAAAGTGCCATGGGTTAGTTGCACACGATCTCTTGTGAGTTTTTCACAGATTCTGCTCAAGTCACTGTAGCACTAAGAAAACTTTACCTGAAATTGCATCCATGCTTTGACCATTTCCACACTATGCTCAAAAATTTTCTTTTTTTTGTATAATGACTTGTAAACAACTATGAAAATGGTCAAAGCACGGAATAAAAAAGCAATTAATTTAATGCCCGTTTAGCCAATTAGACATAGTAATTCATCAGAATACGCACCTGCTAAAACAGCCCGAAGGCTGCTCAGATTTCTTATTGTGTAGATGGTGCAACCACTCGATTTGTAGATAGGGATGCATGTCCTCCTTATTCAGATTAACGCTGCTGCTCTCTAAAAAAATTGTAGCAACGGCTTCGCGATGTTTAGCGGGCACATCTTTTGATGAATAAATTAATTGTTTCATGATTCTGAAGCCTATATTCATAGTCTTTCACGTCATCATTTAAAAAAAGATATTTTTCTGAAATTTTATGAAAAGTGTTACATCATGAATGCAATTTCAAGGTCACGTCATGGATGCAATTTCAATCATGTCAATAAAGGGGTGGCTTCAATATTATCTTGACATCACGATGTCAATGTCATGTCAAGAAACACTGATTAGCAGTGTTATCTTGACAGCATTCGGCATTGTGTAACAGCTTGTTCAATCAAACTGACTACACGGAATCCAAGAAACCCACCACAACATTTGATTTCAACTTTCAGGTACATGCCCCAAAAGTTATTCTGAATAAAGTTGATCTAGCAGCCATGGATGAAAACCAGCTCGATTAGGTCTGGTCATAATTTCTACACATCATATAAGAATAAAATCTCTAATTAAGTTAAAAAGTTGTCATGTGAAAATAATTGAAGTTAAGTATTGGTTCTTTTGAACATGACAAAATAATTGAAGTTAAGTATTGGTTCTTTTGAACATGACAAAATTTAAGAACTGCATTATTTTAAGCTAGGAATATACTTTTAAAATGGTTTAACGGTAAATAATTCAAAATCGTTTATATATATAATTTAGTACTGTGTCAATAACTGTATAACTTCTGAACAATCTATACATCCAAGATGACTTCCACTTTAACAAATGAAAATAGCCAAGTACAGTTGCTTCACACAAATCACTTACTATTGCTGATCATTTATATGAAAATTGGATATCATGACTAACGTTTCTATTTGGTCCATTGCACTCAACCTGTAGGTTATGACTCATCATAAATGAGAAAGTGGTACGACGGTGTTTGCGCTGTTGTTGCACACTTGCATTTGATGAATCATATATCGTAGTTGTATAACTCACCTCCTGCTGCTAGGGCACGAGGATTTTGCTGCTGGCAGACATGATGTAAAGCATGTTCTAGATTCAGTGAACTTTATCCCTATGTCCACTACAATGGCACCTTCTGCCACCTTGTATGCAAGAGAGTTACAATGTTGACCTGCTGGCTATTCAGGAGCCGAAGCTGAGTCACCATCGCATAGGATCATGAGTCATCATGGACATTTCTTATATGAACAACTAGTAAAAGATAGCACTTCACATGAACCACCTGTAATGGCATATATAATAAATATGTAATCTAATTATGGATGTTATTATGTTTCAGATGACCTTATTCATAGGCAGAATCGATTCGGCCTCTGGTATCAGTGTCGGTGGATTCTTAAATATTGACAGACCTGCAGTTTTGACGGTACTTACAAATTCGTATTCAGTTGATTATCCCAACTATGTACTATATGAAAGAGTCCATAGTTCCATAGTTTCATAGTTTCATGATTTTTTCTTTTTTCAGATTGCAGGCACCTTGATAGCCTACGTCATCGTCATTTTTCAGTTTGACACTTGAACAATTTAATAAGCTACAACCGAAAGGACTTTTTCACATTATCATTTTACGTCCAGCATGACATTGTAGTAAAATATATTGCTATTATTATAATTATATGCAGATGGCAGATGTATTCACAAGTATATATTTTTGTTAGTCTAGTAACATTTACACACTGGCAGCCTTAGCTAGAGGGTGCAGCCAAAAACTTGCACCAGCAGCTACTGCTACCTCTTTTGTTATTATCTCAATTGACATTCATCACATGCAGCTGCAACTATACACAAAAAATTTATAATAGTCCTACATTATTTTTGATGAATATATTTTCTTGTTTCCTCAAGAATGTAAGATAATACCTATCTAAATAAAGCACATGCACACTTATCACACCTTCGGGTCATTTTCACCTAGGCCTTTGCTATACAAGCATTAGTGCCATTTAAGGTTTAGGTCAATTTTCTGTATTTTCTGTTGAATTAACTGGCCCATCCTCCTGAATATCATGCAATAATTTCCAGATTAGTTGGAAATTAAAATAGGCCCTTTAGAATGCTATTATTTTTTTCTGTTTCAATATTATGACCTTGCTGGATCAAAACTTTGAACCAACTTTCTTATCATCTAATTTCACAATATATATATTTGCAATTATAGAAAACACTGACAAACGATTCTGTGCAAATATTGTATTTTCTCTAGCTTCATATGTGTAGTAACTAAGAAATGTTATATTTGCTAACTTTTACAACTAGAGACACCATGCATGCAGAAATCTGACATCTGTGTTATATGTGTTTCGTAGGACAAGCCCTGCGGCATGCACCCTCTGAATAATTCAGATAATGATATCGTCTGAAATACCACAATGACCAATTGCTTATACACCTGATTAAATGTGGCACAACTTAAAAAGGCTATTCTGAAAGAGAAGATGCCTGGTACAAGTTTCTTGGTCGCACCCTGTATAATTATGTAATTTAATCCAAGCAGCTTGTCATCTCATCTTCCAGTTGAGCCTAAGTATGATGGCTGTTTCATCCATCATCTCATAGCATCTCATCATTCCATCTGCCTTTGAACCATGCTACATGTTATAACCGGTTATAGGGGAGAGTGGGGTCAGTTGAGCCAGTATATTTCCTCCAGGTGGCTATGAGAGAATATTGCAATTCTATTGGCTGAAAAATTCCCGCCCTTGGCTGTGATTGGCTGTAGTGAAGTGCAACCTAGCAGCAGTATTTTTAGTGTATTTTAATGTGTATTTTACACCTTATCGTTCAAATAATTTCTGGTATTTCCCTCAGCATCAGTCAGCTATGATCTACTATGTCTGAAAAATAAGTAATTAGAGGAGAAAAATGACTTGTGTCCTGCTGAATTCAGGGCTGCTCAGTGAAAAGACTCCACTTTGTCTCAACTTAAACTTACCCAATTCTCCCCTAAAAGCTTTCATTAGCTCCACACCAGTTGCATGGAGACAGTATAACAATATAACAACGCATCATTGTTTGATGTTGCTAATGGTTATCAACACTTGAGTAAATGGCTTACCTAGCAGAACATAAATGATTTGTAAATATCACAAGATCATGTGTAAACTTGCTAATGTATGGTCTTTATAATGTTGGACTATTATAATCGATAGAAGGCAAAACATTAAGTTACTTTTATGGAATACTGAACTTATATAGTTCACATGTACAGTCTAATAACCTGAAAAGATAATGGGAAAATGTAAATTTAACATTTGGACAAATGAAATATTATCTCTATCACTTGGATTACAAATTTTAATCTTCATTGTAATTTTTAGGCTGAATGCCATTGCTTGAATTAACATATATGATTATTTATGCATGAAATAAATTTAATTAAATTGAATTCAACAATTTAAGTTTAATTAAATTGATTCAAATTTACCAAGGATTATATTAATATTTTTAGAAGTTGATTTAGAAGTCAACACCAAAAAAATACAACATATTTATGAAATTGTTTCATATGAATTTATGATTGGACTTCAATAATACAATTATTTTGCATATAGTTTAATGTATTTATAGACTAGGAGATACTACTATTAATTAATCATGCATATAACAACAGTGCAACAATTATGTGAGACCCTATTTAGGCTAGTTGGACTAATTAATATCTTTGGTGAAACAAAGAAATTATACCTTCGCGTGTTATCTATAATTTATAGAGCCATAATAATCTTTGTGATGTTTATTCAATTGCCACTTATTGCTTATTTCTTATACAGCCAGAGAGATTTTTCAGTAAGGTTAATGTGGGTGAATATAAATTTAATTCATATTTGGTCATTTATTTTACTGGTCTATTTTCCAAGAGTATATAAGAAATATAATAAAAGTGACATTATTTCTAACTCAAATGATTCAAACGGTTTAACTTGGTTCTATTTCATTTCAATCATTATTGGATTTATACTCGCTTGCATTCCTGTAGTTCAATAACACAGTCCAATTTCCTTCCTATCTTTTCTTGGTAGAAGAAATCGTTCAGCCGTTCAGCACAATCTGACGACTTTATACCAACGATCGGCAACATTCAGCATACCTCATTGAATCCGCAATTGTTTCATCTATCTTTTAAGCCATTAAAAGGTCAAATCCGCTCCGTGACATAACTGTAAAATGCAGAGGAAACTTCGAAGCGGTGAGAGGAAAAGTTATGGCCGCCGTTGTTTTGATGCGCACGCATGATATTGAGTGACGTCATAAGGGCTCATGAGGTCCTGATGGGGGCAAGCAATGACGTAATTCCCGCCAGAATTGTGTGAACTAAGCCTTAGCCCCAAACATGACTCGCGATGGCACATTGGAGTCACACTCTGTCATATAGTAATAATTTTTGAATGGTATTAGCATGTGCCAGCTTGATCAAGCAATCAAAATAACCATATGGCACGAAAAGTGCTATTTATTTTGGGGGGGGGGGGGGGGGTTCGCAAAAAACGAAAGCGTGTTTGGTCAGGTAGGAAATTTTTTAATTTTATTTCAAATGTGAGGATTCAACAGATTCGTTTAGACGACTTTATGATTCATAATATAAACACTTCAGACTTGCCATGCTTAATAATGCATATTATGCATGTATTATATTTAATTATCATTTCATAGAGCCAAAAATTATCATTGTAAAAACAGGAAACTTAAATGTAATATATAGAAAGTTGGGTTTATTAGCAACATTTCTGTCCATTTTGTGCTAATGTTTATATGGTCTAAAATACAAGTAATAGAATTGAGAAACTTTGGAGTGCCCCCTTCCCTCACCTGAGCCCAGGCCTTGCGATCAGCCAAGCATGGCCAGTTACAACTGGGCAACATAAGGATCCATTTAAGTGTTGTTTAAACACTGTAGTTCAAGTATTAAACTTCATGGAACATGTAGATAGTAATTATTAAACATCACCTTACCATTTGTCATAAAAATACATGCAAAATGATACCAAACATGGTATACTTATTTATATTTTTTACGCAATGCTGCGCAGTGAAAAATTGGATGACTGCATTTATCATACAAAAATTTAAAGTAATACTCTGGAAAGACATGGACCAAGTGTAGCAAAAGATAATTAAAAAGAAAAGGTGGATCTTTATTTTGAATGGTACTGTAGTGTAAACAATTAAATTAAATCATAAAGGTGTAAGTATGTGAATTACAAATTTGCAATTATCAGCTGATTGGACTTAACATGTGACACTTAATTTTAAAATTTGTAGCTTTCCAGAATCCGTTGAGATATGATGAGAAATATGCTGACAGATTATGATAGGTCACAATTAATGTTATTTATTATCAAATTTTTTTAATTTTTTTTTAGTCATACATTTTTGTAAATCCAAAACCTGCACCTCAGAGTCAGACTCTCAAACCACTGAGCCAAGCACAAATGAGCAGTGAAAATAAACCACAGAAATATTCCTGTAATGCAGTACACTGAACTGCAATAACCACAATAAAACATAAACATGATGATGTCTATGAGGTATATATGAGCACAAAATAGCACCATAAATCAAATCTCAGAAATAAACATGTGGCATAAAATTTAATTTTGAGAACAGGTCTGATTTTGTAGCTGTTAATTTATTGACCAAATATTGCCAGAACTAGTCATGTAAATTAATGTATTTATATACTTGAAAACTAGTGATGACAGCTGATCTGCAACCAGTACCAAAAAATCAGAAGCATAGTAGGATGTCAATCAAATATAAGCTCCGCCCCCCAACGATTACGTAACATTTAGCGGGCTCAGTCAAAACATCAACTAAATGTAGCAACTTCAACTGAATAGACAATCAAGTCTAATTGTTTATCAAGCAGTCTAGTCATGACAGCTGACCAATAAATGCAACTGAATAACTTCAGAAGAATGCCACATTATTTCTGCATATTTACCCATGATAATATATATCTGTCATCCACACCTCACATATTCAAAATAAATTCATGCCAGAGATATAACTCACAATGTGGCTCACAAGCCATTTCTCCATGTTTTCACAATGCAATTCAATGCAATGCAATTCAATGTAATAAACTAATCCTCAGATATGTATTATAATAGACTTAAATCTCAAAGCTAAACCAAGTTTGTCACATCAGCATGATGACATTTTGCTAGCCACCCTTGTCAAAACTGGAAGATATCATTTACTCATATTTCCCTAATGCCAGGAAAATTCCTGTACTGAAATATGACCAACAGTGAACAATTACTTTGTTAAAAAAAAAAAAAAAATAGCCACATGAATAATCAGACCACAATGACAGTTAAAGACAGGGAAATTATAAATATAAAACAATACTTAAAGAAGGTGCTCAGGGATATGCTGTATTTTTAATTAACACTATTTAACAATGATTTAATTTCTTCCTTCTAGACACCTGGAATTCATCATTATTTTACTGTTTAGCTAATAACATGACACTAGCACACAAGTGACTCCTTATATTTAGTTTACACTTCAGTGAGAAACACTTTTTGCCTTGGCCTAGATCTTTGGCCTTGGCCTATATTCAGAAACTGCTAATTTTTTCCCTTGGCCTTCTCACCTGACTTTCTTTAACTAAAGACATTCATCTTTAACTCACCTGAAGATGTTGGAGGAATGCAAAACTTCAACTTGCAATTACTTGGCTTCTATACATGATAGAACAATGCGGTTTTTTCCTAAATAATTCATTTGCAACTGTCTTATCATCCATGTCCATTTAAAGCAACACAATGAAAAAAATACACTAATACCTAATTTATTGAGAAAGAAACACTGATGACAACCCTGAGGTTTACGTCACTGAATCAATCTACAATTTGCAAGTGATATTTAAGGTACAAGAATAAAACCACTGTCTGGCTGCCTAAATGACTGACTAGTTGTCAGCTGGCATGTTCTGTTGTGCTGACTGACTGACAGACAGACTTGACTGAACTGACTGACTGAACGGCAAGTCTGAAGTGTTTATATTATGAATCATAAAGTCGTCTAAACGAATCTGTTGAATCCTCACATTTGAAATAAAATTAAAAAATTTCCTACCTGACCAAACACGCTTTCGTTTTTTGCGAAAAACGAAAGCGTGTTTGGTCAGGTAGGAAATTTTTTAATTTTATTTCAAATGTGAGGATTCAACAGATTCGTTTAGACGACTTTATGATTCATAATATAAACACTTCAGACTTGCCATGCTTAATAATGCATATTATGCATGTATTATATTTAATTATCATTTCATAGAGCCAAAAATTATCATTGTAAAAACAGGAAACTTAAATGTAATATATAGAAAGTTGGGTTTATTAGCAACATTTCTGTCCATTTTGTGCTAATGTTTATATGGTCTAAAATACAAGTAATAGAATTGAGAAACTTTGGAGTGCCCCCTTCCCTCACCTGAGCCCAGGCCTTGCGATCAGCCAAGCATGGCCAGTTACAACTGGGCAACATAAGGATCCATTTAAGTGTTGTTTAAACACTGTAGTTCAAGTATTAAACTTCATGGAACATGTAGATAGTAATTATTAAACATCACCTTACCATTTGTCATAAAAATACATGCAAAATGATACCAAACATGGTATACTTATTTATATTTTTTACGCAATGCTGCGCAGTGAAAAATTGGATGACTGCATTTATCATACAAAAATTTAAAGTAATACTCTGGAAAGACATGGACCAAGTGTAGCAAAAGATAATTAAAAAGAAAAGGTGGATCTTTATTTTGAATGGTACTGTAGTGTAAACAATTAAATTAAATCATAAAGGTGTAAGTATGTGAATTACAAATTTGCAATTATCAGCTGATTGGACTTAACATGTGACACTTAATTTTAAAATTTGTAGCTTTCCAGAATCCGTTGAGATATGATGAGAAATATGCTGACAGATTATGATAGGTCACAATTAATGTTATTTATTATCAAATTTTTTTAATTTTTTTTTAGTCATACATTTTTGTAAATCCAAAACCTGCACCTCAGAGTCAGACTCTCAAACCACTGAGCCAAGCACAAATGAGCAGTGAAAATAAACCACAGAAATATTCCTGTAATGCAGTACACTGAACTGCAATAACCACAATAAAACATAAACATGATGATGTCTATGAGGTATATATGAGCACAAAATAGCACCATAAATCAAATCTCAGAAATAAACATGTGGCATAAAATTTAATTTTGAGAACAGGTCTGATTTTGTAGCTGTTAATTTATTGACCAAATATTGCCAGAACTAGTCATGTAAATTAATGTATTTATATACTTGAAAACTAGTGATGACAGCTGATCTGCAACCAGTACCAAAAAATCAGAAGCATAGTAGGATGTCAATCAAATATAAGCTCCGCCCCCCAACGATTACGTAACATTTAGCGGGCTCAGTCAAAACATCAACTAAATGTAGCAACTTCAACTGAATAGACAATCAAGTCTAATTGTTTATCAAGCAGTCTAGTCATGACAGCTGACCAATAAATGCAACTGAATAACTTCAGAAGAATGCCACATTATTTCTGCATATTTACCCATGATAATATATATCTGTCATCCACACCTCACATATTCAAAATAAATTCATGCCAGAGATATAACTCACAATGTGGCTCACAAGCCATTTCTCCATGTTTTCACAATGCAATTCAATGCAATGCAATTCAATGTAATAAACTAATCCTCAGATATGTATTATAATAGACTTAAATCTCAAAGCTAAACCAAGTTTGTCACATCAGCATGATGACATTTTGCTAGCCACCCTTGTCAAAACTGGAAGATATCATTTACTCATATTTCCCTAATGCCAGGAAAATTCCTGTACTGAAATATGACCAACAGTGAACAATTACTTTGTTAAAAAAAAAAAAAAAATAGCCACATGAATAATCAGACCACAATGACAGTTAAAGACAGGGAAATTATAAATATAAAACAATACTTAAAGAAGGTGCTCAGGGATATGCTGTATTTTTAATTAACACTATTTAACAATGATTTAATTTCTTCCTTCTAGACACCTGGAATTCATCATTATTTTACTGTTTAGCTAATAACATGACACTAGCACACAAGTGACTCCTTATATTTAGTTTACACTTCAGTGAGAAACACTTTTTGCCTTGGCCTAGATCTTTGGCCTTGGCCTATATTCAGAAACTGCTAATTTTTTCCCTTGGCCTTCTCACCTGACTTTCTTTAACTAAAGACATTCATCTTTAACTCACCTGAAGATGTTGGAGGAATGCAAAACTTCAACTTGCAATTACTTGGCTTCTATACATGATAGAACAATGCGGTTTTTTCCTAAATAATTCATTTGCAACTGTCTTATCATCCATGTCCATTTAAAGCAACACAATGAAAAAAATACACTAATACCTAATTTATTGAGAAAGAAACACTGATGACAACCCTGAGGTTTACGTCACTGAATCAATCTACAATTTGCAAGTGATATTTAAGGTACAAGAATAAAACCACTGTCTGGCTGCCTAAATGACTGACTAGTTGTCAGCTGGCATGTTCTGTTGTGCTGACTGACTGACAGACAGACTTGACTGAACTGACTGACTGAACGGATGAGCTTAACTGACTGATTAAACTGACTGAACTGACTGAATATATGACTGAATTAACTTGACTGGACCTAACTTGGCTGTACTGACTGATTGGGCTGAACTGACTGACTTGGCTGAACTGACAGACTACTGTAGATTCTGAAGTAGTTATATGTAAGAAAGAAAAAAAGAAGGAAATAAAAGAGTTCCCACTTTTTGACTAAACTGTATTATTAATAAAACAAATTGCAATTAAGATTGGTCAAACTGACATCTTTGAAGCTAATCTATCTTGAAATCACTCACCCTCAATTGCTGTAAATTGCAGCTAAAATGCTCACCGCAGTGCTCTTAATGTAATCATTATGGAGAAAAGTTGGGGGGGGGGGGGGATAAAGAAAATAGGGGTTGGTCTGTCAAAAAACAAATAGTGGGGATGGGTCTGAAAATTTCCAGGTACACCCCCCCCCCCCTTTTTTAAATGGAACAACCCTTAGTAAACATAGACTGCTGCAGTAGCATAGCCTTGGCAAATTTAAGAAAATCAAACCATGAATTTGGCCTAAGTGTAAAATCTTAATTTGGCCAACATTTGGCTTGTCTGACAATAGTCCAACCTACATTTGGCCAAATGTGGACCATAGCCAACATTAGGACAACATTTAGCCAACTTTAGGTTGAACTGACATTGGGCCAACATTAGCAGACTTTGGGTTGACATGTCATTTTGACAAGGGTGAGCCAGTCTGACAGTGGGCCAAAAAAAAAGGCCCATTTGATATTGGCCTATGTTAGAATGAAATTAGGCTGACATGTCATTTTGCCAATTCTGACAGAGGGCTGATCAGCCATTGGCCAAATGTTATTAACTTGATAAAGTTTTATTTAGATGTGCTTTAATTCCAGAACGCGTTTGACATGATTGACATTGGCCCTATGTGTTCACACAGAAATTATGCTTAACCACCTGATCACCTTTAAACATCCCACATACTGCTGCACAAAACATAAATGCCAATACTTGCATTTTAAAAGGCAACTTGTTTTATGCATCATAAATCATAAATCATTGAATTAACACTTTGCACTAACCCAATTGATTAAATATACAAAATATGTACTGCCTTTGAAATTAAGTTTAAACTTGATTTACATAAAACAAATATTATTATATCAAATTTATTTATTTATTATTATCAGTTTTTTCACAAAGGTATGATATTTATAGATAAAATACATTTTGTCATTGTGCATTGTTTTAGCTTTATTTATTTTTTCAACATAATATTTACACAAAGGTTTATTGACCCAAACCTGATGTGACCTCAGCCCCATATTAATTGCAATTCACACATGCACTAGTACATGTAACAGAATTAACCCTAGTTAACAGTGGCCGTACTATCAAAAGGTTTTTAAAACTAGTGAAAGGGAAGGAGTGATTTAGAGGGTCTAAATTTCAGAAAGGGAAAAAGCAGTGGCCGACTCAAACTTTATTTTGACTTGTGATGGGTCTACAGGTAAATGTCAATGTCTCAGCTTATATGACCAGCTGCCAGAGGCAGATGTAATAATGAGATTATATGGCTTGGTATTTCCTTAATTAGTATCTATACTGTGGTCCAATGCAAAATTATATTGCAGTACAATTCTTAGTGTGTGCCCCCCCCCCCCATTAAATAGTTTATAAAGGTCTATATTAAAATGTTTGACTTGGGGCAGGATTTTTTTTAAAGATGGGAGATATGAATTATACTAATTAAGATAAACATGACAATAAGTCCAGCTCCAACTCGAGATCCTGACCAAATTCAATGACCTACTCATATACCTTTCAGCATTTAGAGAAATTATTCCCAGCTTAACAATGCGGTTTAAACATATCCCCAATGATTTACATAAAATATAATTAAATAGAAAATAATATGAAAAAAAAAATGAATAGTTGAAAAACAGTTCAACAAGCATAGAAACGAACTGACTGTGTTCAGCTATCAGTGGATCCGAAGCTCAGTCAGCTTATATTAGGTCAATAGTCAACAATTATCAAAACAATTTTTATTTGCAATGACCAGCCTTCAAAACATTAGGAACAATTCCTAGATGCATAATTTTGTAAGCATCGATCTGCTTCTCTGATCATGGCATTGCGCATTCTCGCCAGAAATAATTAACACACAACGCCCCCATTTGGGGCCTCAAGCAAATTGATGACGTCACACAATACTGACGAACGCACTGTTTTGATCGTCGATTCGCCACTTATTTTGCTCATTTAAGTGACTTAAAAGACAATCAGAGCCGTCAACTTGAAGAAACAAGCAATAGAAACATTTTTCGAATCGATCTGCATACAAGTAAGCGAGGAAAATTCAGTAAAACGTCGTGATCGTATTTCTACCAAAAAAGAATAGCAAGGCTACAGAACTGTGTTTGCTGATCTAGCATTCCTGAAGTGTTCGGCTTTCAAATAACAGCAATATTGCCAGGAAACAAATGTTTAAATTCAAGTGAGTTAAACAGTATGTTGCTAAACATCAGCAACATCGAAAACTACTTAAATTTTCATAGATGCATTTACCTATATACTTTTTTATTCCAATTTCACAAATATGCTATACCAATTGTGGTGGTATGCTTCCTGGGACTTGAGTGTTTTCACATTTCATTCACATTCAAAAACTTTTGCAAAGAAATGCAGGAAAAAACCATACAAAATGATGGGACGGTTATGTTGCTTTTAAAGAAATACAACAACCTCTACAAAAAGGTAGAAAGTTTCAACAACACCTGGGGAGCCATGCTAGCAATCAATTTAATATTTCTCATATGCATGTTATGTATTACTGCATTCTTAATGGTAAGGTGAGTATCTTAGAGTCCTTAGCACATTAGTGGTTACATACTAATACATAGTGACTTGGTCAAGCACTGAAAATAACTAAAACAAGTGCTCATGTGACATAAATTATTTTGTTTGAAAATGGTGAAACAACTGTCCAATAACTATTCAATTTGCTCAACCAGGGGAGCCAACACAGGGATTATCCTGATTACTGTGTTTTATAAACAGTCAAGGTTGGCTGGTGATACTCAATGGTCTTTCAGTGCTTGAACCTACTTACAATAACAACCAATGTGACATGGCAGAAGCACTTTGAAAGACGGAAAAAATTTATTGTTTGCCAGTCTAACCAGTTTACTGCTAAGATCTATTAAAATCAATGTTTTGATTCAATTTTTATTGTGTGTGTGTGCAGGGGATGGAGGGCTACCTTGCACTGTATAATCCGGCTCATTGGCTCTTTTTTTTTATAAACTAGACACATCCAGTGAAACCTCGGAAAATAAAACATTTAACCCTTAACAATGTTACCGCCGATTTCATTGACTTGGAAACAGAACTCCAGAGGATGTTCTCTGAATTCAAGACTCTCATTGGCTGTGGGATGCTTTAGCCAATGGCAGTCTTGGATTCACCTGGTGCCATCTGAAGTTTTTTCCATATCAATGAAATTGACTGTTACAAGTAAAGTTATCTTTAATAAAGAGACGTGTATCAGATTGGTTGAACTAGTCAAGATATGGAAACAAATTAATTGAAGTATGTTTTTTGTACAATAGAGGGTATTAGTTTAGTTTGTGACCATTCTGACCCTACTTGTAAATATGCAAAGCTTAGAGAGGGATTTGTGTCAAAAAAACAAAAACCAGGTGGCAGCACTATACAGATCTGAAAGGGATAGTGCAAAAACACCAGTGATGTCACAGCCAATCTTCACAAAACTGAGCTGAAACGTAGTTATTAGATCGCAGTATTTATCATAATCCATAAGAGTTTTGATATAGGATATCCTAAGGATTTAGATTTTGATACAAAAAATTATCATTGCCAATCTCAGGGTATTTTCTGGATGATATTAATCAGCTAATTGATGTTAAAGGCCGGGGGTCCCGTATATAAGGCCACTATCGCGGCACCCCATCATTCTGGGTTTGGCCTTCAAGCAGTCAACATCTCCCTCCCCCTTACACACAAACTTGAATATCTAAATAAACACATTGGGAATTTTCATACACTTTTGCATAATTCGTTTGGGGACCAATTTTAGTTAAAGTGAAAATTTGGCAATCTCAGACACTTGTATTTTCTCCATTATTAGCTGAAATAGTGCTCTAAGTTGTCAAATGTGTTGAATAAACCGGGCTTGGTTGTGATTGGCTGACAGTCACGTGATATTATATGACTGCACCTTCTCAGATGCCTGGGTTGTTTACAAACATCAAATAAGCACATGGCTTGAATGCACAAGTAAACCCACATATTAACCGGTATCAGTCATATGTCCTTGGGTAATTGAATCAGATACAAAAAAGAAAGCTTACTTCAAGTGTATCCTTTCAGTGTCATATCATTCCAAGCAAAGCAAGGTGTTATAATCCGTAATTTTACATTGCCATACTAGAAAAGTTTGAAATAAAGCAAGGTAATTTTCGGTCAAATGACTGTGTCACGAATGTATATGTGTATATGATTTTTTATTCTCTGAAATCAAACTATGATGCTGCTTTGCAAAATAGCAAGGGAGCTAGAGGGAGGGGGGATTGGGTGTACAATAGGGAATTAGCAGTGAAACAATAGCACCTGTTGGTTCCACTTCCTTCTGATGTGGCATTATGTAACGTTGAAAATGACCATGTATCTTATGTTTGATGTTGACACCATTAATTTATATCAGAAATATAATATCACTGGTTAATAACTGACATCTAAGATATTTCGAAATTTCGCAACTGCCAAATGTTTACATTATATTCCTACTAATTGTATGATGCAATTGATGCAATTTGAATAGGGTCACAATTTTCTAGTTTAATGGAGTGTTTCATTTATAAATATCTGTAATTGCTAGTTCTTTTAGCAGATAGATAGATAGATAGATAGATAGATAGATAGATAGATATTTCATGCACATTTATGCCAAAGGCTTTCAAAAGTTCTTTTTTTTTGTCTTAAAAAACTGTTCCATGATAGTGTGCATTTTACTTTGGGAATATTTCAAAAATTATTAATATTGTCAGCAAAATGGTAATAAATATATTAACCATGTCATAATGACCAGCTAAGCTCGGTGAATTGACAGGTGTGACAGCTTCTGTCATCAAGAGTGCTGTACCCCGATGGTCATTGGTCAGTCTGACGTAATGACCACTGGTGATTACCCAATGACTAAAGGGGTATTCAGAAGTTTCTAGAACCCCAATTACCTTATATGGTATGTGGTACTAATTGCCAATCCAGGGTTAATCGCTACCCCTAGACCCCCGGCCTTTAATAGACCTTAATTGATTCTTAATCTGGAAAGACTACAGAAAAAGAAATTGCATTTCTTTAAAAGAATGACTGTAGGTTTGTATATATCGGTTGTCAATACAAAATAAGTATCAATCAATTTAAAAAAGAATATAAATTATATAATATTTGGATTTCTCTTGCAGGTTCGACAGGCTGAATGCCAACCTCATATTCTTTGACCATTTGGGCTTTTATTTTCTTGCTTTACTACTCTTGGCAGCTGGTGCATTGTCACTTGAAAAATGGGTAAGAACAATGAGAATGTGTACATACACACTAAATTACCAATAAAACAGTTATTAAAAAATATGTAAGGCAGTGAAAATGGTAGAAATTTAACGAAAGGTCCAACCAAAACTTTCAAACTGATAAAAAAAAAATCATCTGGGTATTAATAACCAACAGTGTCCTGTCTTGCCTGAATGTGTAACATGGTGTGGACTCCAAGTCTTATCATTTCATCATTATGTCTGACTCTGGCAGCTGTTCATATAAGCTGACTAAGCTTCAGACCCAGTAGAATTGAGACATTGGACATGGTTGTATGTGTGGTGAAGAAAAGATTAATATTGATACAATACTTTCAGTTCTATTGTACCACTTTTTAAATTACGCATTGTTTCTATCTTCCAATTGGCAATTAATACGGCTGCTGCCAAAGTTTCAATGACTGGATATTCTCTATATTAACACCTAAACATGTTATTGACGCCACACCTATGGTCTCTAACATATGATCTGATTGGCTGGTGATATCTAACATATGATCTGATTGGCTGGTGATCTCTGACTTATTATCTGATTGGCGGATTATCTCTGACATATGATTTGATTGGCTGGTGATCTCTGACATATGACCTGATTGGCTGGTGGTCTCTGACATATGATCTGATTGGTTGGTGATCTCTGACATATGACCTGATTAGCTGATGGTCGCTGACATATGATTTGATTGGCTGGTAATCTTTGACATATGATCCGATTGGCTGGTGATATCTGACATATGATCTTATTGGCTGGTGATCTCTAACATATGATCTGATTGGATGATCATTGACATATGATCTTAGTCAGGTAGTGTTATTGTTTAACGCCTCATCAGCACCTGAGTGGGCTATGTAGAGGCTCTCTAGGGTAAGATTGATTATCTATAGTTGTTAGTAGAAACCAGAAGCATCTAAAAAATCAATAATTGTCTGCGTTGGATAGCTGGAGCAGCTTGTGCAATGCGCACTGTCCTGTTTTAGCCACTGGGGATAGAGGACTTCACCCCAAGTGTTGCCACCCTCGCCCCGTGGAGGCCCAGGACCTTCGAGGGCTTGACATATGATCTGATCGGCTGGTGACCTCTAACATATTATCTAATTGGCTGGTGATCTCTCACATATCTGATTGGCTGGTATTCTCTGACATATGATTTTATTCTAGATTTGTGCTATCAGGGATATTCTGAATGATGCAGATCTGTCAATTATGGATGAAAAGCATTTGATTCAGGTATATTCCGTATGACCATAATTTTACAGTTTGAAGTAAATATTTTCAACTGACCGCTTAATGCTAGTGAAAATTTATAAAAATGTCATTGACAATTAAAAAGTCTACACAATTTCTGGTACAGTTATATCAAACATCTTAAACCCAAGATTATTAAACATAACCCTTAAATTTGGTACTTTCAGATTTCCTTGTTTCTTGGGAGAATAGAGAATGTTTCCGGAATCAGCATTAGTGGTTTTACAACTATTGACAAACCAGCAGTTTTGACAGTAAGATTCAATCTCATATAATATAATATAAACAGTACAACTTTTGGAAAATGGCTGAATTAAGTCATGTGGAGCTAGTAGACTCTACCTGATGCCATATAGCTACAGAGATCTATTCATTGCAATCTATATATATCCTTTTGGTGGATTACAGCCAATTTCATTGACTTGGAAGCTGCACTCCAGATGATGTTATGTGAATCCAGGACACCCCTTGGTTAAAGTAATCCCTCGGCCAATAAGAGTCCTGGATTCACATGACACGGTTGGGTGGATTAGGGCTTTACGTCTTGTATTTTTGCTCCTGATGGGCTAATTAGGACAGGAAGGGGGCCATGGCAATGAGTTAATGGATAAAACAGCCATCCAACTTTGGCTCGACTGGGGAATTGAAGACAGGACCCAGTGGCCCCCACCCCTGGATCCACATGACATCATCTGGAATTTAGCTTCCAAGTCTGTCAGATTGGTTTCCAAGTCTATAATATTGGCTGTAATGGATGAATTTCACAGAAAAATGAGTATATTCAGTTGGACCCATGTATGACAAATACTGTTATAACAAGAGTCCAGGAATCAAAGGCTGTATAACCCTTTTTTCTGATGTTCTCTTGCATGACAGTCCCAAAATGATTGTGATATGTGCACCCAACTGATTTTTTGTCTTTTTTTTTTCAGATCGGGAGTACCTTCATAGCTTATGTTATAATAATATTTCAGTTTGACGCTTGAATCGAAGCCTACACCTAGATTTCAGCAACATTATTATAGTTATACTTCAAATAATTTTTGTGTCTTTTTGAATGTGTGTATTTCAAATATAATCGATGTTACATGCTAAAAATGGTACTGCTCAAAATAAAAAATTTGGACAAATATTGACTTCATGCATTATAACGCGCGGCATAATAGTCTTGCAATTTAACCATAGTTTTTACGGTAAATTACTGTTAATCTGGTATGCAGCCTGCTACCATAAATTTTATGGTAAGTTACAGTAGGTTTTAGCTATAGTACAAGACTGTCAAATTTACGCTTTAAATAGTCCAACATTGGCTTATTTTAGGGGCTCATCAGTAGGGCCTACACTAAAGTATAAGTAATTTATGGTATAGTGCCATTTGTTTACAGTAGTGATCATCACAACTTACAGCAAGCATCTTTTTGTTGCAAAATCTTTTTAGGAAGATGCCGTAAAAACTACAGGAAATATTTTACAGTGTAGGCATTCTCTGCATACAAATGCAACAAAAAATTCATGTTGTGCATCAACAAATCTTGATAGCGATAACTTAACCTTGTACGTTGAAGTCCATCATATGTCGCTACCCAATTCAGAAGTCAACCACCATTTTAGCAGATCTTATGACTACCTAATTTAAAAGCACAATTTCAATTCGATTTTATTCCACAGTAAGGCAGTTCAATTTATTTAGCATATAGGAGAATAAAGGAATGTAATACTAAAGCACAGCAGGCCTGCTTACTTAGTACATAATCAGACCTATAGAGTATTCATCAGTATTATTTTATTTCATAAATATTTCCATTTTCCATTAGATGGCGTGTCAGAATAATGGCGACAACTAGTGAAAATCACTGGTACTATTGAAGTCTAACTACACCAAAGGGGGCCAGCACCTTCAATGAGTTTGGTAATTTTGATCATTCCTGCTTGAGAACAGCCCTCCCAGTGATATGCCCCTTTTCCAATAATTCCAGGGCAGTGTTGACTTCATCCAGTGAGAAAGTTGTAATGTCTGGATATGCGATGTTCTTTTCTGCCACCAAATTCAAAAGAGACTTCAGCTGGTCTATTCCAAATACCAAACAACCTCTCAACTAAAATATAAATAAAATACAAGAAATATACAAAGGTATATAAACAAAACTGAAAATAATACATGTACAAAATTGAAAAGAATGTTGTCATATTATTACCTCGATAACATTTGAAATCGGGTTGACTATATGTGGTCTTAATCTTATATTACAAATGTTTATCTTAATAATATGCAACAAAACTGCTTCATTTTTATATCTAGATTAAGTAGTGAATCAAAAAAGTACCAATGACAAAACTTTAGAATTGAAAAAGGGATATTTTTGAAATTTTACTAGCTGCAAAATTTGCACCGAATGTGGTTTTAAAAATGGCAAGGTTCCAAATCATAAAAATTTAAAGTTAGGGAAAAATGAGCATGAAAACTATTACAGCTGATTGCATTGAAGTGTAGTCAACAGGCCATCGGTCCAATTCTGAGTGTGGCAACCATGTCACAGTTTTGCATGCATGAGTGCCCTTTAAATGAGCTAGTGGATTGCTAGTCAACTATAATTTCATTGTGAAAAGTTACACAATATAAATTTTACAATCAGTCATGATGGATGATACGATTTTAAAACAGTGAACTGAATTTATTTGCAATGTTTTTAATTCTGCTGCACAGTAGGTGATCATGCTAACCCAAGCATTAACTAGTCAATACACAACTGACTAGCCGTAGTTGAAACCAAAGAAATTAAGTCCATTTCTATTTGTGAACTTGATTAGGATCGAATCACTCAAGCAAGGTAAATTTTGACATCACCAGGAGACTTCGTCAAGTGGCTGGCTACATTTCATTGCAATCCACAGTAATACCACTTACGTTGATTTGCTTGACAACCATCAGCCTAACTGGGAGATTAATTTCTCCATTTTCCAATCCCACTAGCACCATGGCTCCGTTTTTTGTGAGACACTGTACACCAGAAAAGACAGTTCTCGATGTTCCCACAAAATCTACAGCTCCATGAATCGGTCCACTATTAGTGACGAGAGAAGCATTGTGTTCGTCTGTGTTTGCGCTGAAAAAAATTCTATTAGTCATTTCAATAGATAAAAGTTTCTACTCTTTCCAAATATTTACAGTGTACCGAAAATATCTTTCACTAGGTTGTAAGTTAAGATAGCTAGTTTGTTAGACTCTTTCACTAACTTGCCAGACATTTTGACTAACTTGACAGAATATTTTTACTCTACTATTCGTTAGACATTTTTAACTAATATTCAATCGTTCAATCTTAGTTAAAATGGCATTTTGTGTATTTTTGGACATTTTGACATTGTTACTATGCATGACTGACCCATGTAACGAGTTTTAACCATCAAGTCAGTCAGCTTTATCTACACATGGCTAATTTGTTAGACAGATCTGACTAACATCTTAGTCAAAATGGCCCTGTTTTTTTTCCACTGTCAAATAAGGCATATCAAAGGCAGCCAATATATTCAGTTAAATATATAATTTAATATAATTATAGCTATTTAATGTATGTCGTAGCAAAGTATTACCTTGACCAAAGAATGACTTCATCAGCACCAGCTGTCCTAGCAACAGTTAGTTTATTTTGGTCAATTTCAGTTGCTATGATGTGAATGCTATCACCATAAAGAGCCCTGGAAATTCTAATGGCCCAAGTGCCCAAGCCACCAACTCCTATGATTAGGATTCTGGCTTTGCTCTGAAAATTATTCAAAGGAAAAGCAAAATTTCAAGAAAAATAGGAGGTGAGATTTGAGTTGAATTACAGAATTACAGAATACAGGGAAACAATTTATACATCTAAAGAAATACACAGATAGCATAAAAAATCGGCACAACAACAGCACGACGTCAGCGATGTTGATACGATGTTGTTACGACGATGGCCAACATGGAAACGATGCGCTGGGCCGATTACGAATGCTATCAGGTTATATGCACAAAGGTACCCCAAATCTGATGTAACAAAGGTATTATCATAATTTATTCATGTGACCCACGTAGTCACAGCTGTTAAACTAACAAAAGCAATTACATTGGCTGGTCCTCTGTTCACATTGTATGATATTCTCTCATATGGATTGTCAAAACAGTTCACCTCGAGTAAACAAATCCCTCGTGGTTGATGGTGGTTGTTTGAGTGGAAGGATTGACCTCATTGGTCAGGGGGAGTGGTCTGGCCATGTCATGGCAGGGTCAACTAATTCAAATATAACGTTGGGTCTCTGCTGATTGGCCAATTTAGAGGCCTTGTCTTATTTTGCTGGAGCCTTTCGAATGCTATCATGGTACATGATTATCTGTAGAAGTTCCATTTTAAAATCAGGGACAAGTTCCGATTGTTCATTACAAAGTAGGAGGGACTCTCTTAGACAGACAAGCAGTCGCTTCTCGAGAGTCAAAAAATATAAAAACATCAATAACCAATTTATCACAAATCACTTAAAGGGGCAGTATCCCTTGAAATGAGTTGGCTGGCCATTCTCATATTTTGTCTTCTATAGCTAGATTAACCTACCACATATCATTATTCTGCCTCAATAAGATGAATAAACCCAATGGTATCCACATAATTTGACAATCCTTTTGACCAGAGCACATGGTGACTGGCCATTGACAGTTATTCCGCTATGCTGCTATTTCACCCCAAGCTATTTATAGCACTGACCTCAAATTGCAGTAGCAAAGTTTTCCTTGGTGTTTTAATATGTCAACCTTTATTTCTTTATGTGTCTGCTTTATTTGGCCTCTCTATGTTGATGAGACATCCCCAAAAGCTCACAAAAACTTGTTTATGACAAATTCCTAGTAGAAAACAACCTGTCCAGCTTTACCCAGATAGCAGCTGACTGAGCAACAGCAGCAAATTTGAATCCAGCAAACTCTGCTGCACTAAAAATCTCAAATTACTCCATAAAGGTTGGTTTTCTTGCATTCTTAGTGATGAATGGATACGTTACTACTCTTCATTGCTGGGACAAAATAAGCAAAATTTGGATACTGCCCCTTTAATTCTGGTGAAAGGTGAAAGGGAAGCGATACTGGGTCAAATGCATAGGCGTAGGAGGTGGGGGGGGGGGGGGGGGGGCAAGTGTCCAGGAAAGCCAAAAATTCGGGCAAGAAGTTGAAAAATTCGGGCATAAAGGGGTGCTAATAAAAGCCTTAAAAAACGGGCAAGATGACCTTTGCCCCCCCAAAAGAAAGGTGCCCCCTACACCTATGGTCAAATGTATGTATTGGTTCTATATTAATATCAAATTTGCATGTTATTCCACCAATTCAAATTAAATTTGTCTCCTTTACAGCCATCTTAATGCATAGACTTAGGGAACTAAACTCCAGACGTCATGTAAATGTAGGACTCTCCTTGGCTGGTAAACTGCAGTGCCTCAGCCAATGGGAGTCCTTGATTGACATGACGTCTGGAGTTTAGTTTCCAAGTCTATGAAATTGGCTGTAAGTTAATGCGTGTTAATTTGTAAGGTGGTGGTGGATTAGGGTTTAACGTCCTGTATTTCTGCACCTGATGGGCTAATTAGGACAGGTAGGGACCATGGCAATAAGACGAAGGATGAAACAGCCATCCGACATAGGCCTGACCGGGAATTGAACCCGGGACCCAGTGGTTGGAAGCCCAGCGTGCTACCACTGAGCTAGGCTCCCACCCCTAATTTGTAAGGTGGCCCCTTAGAAGCGACATGTACATTATTTTACAGGGGTCTCCATGCCTCTTTTGTAACCCCATGGCAAATAAAATGTATTGTCACTGAATAAAACTATCACTATGTTGTTTAAACTTATCTTGCATTTGAGACGTTAAATTTCCTTCACAATAGAGTATAATTATTAGGAAACAGATTCATTGGTTTTTGTGCAATACCCGGATAACATTTGTTTGTTTGTGATTTGGGCTTTACGTCCTGTATTTTCGCACCAGTTGGGCTAATTAGGACAGGCAGGGACCATGGCAATGAGATGAAGGAGGAAACAGCCATCTAACTTAGGCTCGACCGGGAATCGAACCCGGGATCGAGCGGTTGGAAGCCCAGAGCGCTACCTCTGAGCTAGGCCCCCGCCCCTACCCGGATAACATGCTAGATCGGATCGACACCGGTGCGACATCAGCGATGTTGATATCACGTTGTCCTGACATGTAGAGTGGCCAGTATAGAAACAACATTGGCCCAATTTGGAATGCGCTATCTAAGTATTGTAAAATCAGATTACACGGTCAAACTTAGTATAATTTCACAACTCACAGATTCACTGGTCTCTAAGCCAAATTTCACAGCATCTCTCAACATAGACACAGCTGAGTAGGCTGTTCCCCCAGAGCAGGTCAACAAGCAAGCTATTTCCAAAGGCACATTTTCAGGAACTTTGAAAGCATACTTTGGATCCACTACTATGTGGGTTTGGTAACCCCCAGGCCTGTTTGGGTTTTTCCTGAAAGAAAAAATAACAAAATCAAATCTAATTTGTAGGTGTAACATTTTAAAATGCAACTTGAGTTTTGAAATTGGTTCGAGAAGAATTTGCGAAGCAGTTGAAAGCTCCCCGGTGAGTTACAGTTAGTTTCATAAATATGGTTGACGCTGTAGCTATAACTGACTAGAGCAAACCACTTCTGTCTACTCCTAGCTTATAGTCAGCTTACACCTACCATCACTGGAAAAATATAAACCTTGGTGGATGTAAAATTTATCTAATATATCATAAATATGTATCTGCCTGTTCTTTCAGAGTAGCCAGCTGTAGCCAGACAATTCCATTTATTGGCAGGTAGCTTAGTATGGTAAAATTCGTATAGGTCTAATTTGAGAGGCCGTTTTTTTTTTATTAAACTACCCATAACTTAAGGAATCTTGTGAACATGAATCAATACATCATATATTATGGATTAACATGATTTAGAAACCAATCTACGTGCATGCATGGCATTATTAATTCAAAACTTTTAGAGCATCTTATAAACACTCAAACCAAAAACTATTCAGACACTTTCAAAACATGCACTGCAGTAGAAGTGATTTAGCTTAAGGTGAGATTGGACTCTATGGTATCATTCTCATGTATATTTGCACGCGGATTAACAGTATAATATATACTAAAAAATAGTTACCAAATTTGACACACTGTTATTTATACACAATCATCACTTTGTGGAACTGAATCAATAATTTTAACCTTTCCCCAACTCTTGTTGTGTTAAATCATTAAATGGCTTTGTCATCACCTATAAAAATCTATTTGCTACTATCGTTCGGATGAGACGTTAAATTGGCAGTCCCTTGTCCTGGGTGTCTATGCTGAGGCAAGTAAAAGATCCCATCCATGGAGTAATGTGTAACATGGGTGGACTCCTCCTCTCTTCCATTGAATGGTCAGGTATGTAGATCAATTTTTTTTTCTCCAAAATCATAGAAATAAAAATCTAACTATAATTATCAAATTCTTGCTGTTATGAAAATTTGAGCTTATGTCAAACCTGCCCATTTGATGAAAATTTCAGTGGTTTTAATGATGGAATTAATAGTAATTTAAATACATGGTCAAGTTTTTTCCAAGTTTAGTGGCTAAATAATGAGGTGCTTCATGAGGCGGTCTTAATAATGATGTGGTTTTAACAGATGGTCTTCATAAGAAAGTGGTTTTGAAAATGAGGTGGTCTTAATCATGAGGTGGTCCTGATTGTGAGGTGGTCTTGTATTAAGGTATTCTTGATAGTGATGTGGTTTTAAGAATGAAGTGGTCGTAATAGTGAGTGGTCTAAATAGCGAGGTGGTCTTAATTGTGAGTTGGTCTTACATTGAGGTATTTGTATAGTAGTATAAATTGTGAGATGATGTTATATTGAGTTGATCTTGATTGTGAAGTGGCCTTATATCCAGGTGTTCTGATGGTAGTGATGCAGTTTTGATAATGAAGTGGTCTTAATAGTGAGGTGTCTCAATAGTGAGGTTGGCTTAATTGTGAGGTACTCTTATAGTAGTGATGTTGTTTAATAATAAAGCAGTTTTACTAGTGTTAAATGTTGCCGTTCGTTTTCAATTACATAGCCGTTACTTATAAGATTGTATATGGTTTGCCTTAATTGTCACAAATCCTTCAGTTTTTGACATAGTTATCACTCCCTGGTGATCTCGAAGCGGAAAACATTATCAGCCTGCTTGAGCTGATAACTGATTTTATCACCAGGGAACACTGCCTTCTGATTGGCTGAGGAGGGTCTCGAATGGTATTATAGTTTCAATAATTACGTAGAATAGTCTTTCATGAGGGATTCAAACAAACTGTTAACTGTAAACTGTTTGATTAAGTCTTAGTTATGTCAGACAGGCTTTTGGCTTGAGGATTATTTTGTTTCTTTATGCTCTTAGAATCAACAGAAAAATTGAAGAGTGATTAGCACCACTGCTGTTGTCAGCGTTACTTACCCTATTGTATAAAGGAGAGCTTTTTCATCCGCACAAATGTTATTATGTCCTTTTTGACAGACCAAACATTCTTGGCACCCAACACAAGCATAGACAATGACCTTATCTCCTTTTTGGAGTGGATATTTACTTCCATCCACATCAGAAGCAACATCATCGACATATCCAGAAATTTCATGACCTGGCACAATTTTCTTGTAGTTTTCTTCACCTGTTGAAATGAATCATCAAATGAATGACATTGCACAATAATATTAAATGTCATATTTTTTTAATGCAAATTTAAGATAATATAATTGGAATTAAGTCTTAACTAAGGCATAGAGTCTAAAGACTGCATGATTCAAAATATTCTGCTTAGTTGTGATTAAAACCACTAACTATCAGCTACAAGCGAATGAAGTCTGCAAGTTACAGGCCTTTCCAGCTGCAAACAAGGGCGTCAATAGTGAATTTTCACGGAAGGTTCTCTGTATTTCCACCAGGTGGCTACGACAGAATACTGCAATTCAATTGGCTGTAAAAGTTCCTGCCCTTGACTCTAATTGGCTGAAGCAAAGTGCATCCAAGCAGCAGTGGTTTTAGTGCATTTTAATGTATATTTGATATATTATCGTTCAATTGATTTCTGTTATTTACCTGAGAAAATTATATTCATGGAATCAGTTAGTTATGATCTGCTATGTCTAAGCAAAGTGAGTAATAAGAGGAGAAGAGAGACTTATGTCTTCTTAACTATCTATCTTCAAGGGTGGGGGGATGCAGGCCTATTTTGTCTGTCGCACCGTACCTTTCCCTCACACAAGCAGATAGCATTGGACGCGGTCAACACAGACATTGATGCCAAGCTATTTTGTGTGTTAGAAATGCATTAGTATTGATAAATGTGATGCAAAATTTACTGCACAGCACAAATGTCCCAAAACGAAAGTGAATAGAAAAAAAGGCAATTTTCGTTTGTGATTTTCAGGGGGTTTGATAGATTGTATTGACCATATCCCTTCTTCCCAAAAAGTGGGGTGGGGGGGGGGGGTATATATGCCCCATCCCCCCCCCCCACCATTCCCTCTGCATTGATGGGTGAAAACAAGGAAAGAACAGCATGGGTGGGTGGGTGAGATGGTCAATACTTTTGCACCAGATGGGGCTGATTAGGACAGGCAGGTGCCAATTCCAACATGGGCTGGATTCAAATTTTGACCATATAATATATCATAATCCAAGTGAGTTCTGATACATAATGGATATCATAAGGATTTACTCTGATACAAAAAGGCACCAACAAACAGCAGTAAGGTAGTTAGGACTCTTTTTGAAACAGATGCCCCCCCCCCCACCCCTTTTTTTGTATTTACTAATTTTGGCTTCAGAGAATAGTCTTTTCACTGAACAGCCCAGGACATAAAGCCCCGTTCCCACATAGCCGAGTTTCTCGTAGTCAACTCGTAGTATTACGTAACACGCTTCTCGGTCCCAATCCGTACTAAACTCTGCGACTACTCCTCGCACTCGGGAGATACTCGACGAGTAACTCCTGGGACTCGTAGCCAGCTCCTGAGATTTGGAGCCGATAGCCGAGTATGCCGCGCTGCACGGCACACTCGGCGGATTTTCCAGGAGTCACTCGGCGAGTAACTCCTCTAACTCGCCGAGTTACTCCTCGTACTCGGCGAGTTACTCGGCGCTAATCTCACTCGTATTACACTCGGTGGAATGTTCAGGAGTGCGAGGAGTAGCACGGCGAGTTGTAGGAGTAACTCACCGAGTTGTAGGAGTAACTCGCCGAGTTCTACCTTTAGTACATGCATCATCAGCGTAGGGGGTCGTATATAATTTAAAAGGCCGCTGCTCCTCTAATATTAGTCCGATTTTCGTCAAAAGATTGTTTTGTAGTATAATTCATAGTGACTCCATAGGTATTTTCGGATTGAAAATAGACCAAATATTAAGCGAGATATTCGTCTGAGAATGTAGCTAGGTTGGCGGAGGCAAACAGTGGTGCTCTCGCAGACGTCCACGCCCGGACTGTATCAATGCAGGTAAAGCTGAGCGCTACTTTAAAAGGCTGCTGCTCCCCTAATATTAGTCCGATTTTCGTCAAATAAATATTGAATTATAGTCGAGTTAATACTTATTCCACACAGATTTTCAGATTGAAAATAGACCAAGTATTAAGCGAGATATTCGTCTGAGAAGGCAGGTAGTCTGGCGGCGGCAAGGTGCTCTGTGTATGGCCCTGACTTGAATGGTGTAGTCAATATTTTTGACCATTTTATATACATTGTTTGGATGAGCTTTATTGCAATTCATTTCTACTCATTCTGCCAACTGCCATGACTGTTATGTCAATTGCTATTAGCATTTTGAATGATACAAAGAATGGGTGTAGAGAATACAGCAAATTCAATACATGTGTCAATTGCCTAATTGCCTAAATTGGGGTTATTTGACCTATCATTTCATGGTTTGTTCAAAGATGACACAGTAATTGCTATTAGCATTTTGAATGATACAAACAATGGGTGTAGAGAATACAGCAATTGCTCAATACATGTGTCAATTGCCTAATTGCCTAAATTGGGGTTCTTTGACCTGTCATTTCATGGTTTGTTCAAAGATGACACAGTAATATGACATTGTCTTGATTGTCATTCACAATTACAAAAATATGTAATTGCTTTCATTAATTAAAAGCAATATATTTTATTGTAATTACCAGGCAATGATTATATTTGTATAACTTTCTTATCTTTTTGTGTTAATTTGAATCTTATTGTGATATTATGATCAGTATAAATTTGTGTATATTTTTGTAAAATTTAAATCTAATATTGATATTGTAATTAGTATTTGTGATTTGATCTGTGATTTTATTTGCTATCTTTAATTTACTTATACTGGTGCTCCCTGAAGCGTCCGCGCCCGGACTGTATTAATGCAGAAAGCTGAGCGCTTCTTTAAAAAGCTACTGCTCCCTTAATATTAGTCCGATTTTCGTCAAATAAAGATTGTTTTGTAGTATAATTCATAGTGACTCCATAGGTATTTTCGGATCGAAAATAGACCAAATATTAAGCGAGATATGCATCTGAGAATGCAGGTAGGCTGGCGTCGGCCTATCATTCGACGGGTGACTCGTCGCTGTCGTAGCTACCTTGCTTCACCCGGCGAGTCACTCCTACAACTGGGCGAGTCACCCGCCGAGTCACCCGCCGAACCCGCCGAGTAACTCGGCGAGTAACCCGCCGAGTCACTTTTTCCGCCAGAATTCGTCGCCAACTCCTCGAATTTTGGCCGTTACGTAATACTACGAGTTGACTACGACAAACTCGGCTATGTGGGAACGGGGCTTAAGTCTTTCCTGTCCTCGTATTACTCATTTTGCTTTTCAGACACAGTAGGTAATAACTAACTGATTCCATAAATATAAATTTCTCGGAAAAATAACAAACATCAACTAAATGATATGTCAAATGTACATTAAAATGCACTAAAAATACTGCTGCTAGGATGCACTTTGCTTCGGCCAATCACAGCCTAGGGCGGGAACTTTTTCGGCCAATAGAATTGAGGTATTCTGTTTTAGCCACCTGGTGGAAATACAGAGAACCTTCCGTGAAAATAAACTAAACATTATACTTTACATGCCCATATTCATGACATTGCAAAACTTCCTAAAGAAATAGACCATCTAAGTTGACCAATGAAGAGAAATATTAAGAAAAATACTGATGAAATTACACACACACGTATCATTTTTCCCTCAACCTTCATAGATTGGTGACCCATAAGGTTGACATCCAGGGGCGTCAATTTCTCTTGACGGCTGAGGGGGATGCAGGACTACTTTGTCGCACACCGTGACTTTCCCTCGCATGTACAAGTGGTGACAGTTAATGTGCGGACACTTGTCAAGAGGTAAAGTAATGGTGGATCATCGATGCCTAACTATTTTTACAGATTAACTTATACCACTGTTTGCCTTCCACAGCCAATCAGAAGCCTGGATTACAGGGGGGTATATCACATGTACTAAGAACAGCAGGGAGGACATGGTCACACTTATATGAGCACATGTTGTGGCAAAACTTAACAAGCAAACACTTAACAAGCAAACAAATGTCTTGCAAAATAGGCAACATCTTATGCAACTGATCCTGCAAAATTAAGTGGTATAAGTTAGATAATGGCCTTGTTTTCTTCGACATGGGATTATTGCTCGGCTAACGTAATAACTCCCATGTCGAAGAAAACGCGGGCATTATCTATTACTTGTTCTAATATGTGTTCCAAAACACCCAAAGTGTGCAGAAAAAAGATAATTTTCAATTGTGAATTTGACGATTGTGATCATCCCCCATCCCAAAAAGGGGGGGGGGGGGTATAGGCGTAAATCCCCCTATAACCCCCTGTATTGACACCCCTGTTTACATCTGATATAATTAGAACTTAAGTATTAACTTGGAGCCTATGTGTACAGTCATATTAATGTTATTCAATGCAAGTCTAATCATATTGAATTAAATTGAATTTATTTTGTAAAGTATTAAATTAAATTTTTTTACGTCAAAAGAAGATAAACAAACACAAAATACAAATTATCAAGTATGATTAATGTAATGATTCCCATATTGTATTAAGCAAATATAAACTCTTAATATTTACCAAAAAACGATCTGAGATTGCAATTGGCATCTTCTTTTACATGAAGATCGGAATGACATATTCCAGAATAAGCAATCCTGATTCGTATTTTGCCTTGGGGTGCATCAGGAATTTCACAATTCTCTAATTTGAGAGGTTTCCCCGGTCCATTTACAACAGCTCTCCTAGCCATATTGCTATAGTGAGTATGCTAGAATTCTCTTATGCAATACAATACGCCAAGTGGTCTACTATCTATCTATTTAGGCTACTAGAGATATGATAATCTTGTCCTAGATACAGACTACGGCCCATTTTTCTATATAGTGCACCATTACAAAACAGCAAGAGCCACATAGCGTTTACACATGAACTGCATTGGCACCTTCTGTCACCTGGTGCATGCAATGTTGACTTGGGGCATTTCTGGGTGAACGACTATCAAAAGTAAAATGCTTTACGTAAACCAACTGTAGATTTAAAAAAAATCGAAGCTCTCACCAACATTTTGCTCATGTAACGGATGTACAGAAATGTTTTCCCACCAGATAGATAGATAGATAGATAGATACATACATACATAGATAAATAGTAACATAGGATAGATACATAGTTAGATATATATATAGATGGATAGACAGATAGATAGATAGATAGATAGATAAATATATAGATAGATATATAGTTAGATAGATAAATAGGTAGATAGATAGATAGAGAGATATAGATAGATAGATAGACAGATAGATAGATAGATAGACAGATAGATAGATAGATAAATATATAGATAGAAAGATATATAGATAGATAGATATATAGATATAGATAGACGGATAGTTAATTAGATAGTAGGATAGATAGTTAGATAGATAGTTAGGTAGAAAGATATATAGATATATAGATATATAGATAGATAGATAGATAGATAGATATACAGTAAACAGGCTGTTAGCTTTACAGCCTGGGGTGACTAACCTTAAGTTCTATAAAAGCTGAGTGTTAAAGTTTGTCAAAAAGATTTACTGTGAAAGTATCATATAGACGTACACAGTCTAGACTTGACCCTATCTACTTGAATTCTCCTACACAGTACAGAATTTAAAAAGTTATCTTTTTTTATTTGTGTCTTTTTTTGTTTTCCACTTTGACAAAAAGCTACGTGAGCAAAGTCACAAAATATCAGTGACTCTATTTAGATAAAAATACTATTCCCTATCCGAACTTTTCCTCGTACAGTAAGTATATGTAAATTATACTATAAATGTAAATTGTATTAAAGCAATTGTTAAAAAAAAAAAAAAGATTTATAACGCTACATAGGCCTGGTAAGGAAGGGAATTCAATTTCAGTTGAATTGAATTAATGCCATATTCCAGTCTAGTACATTTTATGTCATTTTAATTTCATGCTTATCAGCATAATTCCATTCATATACTTCACTTCTTATCAAATCCATTCTTTTAAACGCATTGAACTTATTATATATGTCAAGTATTTGCAAACTTTTTATTATTGATTCAATGCTAGGCTTGAAGCTCAGACAGTTTATAAGCTTAAACTAGTTACTAGAGGCAGACGTAGTGATGAGATGATGAGGTTTCCATTTTAATATGTTTGACAATTACTTCATGGTTAACTTCTTCTGCCTGTCCCAGGATATAGATAGATAGATAGATAGATATGGAAAGTGCAGCCCTCTAAGGCAAGTTCTTGCCGCTATCGAGGGTCGATTGATGAGGCGAGAAAGGGGGTGTCCACCCATGTTACACATTTACCCCATGGGTGGGATCTTTCACTTGCCTCAGCATAGACACTGAGTACAAGGGACCGCCAATTTAACGTCTCATCCAAACGACATCCGGCTGAGATGTCACTCATGAATGGTGACCGAGCCTGGGATTGAACCTTGGTCCTTCAGAGGAGCAGGCGGGCGAACATCTTACCACTAGACCACCCAGCTGCCTGCACAGACACTGGCTAATGGCTACAAGAAAAACCAAATTTTTAAAATATTAAAATTTCTGGTTCTGTTACCATAATACAATTATATGATTATGTTACAATATCTATAGATATAGATATTTATTGACCGCAGGGCATCAAAAAGATATGTGTCATAAAAAAAAAATACAAGGATAAAAATAAAAGTATACATATATATAATGATAAATAAAAATAAAAAACAATCTACATGAACATAATTTAGTTACATATTAAAAACATCTATATGATGTACATTATAGACTATTATTATAGAATCTATACTATTATGTGGTCTATGTATGTATATTCTTGTGACTCAATTGTCTTTTTATGGAGCAAATAGTGTGTTCCCCGTGAATAGATGTTTAAATTGATGCCAATGAAATGAGACATTAGATTCTCTTAGTGGTGCCTTTTATTCAGTGTCAATGCTAAGGCAACTATAAAACACCACAAATGGAGTAACTGTGCACCATTGTTCGGATGAGATGTTAAATTGGTGGTCCCTTGTACTCGGTGTCTATGCTGAGGCAAGTGAAAGATCCCACTCATGGGGTAAATGTGTAAAATGGGTGGACTCCTCCTCTCTCACCTCATCAGTCTACCCTCGATAGTGGCAATAACTTGCCTTAGAGGGCTCCACTTCCCATATCTATCTATCTATCTATCATGGTGTGGACTCCGACCACTGTGTGTGTGTGTGTGATTAGGGCTTTACGTCCTGTACTTCTGCACCAGTTGGGCTAAATAGGACAGGCAGAGACCATGGCAATGAGACGAAGGATCTACTCCGACCACTGAAACCCATAATATCTCATGTTGCCCCAGAAGTGTCGAACTCTTGGGCTGTGTGCCAAGTTACAGCATCAATCAAGCCTCGTTAGTGTAAAAAGTTCATCCAATATATGCAATACAAAATCTTTAACAGAATGAGGAACTGAATGGTCTTGTAATTAAGGTCCTGTCTAGCTATGTTGCATATCCTGGGTTCGAATTTCCAGCCTGTATACTCCTCATGAGCTACGATCTTAAATTGGTGGTGCCTTGTACTCGGTGTCTATGCTGAGGCAAGTGAAAGACCCCACCCATGAGGTAAATGTGTACCATGGTGTGGACTCCAAGCAGACTGATCATCTCATCATCTGACCAGACTTTAGTCCAATAAATATATTAGGACATATATCATGCACAAAAAAACTTACATACAAGCATGTGCTAAAGTCAAAATATAGGTGACTGGGATATTGGAGCATTAGCTTTCTTTTTTTTTTACTCTTCTTTTTTGCATTTTTTCCTCATGGCTCTTATCTCGGAGTAATTCCGTTCCCTTTTTTGCCACTAATTTACGATACTGTTGCTTGGCATCTATGGCATGTTAGTATTCTGGAAAAGTGGAAAAAAAAGCAACAGCAAAAAAAGTTGGGGGGCGGGAAACAACTTTGTAGGCTTAGCTTAAGTTGGGCCAGTCTAGCTAGGGTCGTGTGCAAAGCTTAATTTATTTGTAATCAAGACTGGCTGAGGCCCCATTCCACTGGAAAACCCAGACTGCACAGCATATCCAGTTGAGGAGGTAGGAAAATAATATCAGATATATATTGATACATAAGTTATTATTATTGTTGCTTGGTATATGCTAGATTCAAGCAACAGCATGTCATTATCATTTGATTATGAGATATGGTGCTTGGACAGTTTGGCATAAGAGTTTTTGCTTTTGGCAGCAGAGTTTGGTATCAGAGTTGAGAGCCGGAGTGGGATTCGAACCCACATCCTGTGTGGTCCAATGGGTATGATGTTAGCCTGCTGACCATAAGGGTAGTAAGTTCAAATCCCAAGCAGAGTGTGGTAAAATTGCCTGGTAGATGACAGAAGTGGAAAAAAATTATGCAAACCCATCAAATGAGCAAGATTCTGGAGTAAAAATAGTTTTTATTGAATTATAGTACAATTATATATATACTTTTTTCAGAGCAATTGATAAGGTCATTGTGTTGGAAACTTCAATGTAGGCTGCTCTTAAATTGTCGTTAGTATAGTCATTGCAAATGTTGCCATGTATACAGTAATTGACAATTAAGCGGATATATATCTCATTGTAGCTTGCTGTTTTCCTACAGTGTATGATAACATAATGATCATGCGTGACACTATGCAAGGTGAAGTTCAATATTACACAATATTATACACCTATCCATCATCGTTTTATTATGTACTAAAAATGTCTCGGCTGATTTTATGAATGTTTTATGGTGCTCTTATGTCAATATAGAAAAAACTATGCTTTAAGCTTAAAAATTAAATATGTCACCTAGTTTAACTCTCTTTAATTAAAAAATATATACATAAACGAGGTTTGTAGCCAAGCAGATACTATAATTATCTTGTGTGAGTGCTATACAGTCCAATGGATAATGTTTTGGAATCCTAAGCGCATGATCGCGGGTTCAAACCCAGTCACAGCATAGAGAAACTCAGCAGATTTTCCTTAAACCACTACTTCACTACACCCAGGAGTAAATGGGTTCTTGGCTACGGTGGGTGGGTGGGTGATTAGGGCTTTACGTCCTGTATTTCTGCACCTGATGGGCTAATTAGGACAGGCAGAGACCATGGCAATGAGACGAAGGATGAAACAGCCATCCAACTTAGGCTCGACCGGGAACCGAGCCCGGGACCCAGCGGTTGGAAGCCCAGAGTGCTACCTCTGAGCAAGGCCTCCGCCCGGGTACTTGGCTACAGGCAGAGACAGCAATTGTAGGTTGCTTAACCAAAGGAGCACTGTAATGGCTTCATCCCATATAGCATTCAAAATCGTTTCAACGTCGGCGCGATGTCGGCGAAATTTATACAATGTTGTAACGACAGTGGCCTATATGGAAACGATGCTGGGCCGATTTGGATTTTGCAACTAAATGGCACATGCAACCATCATACATTTTTTTTTAGATGAATAGTATATTAACAAAAGATACAGACAATCAAATCATTGTATAACATTAAGCAATCAAATGCATACTAAACCCAGATAGCTGAATATATACTCCACCGGGGAGGGGGGGGGGTGTTGGAAAAGGCTAACGCTTGAACAGGACTCCCAAGAGTGCAAACGGTAATGTCTGCAGAGTTCATGTTATTGAGGATAGCTGACACAGAAAACACATAACATTTATTACTACAAGGAAATTTCCTCAATTTAGGTTTTCCCTGTTAATTGTTACAATGAAAACAGATCCTGGAACCACAACCAACAAATAAGTTCAGTATCATCTGTAACATGTCGGACATGGCTTTTTTATCAACATCATCAATAAAACATGGACATTTACATTATAAAATCATGAAGTTTGGTTTAGCCATATTTGTAACATTTTTCCACATTCAATGTTAAGGAAGGAAATTCTCATTAAAGTTTTAGATAAACAACTGATTGGTTTGTCACACAGTTCTCCTAATACAGAATGTTTAACTACAGTTACACTCCACTTAGACTGTTTCCCTATTGTTGTAAGCAGGCAATAACCAACAAAAAAGTAGGTTAACTCCCTCCTGAGTGCAAACTGAATTGGTTTGGCGCAATAAAGGCATCAAAACAAAACAAACAATCAAACAAATGAGTAAATATGCCTAATGGAGTATAAGTTAGTTATATCCCTCTTAGTCAGGAGTTAACTAACATTTTTGTTCCAGCCTTCTGCGTCGCGACTTAACCAACAGAAAAATGTTAGTTAACTCCCGACCATGAGGGATATAACTAATACTTCTGCTGAGCTAGCGGGGACTACTTGAAGCTAAAACAAGCCAAGCCAAGCCATACGTGACTGTAGACACCTAATTGAAACCCCACATCAGAAACACTGTTGAAATCCATTTAATTATTAATATGGTTTGTAATAACATTTGTGATAAAATACCAATTATATCTTGGCTTCAGAATTCCCGAATTCAATATATTCATCATCTTGGAGCATTTAAGTTATAACTTATTATAATAATAGACAGATACAGTTATATTATTTGTGTTTAGTGACAGGAAGCAGTGTTCAAATATAACCGACTAGCTAAGTATAGTTTCTAAAATCCTGATCGCTGATTTAGAGGAATATTGTATAATGTATATTCCTGTTAAAATGACACAAGTTTTAATTCTAACTGTTAGAGACCTCAGAAAATAGATGAATTAAATTTTGAAAAGGAATGTATTTAATACGGAGCCCCTAAAAGGACATGGCAGAAACAAAAAATTGCACGAGTTAATAAACGTGCGCACGACAAACTTTTGGTGCGCACGAGAAACATTTGGTGCGCACGAGAAACATTTTGTGCACACAAATTCTATCTGGGTAGTTCTGCATTTGTGCACAAGTTAAAAATGCTGTTCCTTGCAATGAAAAATAGTCCCTGCAGTAAACTGCAATGAACAAATCATTCAATCAATCACACATATGGTATATCAATTGGTCAATAATCAATCAATCAATCAATCACACATGTAGATGTTATGCCAATTGGTCGATCAATACCTATCAATCGATCTATCTATCTATCTATGTGTGTATAAGTATAAGTATGTATGCTTGTTTATCGAAGATGTTTGTATATGTGACTACATGTATGTAGATGATTATTGAATTTACAGAGCAAAAGTAAAAATACATGCACATATATACAAGATTGCCATCTTTTGGTAGAACATGTAATTTCATGTACTTAATTGAAAACCATCTTTCTTGCACTTTTAGTTGCTGAAATACAACACAATAAATTTTTGCAATCAAGATATACCTAATGAACTTTCTGAGATATGTCCTCATTGGCTGCGGTCACTTAGTGCACTTCATTACAGAGGGTTTGGCCACCTAATAAAAGAAAAAACTATTAGGCCTAAATAAAAGATATTGATAGAAATGTGCACCCGTTTTTCTCATGCGAACAAAATGTTTCTCGTGCGCATGGCTTAATTTTCTCAATGGAAATTTTTTTTTTCAACCGCACCCAATGTTTGTCGTGCGCATGACCTTTTTTTTTAGTCATGTATACAAATTGGAATTATTCGTCCTTGATGACCTAGCAAAGTGAAAAGACAAATGTAAAGTTTCAAAATGCTACTGCTTAGGTACAACTGCTCAACAGATGAAATTAAGGAGCTTTAATTGGAACTGACCTTATTGGGACACTGACCATATTAGGACACTAACAATCTTAGGACATTAACCATATTAGGACACTGACCATATTAGGACACTAACCATATTAGGACAATAACCATATTAGGACACCATATATGGTTTACTCTACTCCGTTTCAACTTCACATCATTATCTGGTTGTCTAATTCGTAATTTATCATTAGTATATCCATAATTTGTTATCTATTTTTAGTATCATAACCAGACAATATAATATATCAACAAGTTTATATCTGTAATTATGCTAACTGCATATGTGGTCTGATAAAGTGTATTAAGTAAATTGAATTGAATACATTAGGTTTGGCTCATTGTATCCTGAGTTAGTTGTTCCAGATCCTGGTGTCATGCTCAGACAAGTTAGGTCAGCTACAATAACTGTTGGTCTAAGTTTGACTTTTCCGAAAACATTCAGCATCATATTTCTTAGGCATGAAT
The DNA here is from genome assembly GCA_932294295.1 of Alitta virens. Classification (NCBI taxonomy): domain Eukaryota; kingdom Metazoa; phylum Annelida; class Polychaeta; order Phyllodocida; family Nereididae; genus Alitta; species Alitta virens. The sequence continues at coordinate 5,034,399 of OW028583.1, read as the reverse complement.
CTTAGTTTGTGACCCATGGACTTCACATCTGTAACGCCTGCTGGTTCATATTATGTAATGTGACATATTGTAACAAAATATTTTAATATATATGACAATCTTTATGATTAATGAGTCCACCATCAAGATATTATCCGAGTTCACACAAGCTTTAATTTGATAGTCATTATCAGTTATTATAGCAAGGCAACCATTGGCAAAAAAAATCAAAATAAAAAAATCATAGGACGATTAAAAGAAAATATCAAAGTCAGTAAAGTATCATTGACCAATTTATTGTAAAAAGTTTAAGTAAAAAACATTCGACTTCATATGAAAGAGACTATTTATCCCTCATGAATGAGATTTTGCAAATGACATATCTTAATAGTACTTTCTACTTCCAAACTTAAAATATGATGCCAAAAATTGTTTTGTTTCCTACATTTACTAACCTAGCATGCCATATTTTCTAATGAAAGCCATATATGTAATTATAATAGACATTGCCAAAAACAACTATTTCCCTGACCAATGCACGAAGTCTCAAATCAATACACAAAACTTTACCCCCTGCAGGCCCTGCACTGACACCTGGGATTACACATGCCATTCCATTGTCTGTTATGCAACAACCACATGTGACTGTCAAGACTGGCAGGGTTGTTATTCAGACTCCTAGTTCAATCATCAAACTTTGCAAAATATGCATTTGTTGAATAATTTATATACATATTTATTCTGGCGAAGGAATAAATGCGTACAATTGGAAATAAAAAAGACATTATGAATTAAATATTATATACACAGGAAAATTGAAAATTCAAATTTCACAAAGTGAGCTTAGCAGATGGACACGCTTTATGTCACTCAGAAAATAGTCTAAATTGTTGTCCAAAATGTCTTTAATGGCCTCAATGCCTGTAAAGTCACTTATACGGCAATTGCATTTCTTCAGATCTGTAGATCTGTAGAGTCTCCAAATAATTAACCTGAGAACATGTTTTTTCATGCATTGTATAAAATAGATACTAAACATGACTTACATGTACATATTATGCAATGTTATAGTCATTGTCACTTCCTACAGAAAGGCTGTAAGAAGACGTCTGAGTTGCCCTGTGTGCTTCCTATTGATTTTGATACATTTTGGAATTAGTTTAACATCATATATATGCTATTAACACAGTAATATCATACATAATACATTTTGTCAAAAAAAAAAAGAAGTTAAAAACATGTACTATTCAATATATATATATACATGGTATAAAAGTTAAAGGTATACATTATCAATAGATTATCTACACATCCATGGTCCCAGCTGCTGAACAATAACATGGTAATAAGAGCTTTAAGTTTTGTTTACATAAATTTGTTAAATAAATAAATAAATATATATATAGACATATATCACATGTATACAGTAACTCTAAATACATATATTACTGCATTTAATACTGTTCATTATCACAATGTTGATTTAATTACAACATTTGAATACTACAACAAAGCATAGTCAACAGTAATATATTAATGTAAAAGCACATAGATCACAATAAAAAAATATAAAAAAATGCTTATAGTGCAGAAACTGCTGCTATCAGGTATGATTCAATACACAATAGTAGATTATGAATACGAAATGATAAAACACAACAAAATTATCAATAGTGATTGTCTTGGATGGACAATAATAACATAGGCCTAAAAGATATTATTATGTCTAGTTGCGTTTTGAACAATGTTAATGGTGTTTGTGTACTATGTAGCCGTTTATTGAGGGTTTGCTGCCGGGCAGCCTATGTTTTCATAGAAGTGAATTTATTCATTGTTCATCAAATATTTTCAGACTGATACATTTGTGATGTGATGGTTATAAAATAAAGAAAAGCCAATTCATCATTGTTTGCCAAAAGTTTAAAATGTTACATTGCAAGTCACTGTAGTGCTTATTTCTACTTGCAGGATATCAGATCATAACAAGTCTGAAAATGGCCAGAAAAATTTTCAGATTTATAATTGTGATGTGGTGATTCTTATTATAAAGCAAATTCATCATTTTACAGATGTTCATGGAATGTTTAAAAAAATTTAATTTGCAAGTCACCATATTGCTGATTTCTTTTTGCAGGACATAAGATTATAAGTTTGAAAATGGCCAGGCGAGCAGTCATTAACGGCGCCGGAGAACCTCTTCGATTTGAGGACTTCCCCGTCCAAGAAGTCAAAGCAGGGTATGTGCGGGTTAAGGTCGCTTCCGCTGGAATCTGTCACACAGATCTGCATCTTCGAACGGATGAAACGAGCATGGGAAGTGGCCGATATCACCGCCTTCGAGATGTCGTAGGTAAGACGGTGGTTGGGCTAATTAGGGCAGGCAGGGACCATAGCAATGAGATGAAGGATGAAACAGCCATCCAACTTAGGCTCGACCGGGAGTAGTAGTAGTAGTAGTAGTAGTAGTAGCAGTAGTAGTAATAGTAATAGTGGTAGTAGCAGTTGTAATAGTGGGTGGTTGGATTAGGGCTTTACGTCCTGTATTTCTGCACCTGCTGGACTAATTAGGACAGGCAGGGACCATAGCAATGAGATGAAGGATGAAACAGCCATCCAACTCAGCCTCGACCGGGAATTGAACCAGGGACCCAGCGGTTGGAAGCTGAGTGCACTACAACTGAGCTAAGCCCCAACCCACCCCTTAATAGGTTAGAAAAGATAAAAAAGAAAAACTGTCTATTGTTAGTTTTGTTTTTAAGTGTACTTCTGTAAGTATTGACGTTACTACTATATTACATTTCTTAATATATCAAATTACATCTACATTAGCGTTAGGATGAGGTTTCAGCTGCTGGAAGGTCAATAACTCGGTTAAGGCATTTGTAAATTGACACTGACCCGCTCTGCTGAAAGTCCTGGGTTCAATTCCGGGCCTGGGCACTTTTCATGAGCTACATCTCAGCCGGATGGCAATTACGCGAGGTATTAAACTGTAGGTGCTTTTTACTCTCTCTGTAGGCTGACACAAGTAAAAGACCCCACCCATAGGGTAAATGTGTAACACGGTGAGGACTCCAAGCAACCTTATCATCTCATCATTACGTCTGCCTCTGACAGCTGGTCATATAGGCTGGCTATATAAGCCAGCTAAGCTTCAGCCAATAGTATTCTCACATTGAATTATTTTTGCACAGGTGAGGAAAAGTTTAAGACAATGGTCATGGGCCACGAAATTGCTGGATACATCGATGAGCTAGGGCCTGGTGACGAAGCGAGCAAACTGGGGTTCAAGAAAGGAGACAGGGTAGCAGTGTTTCCTTGGCTTGGTTGCCAAAACTGCCTGACATGTACATCCGGAGAGTCCAACCTGTGTGAACATGATCCAATCCTTCTGTGCGATTATGGGTAAGTTTTGTTCATCATATCACATTAAACATTGTTAAATGGCAGTATCATCCTAAACGTAATGACATTTCTATAATGAACTATCTGTAGATTAGATTGGTTCCAATAGTACACCATCTGTAGATTAAAATGAAATTCGAATATTGCATCATCTGTTGAACAGAATGACATTCAGATAGCGTATAATCTGTAGAAAATAGATTGGCATTCATTTGTGAACCCTCCGTAGAATAGAATGAAATTCCGATCGTGCATCTGTTGATTAGAGTGACATTCCAATTGTGCAAAATCTGTAGATTAGAATCAAATTCCTATTGTGAGCCATCTGCAGAATAGAATGACATTCAAACTGTACTAAGAAGTTTCATCCATGTATATAGTACATCATATGTAGAATAGGCTTACATTTGAATTTAAGTAATAGTTATATCCCCTCATAGTCAGGAGCTAACTAACATTTTTGTTGGTTATATCCCTTTGGCGTCCTCCACCGAACTGACTTATACTCCATTAGGCATATTTACAAATTTGTTTGTTATGCAAGACAAGCTCAGTTTGCACTCAGGAGGTTGGTTATATCCCTCTTAGAGCAATAGGAAAACAGTGGAGTATAAGTAATAGTTATATCCCAAATAGGAGGGAAATAGCTAACATTTTTGTTGGTTATATCCCGATGCTGAAGGCGGAGGGATATAAGCAACAAAAATGTTAGTTAACTCCCGACTATGAGGGATATAACTAACTTATGCTCCATTAGGCATATTTACAAATTTGTTTGTTATGCAAGACAAGCTCAGTTTGCACTCAGGAGGTTGGTTATATCCCTCTTAGAGCAATAGGAAAACAGTAGAGTATAAGTAATAGTTATATCTCAAATAGGAGGGAAATAGCTAACATTTTTGTTGGTTATATCCCGATGCTGAAGGCGGAGGGATATAAGCAACAAAAATGTTAGTTAACTCCCGACTATGAGGGATATAACTAACTTATACTCCATTAGGCATATTTACTTAAATTTTTTTTGATTGTTTTGTTTTGATGCATTTATTGCACAAAACCAATTCAGTTTGCACTCATGAGGGGGTTAACCAACATTTTCGTTGGTTATTGTCTGCTTAGAACAATCGGAAAACAGTCTAAGTGGAGTATGATGTTTGTTATCATAATAATGACATACTAGAAAATGGCAAAGCAGGTCGCCAGGTACCTTCTGTATGGACGCATATTTATGTGTGTATAATACTTGCAATAATTGCTTGTTTGACCAAATAGTTTGACCGACGTGTTACTTTTTTAAGATTGTAAGATGATTTTAAAATTATGGATTCCAGGGTATAGATTTGGATATATATGTGTAGTTTAGCTGCAAGTAGTATCATGTATCAACAGTGGTCCAGTTAAGATTGAGTATCTTCTAACCAGAGCTACTCAATACGAGCTACGTCACTCGGGCTCATCATTCTCCTAAAGCGGCAGTGGGCAGGCAATCACACGTGACATCACAACTAATTTTGATTTTTTATTGGTGATTGTACTTTGTGTTATGCCGCAATAAACTTGTTAATGTGCTGCCCACAACCGCAAGGGGCCGAAAGAGTGTCGAGCTCAATTTGAGTTGCTCTGTTGTAACTGACAAGCTGCTTCCAAAAAGTTGATTGTAAACCTTACCCTAGATCTGAGCATCTGACTTCTTGATTTGTGCAGATGCAGTCCTGATTTTCCTGGTGGTTACCAAACACACATGATTGCCGAAGTCCGTCACCTGGTAAAGGTTCCAGAGAATATTTCTCTGGATATCGCGAGTATGTTGGCTTGCAGTGGAGGAACGTCTTATTCTGCTGTGCAAAAACTGAAGGAGGCTGTGGAGTTTGGTGCCAAAACTAATGCATCTGTAAGTAAAATAATGCAGAATATACAGTTAGTGCCAATTTTAAGTAGATTATGCTGCAGAATATACAGAAAAATCCAGATGTAACTGAATAATGCTGCAGAATGTACTAAATATCCAACGGAAAGTCGATAATGCTGCAGAATATACAGCAAAAATAAACCAAAGGTGAATAGGAATAGTGCTGCAGAATGTACTAAATATCCAACAGAAAGTCGATAATGCTGCAGAATATACAGCAAAATTAAACCGAAGGTGAATAGGAATAGTGCTGCAGAATGTACTAAATATCCAACAGAAAGTCGATAATGCTGCAGAATATACAGCAAAATTAAACCGAAGGTGAATAATGCTGCAGACTATACAACAAAATCAACCATTATTGAATCAAGCTGCACAATATACAACCAAATTCAACCAGGAACAGTTTGTTTTGCAGTTTGCTCGAAATATCCATGGATGAAATGCAAGGTAATTTTTCTTTTTAGGGAAAGGCTCGAATCATGATCATAGGAGCAGGTGGACTTGGCCTCTGGGCAGTTCAGCTTGCGAAGGTCATGTACCCGGACAAAGTGCATATCGTGGCAATCGACGTCGAACAGGCCAAACTGGACCTGGCAAAGCAGTTTGGAGCAGATGAAGGCGTTATTTGGAGCAGGTAGGATAATTTCTGACAGAATGACTGACTGACTGATTGTTGGAAAAAGTCAAGGTCGGGGGGAACCTTTCAAGTTTATCTTTAATTTTTTTGATTCATGGTTCCAAAGCGAAAAAAAGAGGAAGTTTCAAAGCCCAATATTTGTAAAATGTCTTAAATATAATTTAGGTCGTAGCTCGTGAAGTCGGAGCTGGTGAAGTCCGGTCAGTCAGGAGTCAGAAACAAACTTCTTTTTTCAGTCAGCATCCCCTTATTTTTTGTTGTTACAATTAGCCTTTAAGTTAGACAAAAGTTAATCTCACCTCCAGGAGGTCATAAATAAAATAACATGAATGTAGTAAGTCTTTCTTTTCTGGAGAATGTTATTTGTACAAATTTTATCTCACATGAATGTACTAAGACTTACTTTTCTGTTACAAACCAATGAAATAATGGAAGCCTGTACTCATTGCATTACAGGTCAGCAACTGAGAAAGATAATGCTGCAACTACCACTAAAAATGGAAAAGTAAATGGAGGCATAGACTACATTGGTTCAGGGGTGACCTCCTCAACTGCCTTCCAGTGTCTCGTTCGAAATGGAACTGTGGTCCTGGTGGGCTTGCATGGTGGCGCCCTCACAGTGCCCACCGCGGAAGTGGTCCTCCAACAGAAAGCTGTAAGCAGACATATGCAATTATACTATAAAGTGATTAAATCTACAGGACTTACAGGAATGGTGATGTTTTTGCTTTTCATATTAAAATCCCTGTGTGATGATGATACATCTTCTTTGATACATTCCACTGAATAGCCATTCAGTCTAGCTAACTGGTCTAACTAAGGAGTGATTGTCGTTGACACACAGCTGTGATCATGACTCATCATAGACCAAAGGAGTCCTATGACGAGTCATGGTCGACCACCTATGAGTTTCAACAGTGGGACATTTTGTCACAGGTCAAGTATGAAACAAATAGGAACAAGAGTGGTATGAACAAATTTTGATTCTGGCAACAGTACAGACTTTACCTATAAACACAACTGATCATCTTCAGCTAAAATAATATGAAACATAATATTATCATCTTCTGCACCAGGGTTCATTTCAATTGCTAGTTGTTTATAAAAATAGGATATTCTGACTCTTGTTCCTAAACTTGCTCTGTGACACAATGTCCCACAGGTGAAACTCAAAGGGGCAATTGAGGGGCATTTAACTGTTCATACATCAGACAGATACATTGAGCCTGCCTGTTCTCTGTTGGAAAATAAAGTCATAGATTTGGAATACCAAAAGTGATTAACAAATTTACCTTCAGGAGATTAATAGTATCAAAGCCATACTTTTTGGCGATGTCTCGTCATCTTCATCAGTGGCTGTGTTGTTGGGCTAAGGTGTCACATGACCAGCGAGAGCCGTGTGACAAGAGCGTCGAATGAATCGGGGCCAGCTCAAGCCCCACAGTGCAGCCACAAGACGAAGATGATGAGACATCACCACCAATTACGGCTTTGATACCCGACCAAAGTGGTCTATGATGAGTTATGATCGCAGCTGTGTGTCAGCTACAATGACACTCGCTGCCCTTTGGTGCAAAGAATCACTCATTAGTTACACCAGCTAACTGGTAGCTATTCAGTGGCACAAGAGGAGTCATCATCACGGGATCATGAGCCGTCATAGGGCATTTTGATATAAACAAAACACAAAAGCAAGCTCTTCACTTGCCCTAGACACTGACATGTTCACTTAACTTCTGTTTTTTTTTATTATGTTATTTTTTTGTGGGGGCTAGTTTACAATCAGAGGACACGGCATAGGCTGAGTTGGCTTTCCTGAAATTGTGTCGCGTGAGTTAAGGGAGGCATTGAAAGACATGCTAATGCAAAAATCTGTGTTGCATCATGAAAATACTACTATGCAAAATTGTATTGTTCAGCGATGAATATTAACAAAGTTATAAGCAAGTTTTGCACATCTGTAGTGGTGCGTGTTGCACCAACTCAGCCTATGGAGTGCCCTCTGACTGTGAACAAGCGTCCACAAACAAATAACCGATAATAGATAAGGACGTTTAAATGAACAGCAGAACTCAGGCAAGCACTTCACCTGAACCACTCGAACCATCCTCGGTCCCAGTACCCTGGGAATCTACCCCTGAAGTTTCACTATTTCCTTCTTGACCTAGTTCACTGCTCAGCAAATCATACTGCTTGCTTAGAGGAGGTCTAAACGCAAATTTATGTGCCCTTTCCTTAGACCCCATTTGGGGTAGCCTATCAGCTGTGGCCTGGCACTGTTTGAAAACCACATGTTATACATTACTGAGGGCCAATGAGGGGGTTAACTTGCTATTGGCTAAGACAAAGTAGGTCATGTCACTAAGGTCATTCTAATAAATATGCAGGAGTTGACCCACATAGTGAAGCCAGTGGAGAGGGTTGCCAAGGCTTGGCATGCGAGGGTGACTGGAACGAGTCGATGAACACCAAAAGTCGCTGGCTATAATTCAAATGAACAACACACAAAAGTCAAGAGTCATTTATGAGTTAGAAAAGCTAGCGAGTCATCATAGGGCATTTTGACGTGAACAACACACAAAACTAAGCACATCACCTGAACAAATGTAATGACAATGTCTCAATGCCACTTGGTCTGAAGTGTAGTCAGCTTATGACCAGCTACAATAGGCAGACTTAATTATGAAATAACTAGCCTTATTCACACCATGTTGGGGATTGAACCCAGGACCTTAAGCAGAGCTGGCCTATGTGGAATTGGCGCATGCCTTAACCGTTAGGTCACAAAGCTGATAAAACTTTTATTGCTATCTTTTCAGGTTAGAGGCAACATTGTGTTCAGCATGAAACAATTCAAGGATTTGGTCAGCCTGGTCGCTGAGAAGAACCTCACTTATCCGAGCATCACTCATTATACCCTGGATCAAGTCAATGAAGCCCTGGAACTTCTGGAGAAGGGCAAAATCAATGGCAGGGCCATTATTAAGCATGCATGAGCTTTAATCGCGGAGTAATGTTTGTTGACAGAGCGCACATATATTGCACCGAAACACCAGTCACATCTTTAACTTGAAAGTACAGATTTTCTCAAATACAAGCCGGGTCTAGAAGCCGGTGGCCAGGGCTAGTATAACTGAAAAAATATATATATTTGACATTCAAAAACCATTCAAAGCATATCTGGAGTTATGAATGGATAGGTCCAGATAAGTTTGCATAGTTTACCAGCTACATATAGCAGAATCATCCAGTTCAAAAAGTTCTACTGTAGAGTCTACAATCTATAGGAAACATGGCAAAATGAAAAGTAGCTACTAGTCACATTCATGAAAGTTCTGTTATTCATGCATTGCCAGATTTTGATCATGTAATCCTACAGTGTAAATCAAAACTGTAGTTGATAGAAGTCTAACGGCATGAGGTGATACTAAAAGATTCACCAGAGGTTGTTTAAATGTAGCATCAACGTTCAATGATATCTTAGTTAGAAGAGGTTCGATAGGTAAAAAGCGTTAAAATAATATTTTTGGTGTGGGACTGCATTTTATTTTTTTTAAATTTCACCCTATTTTGTATTATCGGTTATTTCAGGTACAATAAATCACTTTCTACTCTTGGTATACTCGTTGTTGGATTTTCATTTAACGAAAGATTTCCATTATAATGACAAAATATAGATGAAATGTTCATTACAAATGTGTGCTTTATCAATATCAAAGACATCAAACCATATCCAATAACTATCCATCCTTTACATGATTACAAACAGCACCCAAGTCATAATTAAATTTGATCTGAAAGTAATAGTTACATCCCGAATCGGGGTGGGGTGGATGGGTGATTAGGACTTTACGTCCTGTATTTCTGCACCAGTTGGGCTAATTAGGACAGGCAGAGACCATGAATATGAGACGAAGGATGAAACAGCCATCCAACTTAGGCTCGACCGGGAATCGAACCCGGGACCCAGCGGTTGGAAGCCCAGAGCGCTACCTCTGAGCTAGGCCCCCGCCTTTCCCGAATTGGAGGGAGTTTAACTAACGTTTTTGTTGGTTATATCCCTTCGCCAAACTAACTAATACTGATTATACTCAGAACAATAGAAAAACTATCTAGGTTGAGTATAATCTGTCTCAAACATGCAAGTTTTAACCCTATAGAATAGTAGGGAGTAAACCACCAACATTCACCATAATTGGGCGTAATCTACCGGAGTTAAACTTGCATGGGGTACAGGGTAGTTGAAGCTGACCACGTCTAGAGTGCTAGAGCAAGTACATTCAGAATTGCAAAGTATAGAAAAAGACACTGCTCATATAAAATTATTGTAATTTTTGCTCTTCTATTATTACTATTGATATAATTTACACTGTACTATAAGAGTCAACAAATGTGTTTTTGTTATTTAAGAACTGAGATAAATGTGATTGCATAACCTTTTGAAACATGGGTAAATCCCTCTCTATAGATCTACATGTAAAAAGACAAAAAAATTCATTCTAAAGATAAGCCAAGCAACTAATCTTATACAAATTGTTCTGCCTGCTACTACATTTCCTATTCTTGTTATAGGTGCATTATTATTCTCTATCCTTGTTGTTTGCTAATTTTTATTGATTGTTATTCGTAGTTATGACAAATGGCTTTGCTACCAGAACAGATACTTGAAAAAATATATCCTGCATTGAAAATTATATGTAGTAGCTAATAATCCTATTATGATTTTCATGACTGGCATTTCAATGACTGATATACCTGCTTACTGGCATTGGGTTTTCATAAACGTTTTAATGGCTTTATAAGTCAAAATTATTCTCAAATAGGCCAGAATGCTATCATAAACATGCAGCTGTCAGTTAACATGACTGGTCACATAAGTGCCAAAACAGAACTTAAATGTTTTGCTGTTACCTTTATAGGTATTTCATCCCATTCATTCACATAAAACCATTCTCATCAATCCATCTTATACTCATTGTCATTGTCAACGGTAGACTTATTTTTTGCTAGTTTTAAAGAATATATTATATATATAAACCTTTTCATCATTATAATTACCACTGATATATTGTATTTTTCTATATATTTTCTTATTTTTCTACGGTTAAAATCTCTTTTCTCATATAGAATACAGGCAGGCATCATTCAAACAGCTTATAGCTCAGATGCCTGACCCAGCATCCTAGTTTCTACATAATAATTAGTAATTTAAAGCCATATGAAAAGTGTTATTGTAATAATTGATGTATGTACATGCATGTATGATATCAGGATGCTAAATATATTCAATTCAATTCAATTCAAATTCAATTCAATTCAATTCAAAAAGGTATTACATTTTTAATGTACAATAGTTGATTGTGGCTATCTGAAAGTAATATGCTCACAAAATCAATATTCAAGGATAGTAAATGTAATAATCACTTGCATTCATTGATACTAAATTATTATTATTTGTTATGTTCAGTTAAATTATGTTCAGACAGGCCCCCGCCTTATGATACCCCATAAGAAACTAATCATAGGCAATATATATAGACCACCACGTATTGAAAATCTACGAGCATTCATCAATGACTTTAGTGCTGTGCTTAATAAATTACAAAATGTTCATAGTGAAGTCATAATTATGGGTGATTTTAACATAGATCTCTTGAAATTAAATGAAAAAGTAATTGTTCATGAATATTTTGAAAATATTCTGTCAAATGGGTTTATTCCAAAGATTACCTTTCCTACTAGAATTACAAACCAAAGTAGTACATTAATTGATAATGCCTTTGCAAAACTTTCCTATAATTGTTCTGATACTACAGCTGGCATACTCATGCATCGTATTTCCGACCACCAACCTTACTTCGTTACACTTGATTATTTAAAAGTTAAGAAAAATTCTTAGAGATACCAAAAAATATTTCCAAATGACAGCCAGACCTTGAATCATTTTAAAAATGAGATTCTAATTGAACTTAATTACTAAAATAAACATTTCAATTGAAACTGATCCCAATGATAATTATAATTTAATTGATAAACACATCACACAGTCAGTTGACAAGTACCTCCCAGTAAAAATAGTTAGATATAACAGGCACCTCCAAACGTATAACCGTATCCTAAAGCAGAATATTAGAAATGCAAAAAAGTTATATTATCACCAATGCTTTGATGAATTCAAAAGTGATATTAAGAAAACATGGAGCACAATAAAATATATCTTAAACAAAAACCAAAATGATAAATGTTTTCCAAACTATTTCATAATTAATGGCACCCCTGTATCTGACCAAACTACAATAGCTAATGAATTTAACAAGTTTTTTACAAATTATCCTGTTGGTAAATCATTTAAAGACTATTTACTGACACCTACTCCTCATAATTTATCATTTAGTATGGTCAACAGTGATAGTGTTAAAGAAATAATCAACAAACTTAAAAATTGGTGGTGGTGGTGTGGATTAGGGCTTTACGACCTGTATTTCGGCACCTGATGGGCTAATTAGGACAGGTAGGGACCAGGGCAATGAGACGAAACAGCCATCCAACATAGGCTCGACCGGGAATTGAACCCAGGACCCAGCGGTTGGAAGCCCAGCACGCTACCACTGAGCTAGGCCCCCACCCTCCACACAAACTTAAAAATAAATCTACTTCGGGTTGTGATAAACTCTCTAACAAACTACTCAAACTAATTAAAGATGATATTGCCGAACCATTAACTGTTATAATTAATCAAACTTTCAGCTCTGGTGTCTTTCCACATAAACTGAAAATAGCCAAAGTTATCCCTGTGCATAAAAACACTTTTAATAATTATCGACCAATCTCAATTCTACCAAGTGTGTCCAAGGTTTTTGAGAGGGTGATGCACAATCAGCTACATAAGTATTTCTCCCAATTAAAGTTATATTACAATAGTCAGTATGGATTCAGATCCATGCATTGATAAAATTGCAACTAAAATGGATAACGTCGAAGTTCCGATTAACATATATCTAGATTTATCAAAAGCCTTTGATACTTTAGGTCATGAAATACTATTGTATAAGTTAAATTATTACGGAATTCGCAATAGCTCTTTGAAATTGTTTGAAAGTTATTTACATAATAGAACCCGATACACAGAGATAGCTAACACTACATCTGAGCCCCTATTGATAACTACAGGCGTACCACAAGGTTCAACTCTAGGTCCACTTCTCTTTCTTATCTATATTAATGATATTTCACTTTTTAGTAATCTTTTTATCCAATAGTATATGCTGACGACACTACCCTCTCTGCAACCTTGGGCACATTTGGCACTGGCCCCATGCATGTAACATAAATGAAGAACTAATTATAGTAATTGGCTCAAACTTAACAAATTATCTCTTAACATAAACAAGACTAAGGCCATGGTCTTCCATACTCATCAGAGAATAGTACAACCTCCTGTTATAAGAATTGAAAATACTAATGTTGAGTACCTCAGTGAATTTAATTTTTTAGGAATTATTATAGACCAGCATCTCTCTTGGAAGTCACATATCAACCACATTCGAAACAAATTATCTAAAGTCACAGCAGTATTAAATAAATTAAGACACATGCTACCAAAAAATACATTAATTACCCTTTACAATACCATGTTTTTACCTTGCTTGAATTATGGGCTTCTTTTGTGGGGATCTTGCAGTGAATCGATATTTAAATTACAGAAAAGGGTAGTAAGAACAATTAGCATATCAAAATACAATGCCCATAACAATCCTATATTTAAACATTTAAGGCTTCTTAAACCTGTGTATACTGAGTGAGTTGAAGTTTTGTCACAGGTTAGAACATATGTTACCGATCTATTTCTACAACAATATTTTTAGTAAAAATTCTGAGACCCATAATTATCTAACTCGAGGAACAAATAACTGTCAATTACCTGTATTCAAACATTCCTTCATTAAAAAGTCAATTAGATATAGAATTCCACAAACTTTCAATACTACACTAAACTTTTTAAAAGACAAAATTCTCACCCACAGTTTTAGACAATTTTCCAAAATTACTAAAAACCATTTCCTGGAGTCATACAGCGATATATGTATAAGAAATTGCTTTATCTGCCAAACATAATTTGTCCTTAACATATTCTACAGTTATTTGAGCACCAGTACATAATCACCCTCATCCCATTTCCTCCATTTAAATCACTCATCTCATCTCCCATTCATTGGTGGCCCCTCATAAGCGCTAGCTCTGCTGGCTTGAGGGGTCTCCATCATAATTGCATCTTCTCATTTCATTTATATATTCTAAAATGTATTATTTATAAATTATGAAAATAAATTGATCTAAATCTAAATCTATATAATTTATTTGCGTACATACATACGTAATAAATTGAAGAATATAAAAATTGATCAACCCGTTGGTTCCCCAACAGGCTTTTGGCGGGAAACCGCAACAGTGGTAAAACCCTTCTGGAGCCTCAACATCCGGGCACTTCCAGCATCTTGACGCCATTGCACCTACCACAGCCATCCACAACTCCATCTCAAAATTCTACTCTCACAGCCAACTCAGACGTTTACCACCAGTTTTAATTAGCCCCATTTCCTTCACGGGACTTCCAGAAGCACCAGGACGCACTCGCCTACCACGCACGTAAGCGGAATTTCACTGAAACTTTACCTTTCTCTCGCCACGTGCTCACACTGGGCAAAACACAAACAAAAATGGCGGCGCCAGTCGGCGTGGTCATTGGACACAGTTTCGTCCACGGCCTCCTCCATCACCTAGCTCCAAACGGGAATACCACCGGCCCTTCACTGGCACATAGACTAAATCTATCTAGAATTTATGCCAGATTCACATGCACGGCCAACGAGGAGCACGAGTATGCTCCCGGTCCTACACCCAGCCCCATTGCTTGCTGCAACATACCAGACCCGATTTTGTTATCATAGACCTAGGTACTAACAATCTTGCCTCTGGTTCTGACCCACTCCAGGTAGCCACCAAGCTCATTCATTTGGCTGATATTTTACACCTTCATGCTATGCTCTGTGATCAAATGAGATCGCCACCTCCAGGGCATAACAGCGGAGCAGTTTGCAACTGCTGCATACCAGCTCGACAATTATGTCAAAACCTTTGCTCAGACCAACCCCCACATCACTTACCATCTGCATAAAGGATTCTGGTCCGAGCCCACCCAAATATGGTGGTAGGTGGTGGGTGGGATTAGGGCTTTACGTCCTGTGTTTCTGCACCAGTTGGGCTAATTAGGACAGGCAGGGACCATGGTAATGAGACGAAGGATGAAACAGCCATCCAACTTAGGCTCGACCGGGAATCGAACCCGGGACCCAGCGGTTGGAAGCCCAGAGCGCTACCTCTGAGCTAGGCCCCCGCCCCTCACCCAAATATGGTCCCGAGATGGCATCCACCCCAATTCCTCCACTGGCCGCAAGTGCTACATAAAAGTCCATCTGCAAAGCTGTCTTTCTGGCACTCAAATCCTTCACAATGTTCTGATCTCCAATTATGCTAGCTCCAGTCTTACACATCTACTAATACTTTATTTATTTTATTTTTTTCCTTATCTGGTATTATGCTACAGTTTACCTCTGGTATTATGCTCCATTTAACCTCTGGTATTATGCTCCAGTTTACCTCTGGTATTATGCTCCAGTTAACCTCTGGTATTATGCTCCAGTTAACCTCTGGTATTATGCTCCAGTTAACCTCTGGTATTATGCTCCAGTTAACCTCTGGTATTATGCTCCAGTTTACCTCTGGTATTATGCTCCAGTTAACCTCTGGTATTATGCTCCAGTTAACCTCTGGTATTATGCTCCAGTTAACCTCTGGTATTATGTTCCAGTTTACCTCTGGTATTATGCTCCAGTTTATCTCTGGTAATATCCCGCACTTGGCTGTGTTCCTCATAGAAAACCTATCAGGAACAACCCATGTGGTATTTTTTGTGATCCACCATCCCTCATTATAATAAATTGTGTTCCACCATCCCTGATTTACATATTGGACGGACTTCTTTAGGTTGATCAGTTTCACTTTCATTTTCACATTTACACTAAAATCACAGCTTCGCCTATTATATAGACTACTATTCATGAACACAAACTAGGTTTGAAGTAAATTTGCTAAAACTAAAAGTTGTCCGTAGCGGTCATTGGTCATGTCTGGACGAGAGTCAGTTCAAAGCACTTTCACTTTACCTATTAAATCTGGAAAATGGCCACAGCTTCGTCAAGTCTTGACCAATTTTGACCAAATAAAAATTGGCTTGAAGCTCAATTTCGGTTCTCTTTAAATATGCTACCAGTTCTTTTATATATGTCATAGATAATTGATATCGGTGACTCGTTTTTACCGACAAAACAATCTGTTGATCTCAAACAGTCTAACAGTCTGACATCCACAACATTCAACATGCCATGGCCACAACTTCGCCAATTCTTGTCCGATTTTGACCAAATCAAGACTGGCATGAAGCTGAATCTCTGCTCGTTTCAAATCTACTGACATTACATATGTATAATTCGTTGTTTATCCGTACCGGCGATTTGTTTTTACCGACGAAACTGTCTGTTAAACTCAAACAGATAGGCATTCAGCATTGTTGCCATGGAGACCAAATGCTCAGTGGCGTCACTGACGAAATTGGTTGCACTGAACCATGATTCTGACTAAAATACTCATATTTTTCTCATTTAATGATGAAGTACATATTTCTACATGAACAAAACACAGGTTTCTATAACAAACACAATCTATCAAATGCCTATTTTTCTGCTAAAAGCCTTCAAACTTTTGAATGGGATGACGTTGTGACTTCTGTCTGTGTGCTTGGTTCTCTTCTGTGATTGGTTGCTGAGATGTTTATGAATATTAATTAGATTTGTGATCCTCACTGCTTGTGTAGGAATATCAATATGAAAAGTACAAGAATTTGGTCAAAACATATCTTAATTTATTAGTTTTCTCAGCTAAAAATGCTGAAAATACCTGTAAAAGTGTGGGATATAATAAAACCCAACCACAGTGGTGGATCAGCTCATTGAAAACCATTTGTGAGCTGTCTAGCAGAGGAACTCACTCGTGGCTTTGCCACTCGTGAGTTCCTCCGCCAGACAGCTCACTCATGGGTTTCATTGAGCTGATCCACCACTGTGGTTGGGTTTTATTATATTATGCTCCAGTTTACCTGTCTTGCACATACTGTTTACTGCTCCAGTTTTGTTTACACTGCTTATCTTCAATCATTTCCTTATGGATATTTTGCACCAGCCATCAATGTGATTTCACTTCACTTCATTCGCTGGTATTATGCAACTGTTAACTGATCGGTATTATGCACCACGCCTCTTTTACTTTCAGGCACCATGCCACGCACTCAACACCGTGTGGCTTCGCCACCATCCCGGCCTTGGTGAACAAGGACCCAACCAGCCAGGCTGCGTTCCACAACACCATCACCGGCACGAATGCCACGTAACAGCTCCCGTTCACCAATCCGCCACAGGTCACTGGACAGATCCCCATCTCCGATGGCAGGTCAAACCAACCGCTCACGCGATGCCTATTGCCACCCGCAGCTGGCCCCAGGGACGCCAACACCCACCAACCAGCCTGATTCAGCCGCTTTTGGTGCAGTGGTCCAATCACTAAACAGCATTCAAGAACTGTTCCTGCAACAACAGGAGCTTTTAATGCAAACCATGCATAACATCCAGATGACTATTACAGGACATCCGGCCACACAAAACCCTACCAGACATCCAGCCACTTGTACCTCAAACACCATCCAACCAGACCGTGTTGGCGCTTGCCACATGAACACCATCTTCAACCCAACCGATGCCAATCACACCAGATGCCACGAATACCCCAAACGTTTAGCCACTTCAAATTCTCTACCAACCAACTTCCCACCCTTTGCGTTCCACCTCCGCACCCCTCGGCCAAAACCTGCCCCATTCAATCAAATTTAAAATTTGGCAGCATAAAAACATCGAGTTGGGTGATCTTCTCCACTCTACAAGATCAACGGACTACACCCTGGCCTTGACCACTGAGGATGGACAACCTCATTTCCAACTTGCTTCCAAAAGGAAAAAACAACTCAATGAAGCTGAATGGAGCCAGGCAATGGATACGTTCTCTGCAATCTACGTGGAGTACTACCCACAACACATTAGTCAAATCCTCATATACACCCAACACGTAAAGGACCTCATGGCAAACGGTGCCAATTGGCACTGGTACGACACCCAATTCAGGATGGACCATGAGTTCACCCTATGCAGCTGGGACGAAGTTCGACAAGATTTGGAATTGCGGGAATTTCGACAGCCCAGAAGCGACAAACGCCCCCCTCCGGGTTACTGCTTCGCCTACCATGCCAAGAACCAGCGGTGCAATTCAACAAGATGTACGTACATACATACGTAATAAATTGAAGAATATAAAAATTGAAATTAATATATTGACAGTCATAATAATTTCAAGGGCTTTCTCAACTCCCTTGGGAGTATACAGCCCGTTACACAGAATTACCTGCAGTGGGCTCAGCACTTACAATTGCCCTTACTGCCTATAGCCAAGTACCCATTTACATGTGGGTGGAGTGGAGCAAAGAGTTACGGAGGATCTGCTCAGTTCCTCCATGCCATGATGTGGGCTCGAACCTACATTCTTTCAGTTTGAAGATGAGCACCTTAACCACTAGGCCACGCCACCTCTTTAATATACTCATATGGATAGCAAGAGATCATCAAAAGTCTGTTCCTATAACCATCTTAAATGAGGGAGTTTCCTCAATATCTTGGCAAGCTTTGAAGCAACAGAAAGCATGTCAGGTTGGACTAGTCAATAGCGCAAGATACTGCTCTTTCCAAAATGGGTAAGGTTCAAAACCCTGCCTCACATCGAGTTTAACTTGTAGGTTGGAATTCCCTTATTTTTCAGCCAGGATATATACTGTGAAGAATTTCTTTTTCAACTTTACTAACCCAGACAATCCCACAATCCTTTGCGGATGGCTTATGCAAATAAGGAAGTGTCAAATGTTTTTATATTAAATCTTTGGTTTTGATGACATTCACATGCTACATCAGAACATAGCATTTTAAAGTGACCATATATAAATATAAGAATATTCGCTTCATTTGTAGGGTTTTTTCCCACAACCGCTTGATTTGATGAGATTCACATGCTATGTAAGCTGAGCATTTTCTGAAGCTGCCTTTGGGGGAGTGAGAGGTCGTGTGTTTACAGGAGAATATACATAATATCATTACAATTATTGATAAGTGACATTCTGTCTCCATGTATACTAATACTCCTCCGTCACTCGTATGATGCCTTTACAAGCTAATAAAGAAAAATCACATGTAGGACCGCTACTGTAGAATAATTCAAAATAAAAGTTCACCTGTTTTTTCAGTCATATTTTGAAATAAATGGCATCGAGCATCACGGCCATTTCAGTAACGAGCCAAACCAGAAGTTTTTTTAGCACAACAATTAGCATTAATGATGAGAAGATGGCAAAAATGATCATTTTAAAGATAGGAAACTTGAAGTTAATCAGTATGATCAGTACAGAGAGGGGTTTTTATCGGTTAGAAAATTGGGGTTTGACTTATCAGTAACATTTCTGTCCATTTTGTGCTGCTCCAAGCTCAAAATGACAAAATAAAACCATTACCATATTTATGATTACTTTAGTCTCCAGTATTAATGCTGAGGCGTACACTCGATCGGGGCATCTAGATTGGCCAGGTCATCGAAATTGGCCACCCTAAATTAACTATGTGTACCACAAACACTTCAGATGCCTGTCGAAGTGTTAGAATGTTGTCAATGACGTGAACAGTTAGTTTCGTACGAAATTACGAAATTGACCTGGCCAATCTCGATGACTCCCAAGTGTACAGATCGATAATTTCATGATATATTAAGCTTGCATGACCTTGAAAGACAAGTCATTTCTGTCTAAAAATAAACACCAGTTTATTAATAACCTCATGATAACGTTAACCTTCAAGTATCACCGACAGTCATAACAGCTGTATGTAATCCCAGTTCAAGAAGTATCAATATTCAATTACAAATTATTACATCATAAATAATATAAGAATTAATAACAAGGTCAATAACAAGGTCATAATGTATACGAAATACCAATATCACCAAATATATATATATATCTAAAAGATTGTTAAACAACCCATATATATCACAAACAAAGCGAAGGTAGAATACCGCATTTGACCAGTCAGAAGCAACATCTCGATTATATCAATTAAAAAATAATAAAATAATAATGAAATGTAGATTTATATCTTATTTCGGCAACAGTCAAACCTTGTTGCAATATTTTGAAAGTGTCCAAAAATATTTAGTTGAACTGTATAAATGCATATTATGCTGATCTTGGACATGGAAAATTTCAGCCGTTTTGCAACGAATCATGCAAAACATGTATCCGTAGCAATTTATTCTAAATTTTGCAATAAAATATCTATTAGGACTGCATCCGAATTGAAAATATTGCATAGGCCTTTTAATCCAGACACAACCAGAAGGATTTGGAGAAGATTTTACATTTTAGAAAGATCTGCGGATTATCTACGATTTCATATGAAACGACAACACCGCAAACACATTATCGACAATATTAATAAATGAAATGCCAGGCTGTAAACTGTACAAGTGCGGTATTCTTATTGCACATACACTTTAGTACGACAAGCGTACAGTATCAAATGTTCAGAGACTTCAACATAATTGCTTAATTTTGTGACGTTGGTCTGAATATTTTTCATCCCGACTGCTAAGATCATAATAGACAAGTATTAAATTAATATTAAAGAATGAATTAATATATATTAAAATAAAATTGACACAAAGATTAGTATACACTGCAACAGCATTGATTATAACTAATACAATATATTGATAATTTTCCCATGATGATGTTTTTTTATTGCCCATCTATATGAAAAAACTCAGACACAGATAAATTTATGTTACTCCATGATATAACATACTGATGTTAGGTGGGCCCCCAAAATGAAAAAAAAAGAGATCATAACAGAAATAAATTTCCCGATTATTGTGCAAAATCTAATGAAAGCTCTTTCGCTAAAAAAAAATGTCGCTTATCATAATTGCTTGCAGGCTACACTACACAGAAAATCCTATCCCCAAAGTTCGGTATTTAGCGATGTTAAAATTAGCCACAAACGAGTCTCTGTGTTTTGGATCGACTCGGAATTGAATGGTTCTTTTGCTTTGGTCCTTGTTGCTATAGTGATGCTTCTTGTTGCCATGGAAACCACTGTAGTTGGCAGTGCTGTTCACAAAAGCAGCTACTCTGTCTTTGCTGTTTATATCTTCGTCACTCTGAAATTTAAAATAAAATAAACAAATAAATAATAAGATAGTTACAGTTTGTACCAAAATGTGTGTGAACACAAATTTTAAAAAGCCTCGCAAAAAATATTTGAGGAAGCAAATCATTTGATAAATATATAACAAATACAAGTGAACGAACAGTTGCAAAAGAATTAATGATACTGTGCGCAAAAAACAACTCAAACATTTCTTACAACTCAAATGAAATATTCTAAGATTAAATGAAGATCCTGAACTTCAATCAGGAATTTACTGATCTCAGTTTATTACAAAGGTTGCTATAGTGATAGATAACGTGTGTCAGGATAAGTTCCGAGTTGATTGCGCATTACAAAACCATAACATTATTTTGACTTCACTTCATACATACATCATCTTTCTGGTTCGAGTTTATTGCGCATTACGAAAACATGACATAATTTTTACTTCACTTCATACGTACATCATCTTTCTGGTTTGTATACGGATCCCTCACGCTGACATACAACACTGACGGATCAGCTTCATCAACTTCGCAAGTGATCTGAGACATCGCGTAAGCTTGTTGTTGTGAATCTTCGGAGTTACTGAACAAGAAAAGGATTTCCGGAGTCAGCAACAATGTAGATGATGGTCCACTGGGTAGGTCCGACTTGGCTCCATCTTGTTTCACAATGTCAACCGTTGCGAGCAAAGTGACGTCAGGGTAGGTGTGCAAGATTTTTCTGAAAGAAAAGAGATTTCTACTTTTAATATGCAGTTCATCTGTGACATGAAGAGACAGTGAACTAGATTATGATGTACACTACTCAGGTAATTGTTTTGCTAAGTATTTATAACGATGTACACTACTCAAGTAATTGTTTTGCTAAGTATGTATAATGATGAACATCTCTCAATTAATTGTTTTGCAAAATATTTATTTGTTAGTTACCAATAATTCTTTTTTTAATAGTCGGCTGAAAGCTTACTAGCCTATGTTTTATTGCTTGTCTTACACCTCCGACTTTGGACAAAGTTTTATCTTATCTTGTCTTAATTTCTTGTCAATTGCTTGTTACATATTAATTTCTCAGTCTCTATAATAACTGACAAGGACCAAACTTTTACCATGAATAATTATATTTATAATGAAGTATAAACAGAGAGTCCATCAAAAAAATTGTAATTGTTTTTTTGCCTTACTCATAGGTATCGTAATGTAATACGATAAAAATTCAATTAAAAAGCCAAAAATGGTGCATTAAAACAAAAAAAAATTAATGTTGACTTACTGCATATATTTCTGCAAACTGTTCGGCAAATCAGATGTTAGCAGTTCTTCCGGGTTGCACCTTCCCTGCGGCAAATGCGTCAGGCCGACACCATGAAGCAAACCGTAGCCTGTTTGCGACACCAGCTCCGCGGCACCCCCAAGTGGCTTCGTGACCACTCCAACTAACCCCTTTCCGAAGCCAGAAACGAGACCGGTAGCCGCTCGTCTTGGACCTTTTCTGGTGTCATCATACAATGTCTGTAAGGGTTGGTCGGCCAATCCAGCTATAGCTCCTGTTAGAAATAAATTAATTAAATTCAACATTTTTATATTCATATAAGGCAGATGGATAGCCCAATGGTTGAAGCATACACCGATTCCATATTGGCCAGCTCTACTTAAGGTCGCTGATTCGATCCCCAGCCCGGGCACTCTTCAGGAGCTACATCCCAGCAGCTCATACGAGACGGTAAATTGGAGGTGCCTCGTAATCAGTGTCTATGCTGAGGCAAGTAAAAAAAACTGACCCATGGGGTAAATATGTAACATGGTTTGGACTCCAAGCCTTATCATCTTATCATTACATCTGCCTCTGACAGCTGGTCAGTGGTCATACAAGCTGACTAAGCTTTAGACCAAGTAGCTTTGCGACATTTATTTCGGACACATTAAAAGAGCAGGGTCATATCAGTATAAACTATTAAGACCTACAGCTGTCCATGTACTACTCAGTTTACGTAGCCGAACTAGTCAGTTTATACAATAGTATACATGTATAATAAAACATGTATAATAAAACATGTATAACCACATATTAGCACCAAATTATGACCAGAAAAATCTTGCGATGACCATATGCACAGCCAATACTAAGCCGATACATGTTACACTCAGACAATTCTGATTATTAAATGATTCAGCAAAAACTTTCTGTTCCTACTATTCTTTCTGTTCCTATTATTTATATGCAATGTGCACCCAATCGATATCATACACAAGAATGACAAACAAATACCTCAAAATACACCGGTGAACTAAACGTTGTCTGAAGTAGCTGTTTCTGTAACGGTACTTCAGGCAACTTTCAGTTCACCGGTAAACATTCATCAAAGCATTTTTTACTTAATTTCCCAATATTTGATTAATTTCTACAGATGTTTCATTACAACTTATATGAAACCCAAAACAATGTCAAGTCCTATGGTGGTTTTGGGTTTCATATTTTGGGTAAAGAAACACAATTCATCAGCTCCTTCTTAATAATATATAAATACATTTTGTAGAATTCAGACTGACCCAACAGACTGAGAGCAAATCCAGCGATGCCTTGTCTTAACCCATCACTAACTCTGGACGGCCTTCGTCTCCGACCTTCTTCCTGCCTCTCAAAATGTTGCGTATCTAAGGAGAGACGATCCATGTTACGAGACACGCTGGATGCGAAGTTGGTGACCGATGTTAGGGTGCCTAAATGAAATGATATTTCAGTCAAACGTAAATAAATGATGAACAAACGACAGGTGAGGCTGACAGAAAAGAAATGTTTGTTTCCGATTTCTGACCAACCCGACTTCACACCTGGTTTTTTTTAAGGCATCTGACAAAAAATGGACATTTGATACCCAATATTTTTGCTGTTGAACTTTGATTCATAGGAGAAAAAATCCAAAAAAAAAATCCCGACCTACAGACCTGACTTTTTAAAACAAAATAATGGGAAACACCCTTTTTTTTTTCAGTTGGCCTAACACAAAATAACTCTTCTTAAAATAATTTCCAGATTTTGCAGTATAATGGGATCTATAATAAATTTCCACTTTTGTCATAAATGGCATGGAACAGCAAAAAGTGAACAGAAATGTTAGCAACAAGTCAAAGCCTAACTTTATATGTGGTAAAAAACAGTTCTGGGAACCAAATAACCAGAATTTTACTATATCCTCCAAATGTTGTAATTTATGCTGCTTCTTGTGACCATAACAAATGGCTATAATGATGAAAAAGTGGCAAAAAATTATCTTTGCGAAGATAAGGAACTTGAAGTAAATTTGTACAGAAGTGTGTTTGTATTGGTTAGAAAATTGGGCTTTGACATTCTGGCAACATTTATATCTATTTTGTGCTTCTCCATGACATATACGTAAAAATAAGACCAAACATCATGTGGAATTTTGTTTTAGGTTATACTTCAGTTTGGAATTTAAGGTGGATTTGGCCGTTTTGCTTGTGGTTTGGATAATAAACTTACAACAAACACAATAGGGCACTCACAATCTTTGAGTTAGACATCATTTTGCGTCAGAAAATTTCAAAGTAAAAGTGAATGTAGAACTCTTACAGCTGCTTTCATAGACTTGGAAACTAAATTCCAGATGATGTCATGTGAATCCTGGACTCCCAATTGGTTAGGCAGTCCCTCAGTGAGAGTCCTGGATTCACATGACATCATCTGGAATTTAGTTTCCAAGTCTACGAAATCTGCTGCAAAGGGATCATAGATTTAAAGACTTTTCTTCATCATAATTTCAATCACAAACTAATGGGGACTTTAGAGCCAACAGGGGGATCTCCATGCAGGTCCTTACAATCAGCTGGTCATACAAATTTCACAGAGCAGCCATTTTGGCATTTTTGCCTCATCTACCTCTCTTTGCACTCAGATATAATATTGAGATGTCATCAGTAGATAATGACCATGATGAGGTCACAGAATGCAACAATGGAGAAGCAATGTCATAATATATGATGTCATCAAAATGAGGTCAATGAGACAAACTTTTCAACATGGCTGCTTTGTGAAAAGGGTGCATTCATTGCATCAATAACGTCACACATTTTTTAAGGACCATCATGAAGCTCTCTCTTCTGGCTCAAAAGTATCTCATTGATGAACAAGTTGACATTATTGAGCGATTCAAGGAGTCTAAAGACTATACCTGTAGAGACATTTCTGACTAAAGATGCAATTCCACCGACAAGCCCACCGAGAAAAGCACCAGGCCCTCTCATGATTCCTTGGTAGGGCATTCGGAAAAGATCCATGATGCCGTTCGTCAGATGTCGGACAAGACCAGAAGGACTCCCAAGGATTTCAAGCGAACCTACCACCCATCCTGAAAAAAAAGAAAGAACAGATATTAACAATTGAAACTAGCCTGATCATCCTCATCATCTCATCATTATGTCTGCCTCTGGCAG
The DNA here is from genome assembly GCA_932294295.1 of Alitta virens. NCBI lineage: Eukaryota > Metazoa > Annelida > Polychaeta > Phyllodocida > Nereididae > Alitta > Alitta virens. Next base: position 5,008,605 of record OW028583.1, on the reverse strand, counting down.
CTGGTCATAAAACCTGGCTAAGCTTCAGACCAGTAGCACCACTAATACATTGAATTGGGTTCCACCATGGAATAACATGGTCGATAATTGCTGCCAAAAAACTATCCTGCTCTATTCCGTGCATGCGGATAATTATGCACACTCCGACTGTGTCATCAAATAATGCTTGGACTGTTATTGGCCTGTATTAATTATGATGCTCATTATTGCTGTCACAGTTCTTTAATGAGGACCAAAGTCAGATCTTGCTCAAAAATTTAATAATTAATCAAAAAACTTGAGGTAAACAATTGAGGTATGACGAGCGTGTGAAGACTGCGTGTCTAGCACGAAACAACTGAATGCTCAGATAGCGCGAGGTCATCTCATGGCATAACAGAAGTGACAAAATTAACTTGGCGAAGTAAAATCAATATTAACTAAAGTTTCTTAGGTAATTACTAGAGTTAACACTCACCAGCTCGGAACAAAGTTGCAGCGACGTAATGCATCAGCAGTGCGTGTAGAAACCAAGATGGAACAGTGAACAAATTGTCTCTTTGGAACATTCCGAAACTCAGGGGGGCGTTGTCAAGTGCCACAAAGACTTTCATGGAAGCGTGGAGACTCAGCTTCATGGTGATTTGCTGAACGGTCAACTTCTGTAATCTGATTGGCTGGCACATGGCAATGGCCGTTTGAAGGACTTCTGGCGGCAGGGGTAACGTCACATGACCAGCTGTCAGGGTGGTTGAAAGACTTATGGGAAGGCATTTATCGACTCGTTTCAAAACTTCATAGAGGAAAGTATCGTCAAGGAACAGCACTGTTGGTTTGGTTGTTATGGTAACCGTCTCCATGACGAGCTGAGATTTGACTAAATCTTGACACAGTTCCACATCGAGAATCAAAAGACTTTGTTGCCTGACAACGTCACGGAGATCAGCGTCATCAAAGAAAGCATGATTGATGTTCGCTCGTTTGGAATCATAATCCTCTCGAATGAATATAACTCGAAAGTCATAACCCCCACCACTGTGAAGCTGGTTATCGAGCTGTACATCACCAATAGCAACTAAAGTATTGTACTTCACATGCGGCTCGTAGTTCTTCATTTGGTCCAGGGAATCTTCAATATTTGGCATAATAGAGACGACTAAGTCATCTACAGTAATACGTGCGATTTCTTGAATTTTCAACGACTGTACATTCAAGTCTAAGAAGATGAACGAGACTTTCTTGCATATCAAACGGCTTTCCAGCATCATCGCTTTCGACGCGACATTTGACCTTGAGATGTTCGGAAGATATAGGTCGCGGGGTGGACTAGCTGCTTTCTTTTCTTCGACAAACATAACCTGATCTTTGCCTTTGATTCTGCTTCTTATTTCTCTTGCTGACACTTCGGCTCTACCCACAGGGTCTACAAAAACATGAGTGGTGTGTCCGACCTTTTCTACGTGAACTTTGACATCACAGATATTAGGGATCGTCACAAACACGTCATGCTCGTAACTGAGATCAATCCCCGTGCTCCACGCCAGTTCGTTTCCACTTCTCTCCTCACTGTTAGCTTCCAGCACACCTGCCAGGTGGAGCTTCGGAATGTTAGAAGGAGCAGAGACTTCTGGGAAATGCCCATTGCATGCTGGGAATGCATAATGCGCCACTCCCCCTGGTGGCAGAGTAGGTAAGTCAGTCGTAAGCTCAGCCTCTTCTTGGATTGTGATACCTAGCAACGAAAAAAAAGCTCATGTTAATTGCAATACCTGGATCCCAGGATACAATACAAGATATATTTTATGTTTGTGTAATTGCTCATCATAAATTTTAATCAATTTATTTTTTATCTTCTGAGTATTTCCTCTTTATTGAGATTTTTTTAAATTTTATTATAGTTCTCTCGTACTTTGTTCATTAATTGAGAAACCTTTAAGTCACCCCATACTAACATTGAGGGCATGACCCAACGATCTTCTAAATTGATTCTTGCATGTCCCCACTGAATAGTTTATTATCAGAATATCCAACATATTAATATTTTCGTGTTTTGAGTAGTCTTTGCTTTGTCAAGATAATTATAATGTATTATAATAAGACCCAATGGTTATGTGGTATTTTTTTATATTCCCCACGAGTGGACAGATTGGCCAGCATTCACGAGTGGCGTTAGCCACGAGTGAATTCTGAAGCCAATCTGTCCACAAGTGAGGGAATATAAAAATATACCACATATCCACTTGGGTCTTATTTATACCCCACAATTTTCACTTTTAGTTGAGCTGTCTGGCTATGCATTCATGTAGTATAGAAAAAATTCATGAATATTAATTTTTGCCATTGACCAATCAGAGCATTGCATAACTGTCAACAACGTCATCACAAAAATTACGAAATGATATTTACAAACCAGTTGTTAAATATTTCTTGTCAGAATTGTTTTTTTATACTAGATTTGGATAGAAAATGTTTTATTGTTCAGTATTATTAGATTTATTACTGAAGCGATGACGCTCCTGTGGCGTTGCCCATAGCAACACAGCCACACAATAGCTTGTATCTGTGGACTGAACAGATCATTGACTTTCTGTTACGTTTTTTGCTCCTGGAATCGTTAATTCTTGTCCGATTTCAAAAATTTAAACTTTTTTAGGGAGCTGACAATTTTATCTTTTAAATGGTGGTAAAATTGTGACTCCGAATATTGTTTTAAAGCGGCGGCGCTAGTTTAAACGGCGAAGTGCTTAGCTGCAAAAAGTGATTTTTTGTCATTTGCCTGCCATACATAGAAGTATGTGGTATACATTTCCCATCCTTGTAAGGTAAGCCATGTAGTATACACATGTATACCACATAGGCTATACCACATGGCTTTTCTATGTGGTATACAACTGATTGTGGGGTATTATCTATTAAGCAAATATTTATTAGTCAATATATCAACCCCGGGAAAAGCCTGCCGAAGGTGTAAACCATAATGTCCGCATAGCTCGTTATCAAGGACAGCAGATAAAAAAACCCAATTACATTTACATTCAATCTCAACATACCTTCAAAGTGAACACCCATTAAGGTCTGTCCGAAGTGCAAAGTGCAAGCGCAGTGGTTGTGCAGTTCGATCGCCGGATGTTTTTCCTCTTCAACTGTGAGGAACACCATGCCTAACTTTTCCTGAAACAAATACATCAAATGCCGTTAAAATACGCACTGCAGACTGACAATGTGCAAACAGGAAGACAAGACATGCTGAGGCGAGTAAAAGTCACCACCCCTGGGGTAAATGTGTATCATGGCATATAGTCCAAACAGCCTGACCATCTCATCATTGCATATGCATTTAGGAACTAATCATATAAGCTGACTAAGCTTCAAACCCAGTAGCATTGAGACATTACTAAACATCTTGACAAGTGCCTGTTATGACTTCTGCTTCTTATAAGAGGGGAAAGTATGGAGTGACAAACAAAATAGGCTTGCATACCCCTCACCATTCAAGAGAAATAGTGCTGGTCAGTTCACGTGTGACTTAGGACCCAGACGTAATAGCACAATGCATGACGTCATCAACATGTACACACTACCAGATGATGTCATCAATAATTCAGCTGTCACTAGGTGACGTCATGCATAGTGTTATAGCTTCTGAGTCCTATGTCACATGAGAACAGACCATTCCTATATAACCACGATAAATGCTTCTGCTGCCAGGTAAATCCAGATATTCATTATATATACAAGTATGTGGAGCAATTTTGGTTACAACTATGAAAATATTGGCAACTAGAAATCCCACTACAATACATGCACTAGAATTTATCAGCCATTCAGCCTCATTCTGAGAGTGATGGCGGCCATATTGGTAGCAAGCATGTGCTCACTATGTGCTCACTTCGGGGGAAAGTAGCCTGGGTAAAATAGAGGAATAGAGTGTGAATAGAAAGTTGTAATGGTGAGTTAGTTAGTACCGGGAAGACAGAAAGAATGAAGTAGGCCACAGCACAATTGAGACCCAAACGACGGCGTGCTTAGATGCACAAATTCGACGTTACTCACTCATATATATATTAAATATCATTCTTTCAACAATCACTTACTTGGCAGACAACAACATAAGGCTTGGAAACATATCTTCCATTTTTGTCCACAAACTGAAGAGATACATTGCTCCGTGTTCCATTTTCTGATATCCTCACTCTCATTGGCCGACTCCATGTCATGTGACTGGTTGTGTTGCTTTGTGATTGGTCAGAAGACAGGTCGCCAGAGTTCACTATAAAACAAACAATTCAAAGTCAGATTCACATAACGGAATCATTGCTTTGTAATGAACTGCACTGCACTATTCATCAGCTTAACGTTGATTTATATGCTGATTTTAACTCCAGTACCATTAAATAATTAATTAACGTCTATCACCATGGCAATTACAAGGTTGGTAAAAATCATGATTTAAATTTTTTTACATCAGATTTTTTGAATGATACAATTATTGTATTCTATTGTACAGGGGTAAAAATACACAATGACAATTAATTTCAGAGGAATTGAAACTGGCCGTTTATAGCAGGTGACCGTTCTATACAGATGGCCATTAGGGCACACAGTGCTCCTGAACAAACTTAGAGGTTAAATATATTGACCCAAGATTTCATTTATAAAATATGTATTGCATTAGACCGTACACTCATACAATAATTTTAAGTGAAAACCACAAAAAATATGTTTGGAATTCTTTGAGAAATTTAACTGTAAATTTTCTCGTTTATCGTACCTTGTTTATTTACATATAACATGTCATGTGTCATATGCTACAAGAGATCTGAATGCCAAGATCTTATCACCGTCCTTTGCTTACAACAGCTTATGGAGTTGAATATGAAATCTTCGATAAATTTGTTTAACCCTGAAGTTTGTTCAGGAGCACTGTGGGCAGGTTTGACAGTATCTATCTTTGTCGTTTACATGTTATCAGAAACTTGTAAAATGTCACAGTCTCTACCATCTTCTAAAGCAAGTCCCACTCCTCCGCACAGCCTCGTGCCTTGCTAGAAATGGGCTTGATTAGCTGGTTTGTGCATACCCAGTTTGATTGCGATGATCTGTGGAGCAGCGTCAGTGTTTACAAACTGTTTCTATATCTAGCGCAGCAACGTGGCCTGCAGTGACCGTTGAGTTTTTTGAATCGCTGGTGTGTCACTTGCGTTGCCTGACCTACTTTCTCACGCATGCATTTACCACTAGGGCTACAGCGAAAAAACCACGGCATGGCGGTGAGACAGGGCAAGGCCATGTAGCAAGCTGCGCGGGGTAAGTGGACTTACCATGGGTAGATGAGTATCTACATATATGTATAGCTTTCAAGCAACTCTGAAAGAGGGCTTTTACCTTGCTTAAAATACAAGTACTGCACACATCTGCCGCTGTCTATCTCCGAGACATTGCAAGATAGAGGAATGTTCCAAAATGGAAGAGTCACAAGCGCTGGTCGACGTCGCTGTGGAATGTCGACTGCAAGACGCTCGTTGTGAATCACCGACAACTGAAAAAGTATTTAAAACGTTTGAACTATAATTAAACGTTCTCTGAATCACACTCAAGTTTTATTAAAAAAATGTATATTGATGGCAGTGTGTTATTACTGGTTCATTCTAATTTTCAACATTCAAAATTATATATTCTTATTGGCAACAACAAAACGAAATCCTGCGGAGATAAGGCCACACTTATTTAATCTTTAGCTTCTCGGATCCTCTCAGGGCAATTTCTAATGGGTCTGCCAGTCGAAAATCTCAAAATAAAATAAAAGTTTTGGTTAAATAACATTGGGACATGTTATTTAATTTTTCTGTCTGCACATTTTCTGTCGTATAGGCGGATCAGAGAAGCTAAAAATAATATAAATGTTGCCTTATAGCATATAAAATAAGAAGCTTAGCCTGCCTCAAATATAAGTTAACAGTTGTACATGAGGATTTGTACCATGGCCTACATACAGTTGAATTGCACTGGCGAGGAGTACAAATGATGATGTCTATTAATTTCTACTAAACGTCTTGTTGAAGAGCTTCAGATTCTAAAACCAATCTCACCTTTTGATGGGTCAACGGCAGAGAGTAGCACTGCAACTGGAATGCAGTGTCCAGCTGATTGACCACATTGTATCGTTGTCTGATGGTCACTATCTGCATGTTCTCTTGGATCACCGAGTGGAGAACTAGATGACACAGCTGCAAAACATTCAATTATATTTAAATCATTATATATTAATAAATTCATAGGTCTATCCATCTGAAATAACAAAAGATGTAGTCTATAAGTTTCAAGAAAAAATCTCAAATAAATTCTGAACAACCATTTAATAACATATTTATATCGTCCGACAAACTGACTCATGACGTTAGCGGCATGCTTGCAACACGACACCAAGTTTCGATCTAATATTTATATATGTATAATGTAAAAGATTTGTTAATTTCCCATTGATAGTTTATGCTACCCTCAGTTTATGACTACCTTACTTTATATTTTATTTCCAAACTAGACCTGTCGGCTATATAGTGACAGAAAAACCGACCAGTCCAGATAGATGAATGAACATCTTAGAGTGGCTCACTGAACAAATTTCTGCACCCAAATTAATGTTTCAAGCAAATTAGCGTTTATTCTAAAAAAAAATAACAGACCAGTTAAATTCAGACATAATTTCCCATTTGAGAGAGTGTAGTAGTTCTTACATTCACCACCAGGGCACTGAAATAAACACGTGGGGTGGCATTCTGGGCTAAGAACCACACAAGTCTGGACGAAAAATAGCCAGATTTTAGCAGGTTTTTGCTATTTTTCTTACGAAGGGGTTGTTATTTCCAAAATACACTGAGTATTCGACGATCTGCAAACTTAGTGGCTCAGTTCTGGGCCATGCTGGAGTACCCCAACTTGCTCCCTGAACAGTGGCTGAATTTAACCACATCAAAACAGTCCACACATCTCAGTCAAGTGCTTAGATGGACAGAAAAACCAGAAGGTTTTTCTGTCAAAAACTGGCCATTTCCCTGGATAAACTCCTCTACCACAAAATTATCTTAATTAACAGCTCCCAATCTATACACACAGTCTTGACCACGTAAATTTACCTTGACAACCCTGGAATCTTGCTTGATGGGGATTGTGACCTTCAAATGACATTGCCGGTACAAGGTCATTTCAATGTCGGCCATGAATTTGTACGTGCGTTCTTCATTCGACAATGTGATGGTGTCTGATAGGTGTAGCATGTCTTCCACAGCAAGGGCGATGCGGAATGACTCCTGAAATGAAAATGAGGAATCCAAGAAAGATGAGTAAAGATTATAAATGTGCAATATACAGCACAAATCAGCAGATTTTCAGCCATCAGTTAACTTGCGGGTGATTAAAACAATGCCAAAGGGGCGGATCCAAATAATTTGGAATAATAGACTGTCTCCACACCTTGGCCATTAGCACATATGACCTGTTTCAGTGCATTTGACCAGTATGATGTAATCGTCAAAACAATGGGGAGAAAATGTACCACAAGTGGTCATTGACACTGTAGCGGGTAAGTATCGTTTGATGACGTCATCTATATTGTGACGTCATCCATGCAACAATGGTGTATATTGACGTCATCTTATGTGGAGAAAAAGTACCACAAGAGGTCATTGACACTGTAGCGGGTAAGTATCGTTTGATGACGTCATCTATAGTGGCGTCATCCATGCAACAATGGTGTAGTGACATCATCTTATTGTCTTTGTATGTACTACTGTCGTAGTGCCCCCTGTAGGCCCTGTTACTTACACTGCTTATAGAGGGCGCCAGTATAGTTTGTACAATATTTTCTTTAGCCATATAATAATCACACCAAACTTGCAATTTACATAATAAATATAATACTGGATAATACTGGAGGAATATGATACATTTTTACCATTGCTAAGCGGTTGAGTTGATCATACAATACAACATAAATACAAAACAATCGCCAACTCTCACCTTAAACAGTGGAGGTGCGAAAGTCTTCCCACAGGGCAGGAACCATTGCTGGTCGTTACTCTCCAATATGACAAAATCAAACACGGAATCGTTCACCAAAAACCAATATGGCGCAACGTCTATCAGGAGGGTATTGAACCCAGGCCATCTTTGCTGTAAACAAATCTGGAGATCGATGTTGGGCTGTTCGGCTTCTTTGCAATGGAAATCTGATAATGATGTTTGCTGAGGGACTATTATGTCCTGTGCCTTGGAAGCTGTAGCAATTGGTGATTTGATATCGTCTAATCTGAAAAAATAACGCGTTAAAAGATATTGATAATATATTAATAAAGTTAAACTCTTTATAGTGAATGTCACTCTTAAGATCTGTAAGGTTCTTGAGGTAATTAGGTAAAATGGGCATCGAATCCTTTAAATACACCCTTTTCACGCAGCAGCCATATTGGTATTTTTGCCTCATTGACCTCATGTTGGTCATATATTATGACATCATTACTTCTCCATTGTTCTTGCACTCTGTGACCTCACCATGGCCATTGTCTACTGATGACGTCATGATACTATATCTGAGTGCAAAGAGAGGTCAATGAGGCAAAAATACCAACATGGCTGCTCTGTGAAAGGAGTGTAATGTCAGTCAGTACAGTTGTTGTTGAGTACTGTAACCATAGACAGCCACAGACATACGTTTTGAACTACAGAAGCGAATATTTCATACAGTCTTTAACAAAATTCATTTTGAATTTTCTTTCAAAATTTGAAAATCATCAGAGTAAATCTTGGTTGAACTATAATTTCCACCTGAATGATAACAGAATCAATGCATTCATACTTGATTTTGTTCAGCTGATTGTATGGCCAGACATGGGTCGAAGCGGTCTGCCAATGATGACTTAGCTCGTCCACGTTAACCTTCTCCAAGGCCGTAGTGCAAATTTGCTCGCTCATGCCTGATGATAATGATATGGCAGGACTCGATAATTTCATCGCAGTGCTGAAATATAAAAGAAATATGAAATATATAATCCAACTACTTAATTCATATATATATATATTTAGTTTTTTGCTTTTCAACTATTTGGGCGGCCTATATGAGTCTATTTAGGTTCCCTAATATCCTTGTGCGCCATGCCCAAAATCCTACCTGGAACACTGTATAAACATGTGTAAGTTTATTTACCAGTAAAAGCACACGCTTATCGAGCAGTGAATTTGATAATCTTAATAATAGGTAATAGTTTCACAGTGAAAAGGAATTTCATACATCTTTCTTGTGTTAAGTATAAAATGTAGTCATGACAACAGATATTACCTTAATTGGAATGTAATGGAATGTGTCATATCTCCAGATATGGAAGGCAGGTTCTCTTCCTGACCTTGACCTTTGACCTCAATTTGCAAGGAACTTTTCAAACGAGGTGTTTCGATGTTCATCAGCAGTGGGCTCGGCAAGTGAGATCGTGTGACGAATAATGGCGCAAATATCACCTGGAAATGTATAAAACAAAAATAAGATTGTTCCGGAAAATAACTTAATATTATGCGATGTGTTACTTTAAGACACTTAAAAATTTAGTATATATTTCACAATAAAATCAGATAAGATCAACATGAATGCAGTCTTGATCAAAATACTTCAACTCTATATGTCAACATTGACTTTGAGATTCAAAATAAAATGCAAATAAAGAAATCGATTTATAAATGAATTTATAACCCAATTGCTGGAATCATTTTGACAAATAAAGATGCACAATTTGTGCACTGAGTGGAACTACAGCAAGTCATGAATGCGAGAATATGTTATAGGAATAGTTATCTCAATATTTTTTGTGTTCCCTGTTCGAACTTTGTTCTCGAGTGAACCTAATAAAAGGGCAAACTAAAATTCATAAAGAAAAAGTATCACACTGCAAACTGGCAATCCATCATGACCTCAGAAATACCATTTCATCAAAATAAGGTATACCAAACAAAACAGGTTACGGTGGAACCCCACATTCATTTAAGACCCACTACGGGGCATTTTTGGTACCGCACCTATCAGCAAATCTGGTACAGTCGTAGTGCCCTCTGTAGGTACTGTTACTTTTTCTCCGCCATTGCCTGGAATATTCTGTAGTATCTAGGACTCCTCGATTTTAAGACCACCATGCTTTATTGGTCCCACAATGGCAATTACAATGTAAAAGTGTTGCAGAATAAGACCACGTCCTTATTAAGACCACTTCAGTGATTATTTTCAATACTTTCTTACGTGTGAGGTTCCTCCGTAACGGGATTGCTTTTTTCGTGGATTATCACACAAGAATTTTGCAAATCAGAAATGAAAAACTTTGTGGCATTTGACAGACAGTATACGTGACACCGACAGTCAGAAGCCAAAAATGTGAAACTCAGGAAAGAATCACATCCATCAGAAGAGCAGAAAGAGAATTGTGACGGAAATTTCAACTTCAGGTGATCAGTTTGGGTACATGTTTTCTTACCATCTTTCTCACAGCATTCAAATCCTATGAACAATATATCAAGGTCAATTTTCAGATAATTGAAATAGTTTTTGTACTTACTCGTATCGACTTTGTATATGTACTAAACCTAATAGTGCTGGTCAGTTCACGCTTGACCTAGGACAGGGGCGGATGCAGAAAGTTTTTCACTAGGAGGGGGGGGGGGTGTTCACAAATTAAAATGAATTGCGGGGACCGCTGAATTGGAATTTTTAAATACTTCTTAAAATTAAAATATATTTGGCCAGAAGGGGCGGGGGTTAAACACACTAAACCCCCCCCCCCCCCCCAATCCGCTGCTGTAGGACCCGCAAATAATAGCACAATGCATGATGTCACAACACCCCATGGTACAAAAAAGTACCACAAGAGGTCACTGACACCGTAGCAGATAAGTATCGTTTGAGGACGTCATCTATTCCGTGACGTCATGTATGTAGCAATTATTTAGTGATGTCGTCTTATTGTCGTTTCATGTGTTACGGTCGTAGTGCCCCTACCCCCCCCCCCCCCCCCCTGTTGGATCTGTTACATTTTCTCCCCGCTAGTGACGACGTTATTTATTATTGTGAAATGGTGTTGTCATGTATTGTACTAGTATTTCAGGGTACAAGGTCAAACGAGAACTGACCAGCACGATTGTAGATCGATATCTGATTATTATATGGCGAGACCGCTGGTTACTTCATGCGCTTGGAATCGGCGAAAATTTGCCATCCCCAATACACTGTAATTGCCCACAATGTATGATCGTACTTGTAACAATTTTTAACCAGATTATATTTTGCGTAACTACCTGCATACATTATTAGGGATGTTTTGATATGTTGATATTTTATTATAATTCTAACAAAAAATAGTTAATTTCAAGCAATTTTTCCGGTGCGCCAAAATTCAGCCGATTTGCAAATTTTGCTGCTGATTCCGAGTGTACACAATAATCTATTACTTCATTCACGAATGACTCACAGCAGTTTGTGTAGCATCCTCGATCGTTTCCCAAAGAACGTGACACCAGACATGAAGATAAGATATCCGGTCAGACATTGGAATCTGCAAACAAATCAAAAAGCTCACTCAATAAATATCATTATGATAACTCCACATTTTAACTGGGTTATCCTGTCACATGATAGACACTCGTCCGAAGATTTAGAATCCCGCACTTTGTTTAGTTTGTTTGTAAATTTATTACATAAAATTTGTGGCCACAGTTAAACTCCAAGGGTTATCTGGCAGGACAATATTATACATTTGCAATGTTAGTAATTCAGGGTTTTTTTTATTTCTTTTTATTCAGTTGAAAAATTGAAAGATTTTGACGACTCAAAACGTGATTTATTTTAATCCAGCCTGATTTTTTTTTAGTGGATTTTTTTTCTAAAACTCGAATTGTTAAATAAATCTAAGTTCATTTTTACAGCACAGTTCAGTAAGTTTAAGAAGGAATGCTGGAAAGATGATCAAACTTTGCTCATGATAGACAGTAACTAGGCTCTAATTGCATCATTAACAAAAACATTTAATTCAAATTTTAAAAGTCCGAATTTAAATTTAAAATATCAGATTTTTAAAAATTTTTCCAACAATTTTTTTTTAACAACCCTGGTTATGTATTTATACCTTACTTTTACAAACAGCAAAATTTCGACTCAATAGTATATTTTTGACATTGTGCCATATCGCCATCATTTATTGCATAAAATTTCACACAAAAATGTCCTGTGCAAGTTTTGTATGGATAATATCAAGCATCAGCGCAATTAAGTTAGTTTCAATCTGATGTAATGGTAATTAGGAAAAATGTTCTATTTGAGAATTATGTTTAGTATGAATGGTGTCACCGCTTTAAGCTCAGATAAGATGGGGCTGGGTGGTACCCCGGTGGATAATACTGTATAAGAAATCTGTATTTTCAGAAATTGAAACAGTTACCCGTTTCACGACATATTCATTATTCACCATGAATGTTTCTTCCCAGTCCCAAGAACAGTCCCGAAATTAACCAAGAAAAGCTGTCTTTAAAAAAGCTTGTTTTATTGCAGTAAAATACCATGGTTATCGATTCAATTATGTCTAAAATGTTAATTTATGCATTTTGCATACATTTGGTTTCCAATATTTAGCTAAAATCGGCTGAAACTGGTCATAGAGCAACACAGCTACAGAACTACCTTATATGGGCATGCACAGAAAGTGATGATGAAACTTTACCAATCTTACAATATATTTGTAAACCTGATCACAGAAGTACCTCTTAAGCAGTAAGATATCTTAAGTTAGAGGTGTTCTATAGATTGAGATCTGGTACAAAAAAACACAAAAAAAACTTTTGTTAGTTCTTACCTTGACAAGTTTGCTCTCTTTGACCTTCTCACCACTCACAGGCAATTCAGCACACCAGGGCATCTTCACCCCCTGAAGACGAACCCTGACAGCTTGAACAACCTCATGCTCCACGACAACAGACGCACCAGTAGACGAACCTTCTAACATCCAGCTGACCTCGTTTCCCGTCATCCCTTGTTTCTGGGTCACGACCTTGACCTCGAGGTTCTGGTCAATTCTGCTACAGATGACAAGTTGGCCGCTTATGATGACCTAAATACATAAATTATGCTAATCAGTAAATATGATCTCACTAGTAATCAGTAATTATAATCTCACAAGCTCACAATGTCTGTATTTGACCTAGATACATAAATTACGTAGATGACCTGGATATCAATGTGGCTCAAACAGCCTTACCATTTAGTAAATGCTGATCCAGCTATATAGTTATGCTAATTATGATCTTTTAAACTATAGAATGACAAGCTATAACTGCCTGCATTGACCTAGATACGTAAATACAAATGACCTTGACCTCAATATGGCTGAACAGCCAGACAACTTATGATGACCAAGATACATAAATTATGCAAAATACAATAACTTCAGATGAAAAGCTATAGCTGCCTGTATTACCTTGACCTCGTAACTCAACAGTCTGGCCAATTCTGATGACCTAGATACATAAATTTATTGCACAATGACCTGATGTTTTTCTCCATAACCATAAAAAATATAAAGCAGTTTACATACTGTGCAATTGTGTACAAAAAATATCCTGCAAGCATATATATACCGTTTGTAAAATCTTCCCATCTCTGGTCTATCATTACCTGCTTTTGCACTCCGGTGAGCTGCTTGACACGGATAATCAAAGTTGATCTTTGACCTTTGTGTTCAATGACACGGATGGCCTTCCCTTCTAGGTCAAGGTCAATTGGTTTGCACCACTGTCCTCCGTGACTGGCTAGGGTCAAATGAAGAAGCTGGAAATTTTTTTGAAAATGATCAAATCAATTTAAATCAAATTTCACACTGACATTACAATAAACTAAATTGTATTACAAAATGTTCACACTAATTCAAACTATTGTTGAACAGACAGTTTGATCACACTACAAATATAACAATAAGAAAAATTTTATCATATTGTAGATGAAAGGTTACAAAAATAAACAAAATCAAAATGTTCAAAACATTAAGCTGTCAGTGTAATTCAACAATTTTAGCCAACACCAAGGACATAAATGAATAAAACTATATTTCAACAATATCTCAGTCACATACGTGTTTCTGATGATGCGTCCTCCATGAGTAGGGCATTGTGTAACGGCTCTCGACCATGATGGATTCATCTGTATCAACCTGGGAATCAACAAAATGAATAATATATACAGAAAAAAACTAGACCTGACGGCTCTCATGACAGAAAAAACACACCAGTAAAGTGTGATGAACTCACTCCTGAGAGAGTGCATTAGTTCTAACATTCATTGAAATAAAAATTTGGGACTGCATTTTGGGCCAAGAACTGCACTAATTTGGGCGAAATATGGCCAGATTTTAGTAGGTTTTTGCTAGTTTTCTCAATAAGTAATTGTTATTTGCAAAATCCGCCGAATCTGGGCCATTTTGGAGTCCCCCTTTTTGCTCCCCGAGCAGTGGCTGAATTCAACAGCATCAAAACAGTTCACTCATCTCAGTAAAGAGCTGAGATGGACAGAAATAACCTGACAGTTTTCTGTCAACAACTGAATTAAATACAGCGCATAATTACCAATTATTTTGGAGCATCATGATATTGTCATGTCATGCCAGTCAAAAGGAGACTACGGTACCAATATAGGGACCTAACAGTGCCTGACAATTATTCAATGACGTCATTTAAATGTGACATCATCAATTGCACTCAATGGGGTACATCATCAATTGCACTCAATGACCCCATTGTATGTCCAATTTGTCTATGTCATCAACAATCGTTCGGGCGCAGTTACTTATAGCTTCCTTTGTTGACAAAAAGTAGCCCATGGAACTGAAAGAGAGGTCATTTGCGCAAATGCCAGATTCAAATAGATTTCTGCAAAGACAGATTAATAGTTTAATCTACCTTTGCAAAAGCTAATTTGATTTTTCACGTACCTGACCAACTCGCAAGGCGTGATGAGTGTCGTTGCAGATCAAGTAGTGATTAGGAACGATCTGACAGCTGTTTGATTCATCAGTAATCTGTAATTCAATTGTAACAGTATTGTACTTCCAGGTTGTCACAAGGCAAGAGGCTGTATCTTCTTGGTATCATCACCCGAGACTCCGTATCATCCTGAGACCGGTAGGATTGAGGGATGATACAGGTTGTTGATCAAACAAAAGTACAAAATATATCAATAACAGGCACACGTACCCCATTCCATGCTTGCGCAGCAGTACTCAGACTATGCACAACAGACGCCCCAACTTTCAAACAGATCGGATCAACCGATAGTCTCGATTTCGCAATGCTGAACTGCTGGTGCTGCTGCCAGTGCAGGTTTCCATGACAACCGAAACGCTCCACAAAATTGAACATGGTCAAGTTGCGGTATTCCAAGATGGCCGCTTCGAGACTACTGGCAAACTACAATGTATAAACCATTTCACAAAACTGTTAATATCTCAAACATCAAATAAAACTTTATCATATTTTTATCGAAAATTATTATTCAATATAAAAGTTTGTGTCCATATTTCTTCTTTGTAAAAACCGACCGTTTTAAATTTAAGGAAAGTGCAATCACAAATTACATTGCGGAAAATCTCCCAACATTTGCAAATGCCACTATGTATTGTAATAAAATAATCATGTCAGTTTATTCTGAGAAAATAAACAATAGTACATGTCATTTCAACTGCCGACAATAAAATGACAGTTGAACAGAATGTAAAAATATTAAAAAATATATACATTTACATACAATTATATCTGTAAAATTAGTTAAAAGCAATTTTGTTGCCATGGCAACAGTTCTAATCCTCACCTGAACATCAGCCCTTGGTAACAGACCACCGAGATACGTCATCTGAACAACGGAATCTTCCAAGTTTATCTCCAAATAAGGCTGGTTGCTATGGGCAACTGGTGGTAATTGGAAAGGCTTCAGTTTGTCTGGAACCTCTGTCAACAAAAAAGTACAAAATTGTATGCAGAAAATAGTCAGGATATTGATGAATGTTATACAGAAAATATTCAAGATATTGAAGACTATTGTGTAGAAAATATTCAATATATTGAAGACTATTACCAAGAAAATATTCAAGATATTGAAGACAATTAAGCAGAAAATATTCAAGATATTGAAGACTATTGTGTAGAAAATATTCAAGATATTGAAGAATATTACCAAGAAAATATTCAAGATATTGAAGACAATTATCCAGAAAATATTCAAGATATTGAAGACAATTATCCAGAAATAGTTAAGATATTAATGACTAAATATTACGCAGAAAATAATCAAGACATTGAGGACTAATATTGTTACTCTGTACTATCAACATAATGATTGCATTGTGGTTGTACTAACCCAAATTTGTCATAGAACTGTCTAATATTGTAACTGTTTTTGAGACCACTAAGCCTCCAGGGTTTTCAGTCTCCAAATTCATTTGTTATGAAACTGGCAAATAAAAAAAATATACCATGCGAAAGCGTCTGCAACTGATGGGCCATCGTCACGGCGATTAGGTCAGCTGAGAAAGAAACTTGCAGAGCAGGAATAAGGGATGGTACGAAAGATGAATCGACTTTCAACGAAGCTGCTAAAGTCTGCGGCCAAATCACTGGCTCTATGGTGCTTCCGTGTCTGAAGATTCAATAAAAGGGTTTTAGTGAATACAATAAAAAAGGTATCTACAGTCATACAACATATCTTTCGGCCACTTTTTTTTTTTACAAATATGTACCTTTTCGTAACTTGTAAACTACATTGTCAAGTACAGTGTAACCTCGTTACATCGCGCCTCTAATTAACGCGAACCTCCATCGTAAATCTCTGCTAGGGGGCGTGGCAGGTACACCGCGTTTATTAGAGAACCTCTGCTGTATCGCGGTTGTGATAGTATGTCCCCCAAGGACCGCGATACGTGGAGGTCAGACTGTACACTGATATCACAGTCGGACAAACATTGGTATATAAAAGGGGTATGACACTATAAAATCCAATGCCACCTCCATCTTCACAATGTCAAGGTGTCACTCATTGCGGAGCGGGGCGGCAAAGAGCGACATCTTGACCCTCATGGAATGAATTTCTAGAGGATTGCAACTGCTGCCCTCTATTAATGTAAGCTGGCAATAGTCATTCATGGGCCAGTGGAATGGCTTGCAGGTGCTGTCCTCTGGGAAAAACACATTTATGGACCGTAGCATATAAAAAGACTATAAGATGACATCACTACATGGATGACGTCACAGAATAGATGACGTCATCAAACAATACTTATCCGCTACGGTGGCAGTGACCTCTGTTCGTACTATTCCTCCACATTATTTCTTGAAATATTTCTATATTATTCATAAATGGGGCAGCAATCAATTAGCCTTACTTGTGATCCAGATTAAGCAAAAACTCGTAATCGCTGTCTTCCGTTTTTGGATGCAAAATGTGGACCCTCCAGATATTCGAGACCTTGACCTTGTTTCTGTCCTTGAGGTCAAGGTTGTTGACCTCTGGCAAGGTTACTGTCATCTGAGTACTTCCTGATATGTGAAACTTTCGGTAATCCTTGAATGATTTTGTTATGGGATTGTAATACTGCAAAATGCACGGCACCTGAAAAGTACAAGAAGATTTCGTCCTTACATCTTTAAGGTTATCTTATTAAGTTATTATCAAAGACACCACGCTGCGCACAACACCTCAGAGTGAAGGTCATTGAATCAAAACTGAATCGAACTAATTTGATATCTTAATGGTAATACATGTAGTGGGGGCGATTGAAATGTCAAATATGTTTGTGGGTGTATGCAAAATAATTTGCCATGAAAATTAGGAGGGAATTGATCTATTACAGCGCCTGACGTCAAAGTTGTGGCCGGCCGACACTAGAGTTGTGGTCATTAGTTCTGACGTCCAGGGGCGGATCCTAACATTCTGAATGAACAGGGTAATAGATATCACTATATCTGACACATGTCTCAATTTGATATTTTGCTGTCAAATAAAATCGATATATATTCTAAAACCTCTCTGTCAGAATGTTCTGGATCCGCCTCTGCCAGTCACAACTTCGCTGTCGGGCACTGTGTAATTTTATATGAGAGAAAAAACATCAACTTTATTCTAGTTTGGATTCTTCCTCGCAACACTATTCCTAGTTTTGAAAATGTGAGTTTTATCTATTGTCTTCTAAGTTTTAAAATAATCATTCATGAGTGTTTGACGGGCTGCCACAAATGTTATTGTATTAATTAAAAAGCGCATAAGAGCCATCATCGTTATACTTTTTATATTTATTTTTTAAACCACACAGAAGATGATCCCTGAAAACCTCAACCACAGCCCACCAAATGTTTTATATATTTTTTAAAATAAATATTCACTTTCCAGGTACCACAAAAAAAATACCAAAAAGGAGTTAAACAGTCTGAAAGAAAGCGTTATATCCAGGCGGAAAAAAGCAAATTAGCATAAAGCCAGTTAGGATAAGATTATAATTTTTAAATGACCCACAATAAAAATTTGTAAAATCGTATTAGTGACCTTGCATTCGAACTGCAATGGATCAGAGGATATCTGAAAATAATTAAGTTAAAAAATAGTAAAATTTCTATTAAAAAAATAAAAAAGTGACTTTACTTTATAAGTAGGCTCATGGTTACATTAGAGTAAAAGGTAGTAATAACTAGAGACGAAAATGTGCGGAAAATTTTTGAAATAAATTTGATAATATTTACGTGATGACACACGGTCTAAATGCGAGTTGAATTAAGCAAACAAATTAATGGAAAGATTTTATGAAATCCGAAAGCAGATTGAGAGATGCAAACATGATTTAGTAATACCACGAAGAATCAATACATTGGTTATATTTTTCATGCATATCATAATAATAAATACAAATTGAAAATGTTAGGGTTAATATAAAAAATATTATTTGCAACGAAGTGCTAATTGATGGCACCATTTAATACATTAATGAACACAGGTGATCACAACACCTTCGGCCATTAGTATGGCTGAGGGTAAAACTAAATACATTACCACCTAAACAATCCGATCACTATCTTGCCCTTCCAGGTGAGAAAGCAATAACTAACTTTCATTACTTTTGTACAAAGCTTTCTTAAAATGTTTGGCAGCTGCCCCTTATTATGTATCAAATATTTGTATTGCTATCAAATTATTGTTAAAATAGTTTTTCTTAATACCTTGTGGAGTCGAATGGAGTCATATAAATTTTCAAAAACCACAACTAAAATTGAAATTTCAGTTACGTTGAGTTCAAAAAATATTTTTAGCGTCAATTTAAGGAACAGGGTGAAAGGCCACCAATATATTTTTGCCATTTAGGGTGGGTCTCTAGCGTACTTTTGATATGATATTTCACCTTCTTGTACTACCACATCACTATGTCAATTTTAAGTTCTTCAAATTTTGCACTAAAAGTGACCTGTGACCTTGAAAAATAGGTCAAGGTCACTAAAACTGGGTCAAAGTAATAAGGTCATCCTAGGGTATCTTGTGGTAAAGTTTGGTCCACCAACTCAAACATTTTTCTATTAAAGGCGGTAAACATCGTTTGCATCATGGGTGATCTCAATGGTAATGGTGAAGTCCGACTGTCGTATAAAAAAATTATAATCATCCTTAATATTATTGTACTCGGCCATCTTGGTGCCGTTTTCCCCATTCGAAACTTCAAACGCTATCTCCTCCCTGAACATTCCTTCTCTAACCTTCCCGCTTGGCAACGACCTTCTATGCGTATGTCATGAAGAAGTCAACACCGGAATACTTCCTTATCAACCTCATATCGTCGTTTTATGACTTCAAGATGTAGAGTGAAGCATCGATCATGGAGAGACACCAGTCGGTTGTTTTTACTGATCAAATTAAACCTGTCTTTTCTTCTTCTTTGATACCATGTTTGCTAATTACAATTTACACCTAACACCTTCATGCATGCTCAGTGACAAATTTCGATTATTTCCTTGCTACCCCAGTTTTGCTGAAATTGGCTTCTTGATATCAATGTGCTGCGCCTTTAGAATTTAGAAATTAATTGTTCAAATTTTGTAATAGTTATATCCCGACAAAAGTGTTAGTCAACTCCCGACTATGAGGGATATAACTAACTTATACTCCACTAGACATATTTACTAATTTGTTTGATTGTTCGATTTGTTTAACTGCTGCTATTGAGCAATTAAAGTACTGCTTTCACCCACGAGGGAGTTCACTAACATTTTCGTTGGTTATTGCCTGCTCAGAACAATGGGAAACTATCTAGGGTGGATTATATATATAAGGCTAATTATATAACTATATATTATATAATTGTAGGGAAAAAAATATATCTTGTAAATCTCAGAATATCCACGGGTGAGGTCCGCTATTTTATAATAATGTTTTACCATCATAGTCTCGTCGATGTAACGGACGTCTAACTGTTTAGGAAGGTTGTAAGGCACCGGCTGGGAGCTGATCGAAGTTATGGCTCGTGGTTCGGGGTACTGCCAGATCATGGAGCCACCTCCTTCGGCGTAATCGACGTTAAACGTCACTTCGTAGACAGCAGGGAGGATGACCTCTTCATCTGGAACAGATAAATTCAAATGTATACATTTGTCAATGTCTATGTCTCAATGCTAGTGGTCTGAAGCTAAGTCCGCTCAGAACTCAGAACTTAGAATTTTTTTAATTTGAAGACACAAGTCTTCAGGAGGGTCTTCTTAGACTAAAATAAAATCATCATAGAATGTTTGACCTAAATTTGACCTTGAAATATAGGTCATAGGTAAAAAATAACAGCAGATTCTGAAAGCTCATATGGGAATTGTGGGGGGTCACCAATGCTTTTCATTTGTCTAAAGTTAATATTTCTCAATTAGAAGTCGCTGTCGAGGGCTCCCCCTTGATGACATTTTACATCAATATTGCAACTTAAAGTTTAAAAAAGCCTTAAATGATGACTGAAAGATATCGTATGTCATAAATTGAAGACGAATTGCTGTGGTAAAAAGTAGGTTAAATTTGGAATGTTATATATATTATGAATTTTTGTGGTAAAGAAAAATATTTCAATTTGGAATGTCGTAATTTAACACACATATATATGACCAAATTCCAGAAGCAGATGTAGTGATGAGATTATAAGTCTTGGCATCTTCACCATGTCACGCATTGAGGTCACCCAGATGCTAATTTATCATAAACACGCTTTGTTTCCATACCGTGACGAGTTGTCAGTTAAAATAGTTCAGTGACTACATGATGGAGGAATACAGAAACAACTAAGAAACCCATCATACTGATTCTGATAAGTGGGTGCCTTGGCCTAGTGGTTAAGGCATTGGCCTCGTACGCGCATGGTCGTGGGTTCAATCCCAGCCACGGCATGGAGGAACTGAGCAGATCCTCCTTTTACTACTGCTACATTCCACCCAGGGGTGAAAGGGCACTTGGCTATGGGCAGTGATGGTCATTGTAAATAGCATTGACCCTAAATTGCGTCTTAACGGCTGCAGGTTGGGCGTATACTACCAGCGGAGTTGAGAAAGACTCATGCTTGAACAGGCCCGCCAAGGGTGTAAATAGTGATGTCGGCAGAGCTCGATATACATCGAGATGGCAGACAGAAAACCCACACACATTTACATTAACACACATTCTGCTCCTCATATCAAATATCAAATTAGTAACGATTGCCAAATGGTGATACCAAAGTGCAACTAATTAGAGAAGCCACTGAAAATACTTCCAATGACACTTGTAAATGTATTGTAAATGTATTGTAAATGTAATATAACGTACAGGGTGGGGAGGCGAAACTTGCAATGAACCCAAGTCAAATAAACCAACAACCACTTGACTAAATGTTGTGAAACTAATATTATAACAAACTGTAGCCAGTCAGCTGTAAAATGAGTCAATGTTATGGACCTAGAGCGTAAAATTGCCACTCAGATGAACAAAAGACAAAGGGTGGCAAACTTGTTCCGTGCTAAATTCAATCCTAAAAGCATTCCCAACAACAGTAGATGTTGTTTTGAACTGCTGAAACGCAAATTCCTTGCACAGTTGACAGCTGATGTTAAGGACACTTTCAGGACCAAGCATCCAGCCCAGGTCATGGTCTTGGGTGTAGTGGCCTCTGACGGCAAGAAGATGCTGCCCTTCTTCTTCAAGCCTGGAGAAGGAGTTGGTGCAGATGCATACTGCAAGGTCCTGAGGTACCACGTCCTGTCATGGCTGAAGGCCAATTGCCCAGAGGGTAACTATGTGGGGATCCAGGATGGGGCTCCTGGCCACACGACCGAGAATTTGCAGCAATTCTGCCAAGCCGACTTTACTGACTTCAGGCCGGCAGATTTCTGACCCTCCTCCAGACCTGACCTGAACCCACTGGACTATGCTGTGTGAGACATTTTAGAGCAGGCCACCAACAAGACCTCCCTTCCAAGTGTTGGCTTAAAATAATTGAGGCCGTATTGAATTAAAAATAATTTTTTTGTTTTATCTTCCTGCTTGTTAATATCCTTTTTCAATAGGCCCGGGCCATTCATGCATAATAAGCGAGTTTCGGAGTTGCAACAATTTTTGAAAGTTTTGCCTCCCCACCCTGTAAATGTAATGTCATATTAAATCAGGTTTTACAGCCTGTTCTCCCTCAACAGAGGCAAAACCGAACTAACAATTACATCCTCGGCAGGCCAATCTAGAGTCTTTCTCAACTTCTTGGGGAGTATTTAGCCTTGAACACGGGTTAAACATGTTTACATTTGCAATATTTTCATTATACATAGCTTTTATTTGACAATCTCACCAGTATTCGTGTTGTACGAGAACATCCCCGACCTCAAATCGTCCAAGGACACCTGGAGCACCGGCTCCATCTTGTGGAATTTAGCAGAACCTCTGCGGCTCCCTGGTCTGCTCTTTTGAGGGTGGTCAGGTATCAGCTCCGCTTCTTGGGATGGTTTTGTCTAGAAAAGTTAATTAAAAGCACAAAGTAATTTAAACAGTACAAGAGATATATTTATATGCAATTATCTTTTAACTGTATAATTTGACATACCAAGATTGATACATGCATATTTAATAAAGATATATATATATATATATAAATTCTGTAACGAGTACATAGCTTTTTCTAAAGAAATTCCATACGTATATTAGCACTACATTATTTGCAATTGAAAGCCGTGGGTGATGGACAGTTGAAGCGTATGTCAGATTATGATGAAGTTGTAATTATGATTGAGACACTGTCCGTCTCTTAAGCCAGTGCTATTTATTTTTTTATTATGTTATGATCATTTTTACAAATTGCTTTTTTTAGCTGCACTTTTTTTAGAATTGAATCTAATATGCATCCCACAATAGTATATGTTATTCATAGATACAGGAGAATGATATTGAGCAGCAGTTTTTGCTTTACTTCGTAGTTTTTTAAGTCTCTCATCAATACAAATAAAAACACAAATAATTTCCTCGGTACTGTAAATTACCAACTCACAGGATTTAATTGTGTTAACACATTCAAGCACTCCTGTATCTGCTCTTGAAGATAGATGAAGCACAAAGCATTTTCTTGACCGAGACAAATCGGAACTTTTCCGGATTCTAAGAAGCAGAGGATTCTGGGAAGATTTGCCGGCCCACTGTGAGGCAGCCATTGGCTGTTCAAAGTGAGGCTTAAGGGCAATGGACCAATCAGAGTCTGCCAAGATGTTCCGTAGAGAGTTTTGAAAATGAGGTCATACAGGTTTACTCCGAAGTTGATTTCCTTAATGTTTTCTGAAATAGAAATAAAATATAATAAAAGATCATAAATTTAACTGACATAACCACACGTAAAAGCATCAAAAGAAGTTAATTGTGATCCAATGATTATAATAAATATTTGTACTTTCTGAAAATAATTGGAAACTAATAAATAGATAATTCTACATAAGGCGGTTACATTTAAAAGTGTGGGGTGAGGGCGGACAAGAAGGTTTTTGAAAAAGCGGGATGGGGGGGGGGGGGGGGGGGTTTACCAAAGGATTAAAAATATTTGTTGACAAGTATTTTCTTAATATCTTAAATGGAACTAATCACCATGGTTTGTCAATATCATATGGATTTTAAAGTCTTTTTCTCAGAAGAAAACCTCAAATTCAATAGGAACATCTAGTACTGTAAAATATAACACCGTACATATTTTAAGCCAAAAGTAAATTGTTTAATTAAGTTAATTGAAACCAACCTGTAATATCACAGAAAAGAACTTCGCAGTCAAACCCTCCGATGCTGAACTGCAGACCGACCTGGTGAGAGGAGGAGCTCGTTTCCATGGCAACCACTATCTGGGTTGTCGTCATGGAGATCTTGCTGAGGTGAGTGAAGGTGGACAAAAAAGGCGGATTGGGTGTACAATCCTCTGGTTTTGAAGAATCTGGATAGCAATTATGGACGTTTATATTAAATATCACATTTATATACAGTGACTGTGACACTAGCCTCCGACACACTCGACACACATGATGAACACTTAACTTTGATTTGCAATGACCAATCCAGTAAATTCAGAACAGTAAAAGAAAGTCTCACACATTCATTTCTATGACAGTGTAATTAATGTTTCAATTTCTCAATGTTACTGCGTCTGAAGCCTATATGACAAGCTGCCAGAGGCAGACATAATGATGAGATGATAAGGCTGCTTG
Organism: Alitta virens; assembly: GCA_932294295.1. Lineage (NCBI taxonomy): Eukaryota > Metazoa > Annelida > Polychaeta > Phyllodocida > Nereididae > Alitta > Alitta virens. The sequence goes on along the minus strand of OW028583.1, from coordinate 4,983,855 downwards.
GATTCCACACCATGTTACACATTTACCCCAATCTGTGGGGTCTTCCAATTGCCTCAGCATAGACACCGAGTACAGGGCACCTCCAATTTAATGTCTCATGTGATCGACATCCAGCTGCTGGGATGTAGCTCATGAAGAGAGCCCAGGCCGGGGATGGAACCAGGGACCCTTCAGCAGAGCTGGCCAATGTGTAATTGGCGAATGCCTTAACCATAAGGCAACCCAGCTGCCCAATTAACATTTTTTTTACAGACAGCAAAAAGTAAATTGTAAAAAATATGAAAGATAAGTGTGCCACTTAATACGTTTTACCCTCTGCGTATGTCTATATTTATTTAATTTTCCATAATACTACAGGATTTGATGACATTTTGAACCAGGTGATAAAAAAGAGGAAGGATAATTTGTATTGATTAATTTGCCTCGTACCTGCTGCGCCTGAAGAAGACAGGAAATTCTCACAAGCAGAATCGATTCCATCCTTTAGTTCTTTTTGTAGCTCAAGAACGAACCCCACGACTTGAGCCAGACGGTCGGAGCTGAGGTTGAACTTGAGAGGTCGTTCTAGACGAAGTTTGATATCGGCTGAAGGGAATATCATAAAATACATGTAGGGCCTATATAATTTAATCAAATATTATTGGTAAAAATCACGTAAAAGCTGAAGCAACATTTATTGTAATTTTATTCAAGTTCTTGTGTATTTAAACAGGGCAGATGGTACTTCCTTTGACCAACACAGACTAGAATGACCTGTGTTTGTTTTCCAAGTACATCTGCATCAAAATAAGACAATGTAAGACTTAGTGGACAAAAGTAAGACTTTATATGGACCTTACTTTTTACAAAAATAAAATAACACTTTACCAGACTTTGTATTAACCCGCGAGAACCCTGTGCTCAAATTAATGACTGACTACCAAGATCCGCGCAGATATCATGATTAGTCGTGTAAGTTATAATATGCTTGAGTTGGGCTACAAATACCTGGATGAATGAGGAAGTTGCTCGCAGACAAAGTGTACAGACTCGGCAAGATTCCCGTCTTTTTGTCCGCTTCACCGAGACGAGTTTCGATCCAGTGGTTGCCGAAGTCAGTCGCTTCCGGTAGAAGTCTTGTGTCGTCTGTGAAAAATAGTTTGTGATGAATACTACTTACATTTAAATGTGTAAATAGCCTCATAACGCTCTAGTGACAAGATTTAATTTCACGATCAAAAGTAAGTTATTTGTATTTAACACTTCGCCATTCATTACATATAATGCTATTTATCGTGAATAAAAACTTAGAATCCTGAACTAGCATATATTGCACGCAACACAGAAATTGGACTAAAAGGTGAGATTCAGAAGTTACAGATAATTCTCCCCTCAAACGGCGTAAGTATACAATACAACTGCACCACGGAATAAGCAACAACAGCCAATAAAAGCTGCTTATTCAGTCAGCATTCACACCTATGGACCCAATAATAGAGCACATTCGTTGGTAGCGATTGTATTCGATACTCGGGTCACTCAAACTTCATGTTATTTGTTTTAAAGCAGACTTCCAATTCAGATCATATTTTACTCACTCTTGCCTTTTTGTTTTCATATTTCACGTTTTTTTTTTGGTTTTGTTTTTCTAGTAGTTATGAATTAGTACAACACTTACCTGTAAGGGAATACCCAGGTTTCATTCCTCTTAGAACGATGTCATAGCAAGACAGATCTGCCCTCTGTTGGTCATTTTGGACACTGATGAAAGTGTGGGGTTGTGAGAAAGTTGCAAAGAGAAATGGAACGATGGACAAAGAAATCTGGTTTTGTTGGTTGTCCGTCACTGCCGAGCTGTAAGCTGACTCAACTCCGCTATCAGCCGAAGACAAAGTGAAAGTAGACATGGTTTCTTCACGGAGTTCAAAACTCCCTTTGCCCTTCAGTCTTTTCAAAGTTGGTGAACCGATGACAAAAGAGGGCGCTTCGGTAGCTTTCTTCTGTTCCTTCTCTTTGTGCGATATTTTGTGAGTGTACAACATACACGAAATGCGTCCAGCTGTTAACAAAACACTGAACGGAGTAATCTGGTCCCACACGGTTGGAGAACATGCGCTCTTACTTTCACTTTTGATCCTACTTTCACTTTCAGTTTGCTGATTTTCGCTTTGTAAGATAACACTCTCCTTCTGTAACCATAAAGGACTCAGAGTTGATGCTCGGCTACTGCTAGGAACATCACTAGCCTGACTGACGTTCTGCGATATTTTCTGGAGTTGGGGGACATTCGTATTGACCAAATCTAATAACATCCTCATTTGCGCAAAGGACATGAAGAAATCCATATCGCTCGTAGCGTTCACCTCCAAGGAGTATCCACATACCACAGAAGCCTACAAAATATACAGAATAACAATGAATTATTGGTTCATTATTAAAGTAAAAAGTGTTTATCGAATCATATACAAAGTATTCATGGAGGTTTTGCAAATTGGGCAAAGAGTGAGGATGTTTTTTGGGGTGTGTGGGAGGAAGGACAATAGGCCTACATAAAATTTGCCCGAAACACTGATTCTGATTTTGTCTCACGGCATCCAATTCAGGAACTAAAACTAGCAGAAAACATTCTGGGTCAGTGATTTCGGGCAGACATCAATATACATTTCGGTTGGTTTCTTTTCATTCATTCTCACTATCAGACAAAACATTTAGGCGGGGTGGGGGGGGGGGGGGGAGGGGTTATCCTGCACATCTTACATACCACCTCATTTGTTTAATTATATCAATATCTGTTACCTTGGTGATGCTCTGGAGTACAGTCATTATTGTTGGTTTGTAAACAATCGCTGGAGCTGCTACGATTCTCAAATCTAAGCTACTAGCGAGTGGCAACATTTTCACCTCTTCTCTTTCACTCCTGAAATATAAAAAGAATTTATAGATTGGTTTTCACAAACAAAGACGACATAATTAATAAGTCTCCATCACGCAGCACATTGCGAAAAGTATTCATATTTGTCTGTCCAGTTATTGATGTTTTATGTGCACTCCTATATATTTCCAACCATCATTTTACACATATACTCCATGGGTGGAGTCTTTTAGTTGCCCCTGCATAAACTCACTCATTTTTGACGAGGTTGTTCCACTCCAGCGCAGGGTGTTGAACGGGAGTCTCTTGGTTTGTGAGATTGGACCCTCTTCTTTGGTTTAACACCAGATGGCGCCAGCATCCAGTGCTCAAACTCAATCCTCTAACGTCAAGTTGATACTGTCGATCTTCCAAGTCCATGCCTAGTTGCCCTTCAATGAAAATATAAGATATTATAAGATTATACTGCAATAGAGTATTAATGTTAATGTCTAATGTCTCAATGCTACTGGGTCTGAAGCTTAGTCAGATTATATGACGAGCTGCCAGTGGCCGATGTATTGATGAGATGATAATGCTTGGATTCAATACCATGTTACACATTTACCCCATGGGTGGAGCCTTTTACATGCCTCAGCAAGGACAACGAGTACAAGGCACCTCCAATTTAACATCTCATGTGATTAACATCCAGCTGCTGGGATGTAGCTCATGAAGAGTGCCCGGGCCGGGGATCGAACCCACGACCTTCAGCAGAGCTGGCAACTTTATCATCGACCCTGGGCCAGGATTCGAACCAAGGATGTTCAGGGGAGTAAATCAATGGATGCTTCAACCACTTGTAATGTAATGTAACTGCCTCTGCTCGGGACCCTTGAATCCTCAGGGTCCCTGGAAACTCAAGTGACCTTCTTTCACGCCATCGCTAGGTACATGCAACATTATGCTGACCGAACAAATTAGTTCAATTTTTGACGATCTAGATTGCATCCTTATGGATGATTCTATTTGGGTTAAGATGTCGGGAATACCTAGCAACATGACATCATCAACCTTTGCGCTGAAACCAACAAGTAAGTACACATGGTTCAGAAATGATACTGACCTGGTATGCTTGATTTCAGAGCCATCCGGTAAATTTCTTTATTGACGATCACTCTTGGCAACGGATTGTCCGCTTGGGGCGTCATCGTAATGGAGAGAATTTCCAACAAGAGGAGGTCGTGAGTGTACGGGTTTGACGATGAACTATTTCGCTTTGGAACGGCTTGATCTAATCCCACCCCAGACTCTGGTATCGTGCTCAGATTGCATTTAGGGACGAACAGACGCACCGTGTTGCAATCGATGTAGATCAGAGGCAGGATGTCGGACGTCAACCACGGTAGGTTCGTCGATTTCACAGAGCTAGATTCTGTGGCATCTGAGGTTTTCGTCTTTTCCGTAGTACTTCTGTTACCATGGTAACCAGAAATACCACTTCTGTTGGAGCTCGTTGCAGAAGCAAGATTGAACAGTTGCAAAGCATTCGCAATGACTGGACTGTTGACGACAACGTCGCAAGGCTGAATGCTCAGGCAGACCTCATTTAAGTATCCTGGATCGGCGGTGCCTAGATCTTCCTGAGGCCTTCGATCATCTGCCTCCTTCTGATCGCCGCTGCTGTACATCTTCTTCAGTTTCTTTTTCACGTTTTTGCGCTGGGCTCTCGTAAAAGTCAGGTTCAAAAAGCCGTGAGATGAATCCCGTGGTTTGATGTCTTCTTCGGAGAATAAATTGATTGACGGTTGGCTCTGGGATGTCAACCAGGGTCTGTTGGCTGCCACTGTGACTTCCTTATTCAGCTTTTGTAATGACGTCAGCAAGACGCCTTCAAAATCGCCAGATGCCCATGTGCCATTCAACCCACTGAAAGCAATATATTTCCACTAAATTAGTGAGTTACAAATTACAATTGGTTCGCGTAAAGTGCACACTTTTACTAGTTGTTTGTATTAAACTGCCCATGATGACTCATGATCCATGTGCTGATGAATCAGCTTAGGCTCCTGAATAGCCAGCCTGTCCGCACTGGAACTCTTTTGTATGGTTCACTGAATCTAAGCAAAACTGACAGACAACAGTGGAGATAAGTTATTTTTGTATTTTGACACACAACTGCAATCATGACTCGTCAAGGAAGCACCATAAAACTTGCTCATCCGTGATGTGTCATAACCACCAGCGTGAGTGTAATGGAACAGACAGGAACATGAATCATCATGATAGCCAGTTTTCATAAGAAGTAAAAGCAAAAGTAACATGCTGAATGATCGGACATCTTGATTGGTCACGGAAACATTAATCATTGGGACCATCTCATGCAGGATCACTACTTCGGCCAAGATTTTTTATATTTGTGTAACTTATTTTTATGGAGAAATTAGCCATATCTTGCGGCTATATTGGTGAATGGTCGCCTCAGAACTCGAGTGAACGTTTTTTGAGACCTTTAATATCCTATACATACAGCTTCATAATTTTTCCTATGGATAAAGTCTTCATTGAGTCAACTCACATAAGTTATCCTTCGAGCAACTAATCAAACTCAGGCAGTCATCTAGTAATTAAATCGCAACAGGGTAATAAATTGTGCAACTGGGTAAATTCAACATGGCCGTATTCAGATTTTTACTTACTTTTTCACCATATGTCTGACATCCACATGTTCGACCTTGCATTTGACCTTCGTATACACTTCCTGTAGGTCGATGGAGGTCATAAGGTCTTCAAGTGCCCCCTGTAGGCAAGTTTCCACACCAGAATCTCCAAGGATGTACAAGCGAAGTAACAGTTTCGGCAACGTCCACTGCATCCAAAGTGACAGTTTAACCAAACCAGTCGACTCATCTTCTTTGTTGGGAGTGGTGCACCTAGAAACAATATTATAAGTTCAAAAATAAAAATGCTTTATCTTTATCATTTAATACTGTTCATTCGTCCTTTTTTACCTCAAACTTCACATGTATTTTACTTCAGTTTTACTTTTTATTGTAACATATTCTTGGTCTTGATTTCTTTCAATATATCATTTATTTTTTGTAATTAATGCCTGATAGATTCATTAGCTTACAAATATTTAGTGTGCCTTAATAAAATAAGGTGATTCTCAATCATGTGTTTTACAAAATAGTGATTTTTACAGACAGTGCAGCTTTAACAATCCGCCTACTCCCCCGAGAATGCACCGTGCATCCTGTTTACGCTAGTGCGCAGTCTGTATGATCTGAGACTCAACCACAGACTATACAGATGGCGCACTCTCGTAAGTAGGCTATGCAGTGCATGCTGGGGTGAGTGGCAGGATTGTTTAAGGCCTAAATGATGTCACAAACATAAAAAAATGCCAGCAATAAAATGAACATTAAAATGGCCAGGGTTGGTAAAAATCATGATTTTTAAATTAAAAAAAAATCTGATTTCTTTTATTTAAATCAAATTTTTTGAATGATACAATTAGGGCTCAAGTACTGTCTATCAAGTTTGATTATTTTGCCAGCATTCCTTCTTAAACTTACTGAACTGTGCTCTAAAAATTAACGGAGCTTTTATTTAACATTATCTAAACATTTTTATTTATTTTTGCCTTGATTTAAATCGCTTGCTATAAATCTGCCAACCCTGACACTGGCCGATTATGACGTCATTGGATCATATCGCTTAGATCTTCAGCCTGAACCTCAGAGCCTGAACCTCAGAGCCTGAACCTCAGAGCCTGAACCCCAGAGCCTGAACCCCAGAGCCTGAACCCCAGAGCCTGAACCTCAGAGCCTGAACCTCAGAGCCTGAACCTCAGAGCCTGAACCTCAGAGCCTGAACCTCAGAGCCTGAACCTCAGAGCCTGAACCTCAGACTTTGCTGAAGTTAAAAATTTGTGAATAACTTGCTCAATTTTCTTGTTATTGAATTAAAGTCATGTGGAAATGTTATTTTTTTTGACGGACTGGGCACTTATTCAGCGGATTTTTTATTATCCACTAGAAGCGTTAAGTGTTACGCCTACTGTCCCCAGAATTCCCGGCGTTTAAAAAAGTAAGGTACAGAGGGTGCCACTTCTTTGTATTCTGTGGCCCAACTATTCTTTTAGCACACCATACCTTGACACACTTGCTTCAGACGTTCCGGTGACCGTCTGGGGTAATGTATCGCCAGGCTCCCATTGGCTAGAGGAACTAGCCAATCCTGTCTGAGCATTATTGACGTGTGTCGTAGGGCTTTGGTGAGTGGGCAAAGACCTCAAGACATCTCCGTGTTGACATAAAGAAGTGATTTCGGCATTCAGTAAGGATTTCTGAATCTCGATGCTTTCTATGACCTTGTAGCAAGTTGTCACCGCTGATGTAGTGAGGTCGTACAGCAGTTGAACCTGAAAAATATGATAATTTCATAATTTCAGCCTCTTCAATCTTTTCACGCATGCACCCAAGCACGACTTTATATTGCAAATGCCCTTTTTTCTTGATAGAACCATGCATTAATGGGTCATTTTAATGAACTTCAGAAACCAAAAATCTTTATTTCTCAACACATTTGGCAGGAGCAGGATAATTTAGTTGTTAAACCTAAATAGAGTTCTTGGGAAAGATAAATTGACTGTATTTTGTTAGTTAAACTTGATTCATATGTTTGAATGCTTAGTTGTGGCATAGTCAGAGCTAATTATTGTTAATAGAAAACTTTTGGTCAAGAAATATTTAAGTGAGCATGAACAAGGGAGTGTCAATAATGGCATGACACTTCTAAAACTTCATAATTGCTTCGACAATCAACATAGACACGCTTTGCAACAATTAGCAAACTTATAAATATTTATTTTCCATATCAATTTTACCTGCGTCTGTGAAATTCCTACAGCCAGCAAGTTCATATCAGCATGAACACCGAGCGCAAGTGATGTGATGTTGTCCGAGGTCGGCGGGTGGTATTTCGTCGTTATAGCAAGAGTAGCTGACATTGATGCAGGTTTCAGAATGAAATGGAACTTGTGCGATGCGTGAATTGTATACACACTGCAGTCCGAGAGCTGTATAGACCACGGTGTCTTGTCTCCTGTAAAATTTACAAAATATAAAATAAGTATACACTGTAATATCAGTCTACGAAAACTGACGAGGACTATATTTACGATATCGCTACTTCTATGCAATGCATTGCAAACCGCACAAAATAGGCAGAATAATGTCACCACCTTAGATTGCTTTGCACAAAGTGTATAATATCCTAATCTAGCAGTTTTTTTATTCCTATAATGGTAATTAAAAATATAAATCAAGGACCATAGGGCAAAAGTGGATCAGTTAGTTGTTCGCAATTACTGATGCATTGTTCACTGTGAGTTTCCAGGGACCCTCGGAAAGCAAGGGTCCCTGGAACAGCTGTGTGAGACAGACAGGTAATGTCATAAAAATGTCTTTAATATTGCTATTTGACAGTATTTTACTAAACCTAACTGGTTATAAATAGTTTGGAGCCTCTCCCCCCAGGGCCCCCAACTAAAGTTGTCCATGTGTCAATGAGGTTAACTGGCTTAGATTAAATTTTTGCAGCACTCCATACTTCAGGCGCAATTGATTTGCTATTTGGTACAATGTATATTATGCGTGAGTGTGATCATTAAATTTTCATAGAATGAAAAACCTTCATAAACCTTTAGAAACCACTTTTCTGTTATATCAAAGTTGACAAAGTGTGCTCATCCCTTTAAGTTAAAACTCTTTATATGGCCAGATTATGAACATATTACACTGTAACAATGCTTTCAATTAGCATTCTCCTAGCCCGAGAAATGATGTTCATTCGCTTAGCTCTTGTTTATTATCTGACATTTGTGAGCGTTAGCGAACCATGGCAGCTCACTATTAAAGTCACAATATGAATAAGAGCTGAAAGCGGTGTGCAGTCAGGAAGGGTTTCTCGGGCTAGCCTTCTCCCTACTTATCATAATCTCAATCAACGCATCAAACAACTTAAATCTCCACACCTACCCATTTAACGATGTCAAAGTGTCGCCATCTATAATACAAGACTGCAATACTCATTATTGGGCCAATGAATAGACTTGCAGGTGCTGTCCTCTGGTGGAAAAAATTTGGGTATTGGCCAATCAGAAACCAGCCACAAGGCGTTATGACATCATATTCCAAGTATGGCAAGGCCCTCGCTGATTGTGCAATAAGTTTCTGTTGCATCCAATAAGAAGGAGATGAATAACCACACAAATTTAGGCCATTTAGGGCAAAGGTCGCTTTGCCAGCTCCATGCACTGCGAACTTTGCCAACGGGAAAATGCACCTACCTGACAAAGACTGTTCGAGGGCACTGATAGGAATCTCTTGTAGGGCAGGAAAGGGCTTTTGACCTTGACCGAAGCTCATAACCTTGAGAGAAGGGCACGAGATCACCAAGGTCGTAGGAAGGTCGTTGGCCACTTGGACTCCTTGCAGATTCTGTAGGATGTTCATGGTGGGGTCCTTCAGGTGAAGGGGTGATATGGGAAGAAAGAAGCTGATGTTTTTCACGTTAACCTACAGAAGGGGGGGAATGAGAAAAATATGTGAGAATATGTACGGTATAATATTAAGCAAGGTGAGACTTTCAGCTTCTCAGATCCGCCAACATGATGAGTAATGTGCCGACAGAAAATAAAAAAATTAAATGCTAATTAATATGAAATTTTATTTTATTTTTGCATTTGTGAAAAATGTCCATGTGGTCTTGGCTCTAGGGGGGTGTCTGTGTACATGTCTCTTTTAAAGTCAATTCAAATTTTTTTCTAATCTATATTATAAGGGCCTCCAACAAAGTTTGGGTAACATTTCAACATTGAGTAGGTTTTTTCTGTATGGAACAAATTTGCGGTAACGTTTTGACGTCATTTGGCGGAATTGGCAAAATTGACATTTCATGGATATATCAAACTAAAAATTGCCCATATAATTAAAATTTACCTTTACTAATCATGTTTACACATTCTGTAAAAGACACATGTACAGTCAACCCCCCCCCCTCCCCCCCCCACCCAGAGCCCATACTAATAAGCGGATCCAATAAGTTAAAGATCAAATAAGTGCAGCCTAATGGAGATGAAACTTTGACTCGCAAAACAATGATGAACCTTGCCTGCAAAATTACATTAGAATTTGTATACAGTAAGCACGCCCCAAATTTATATGCACAAAACTGCAGAACTTTACTTTGCAATTCGCAATCTAAATTTAAGACTCAGTTATTTGTGACATTAGCACCAGCTAGCTATGCATTAATGATGCATCTTGCGAAGAATACCCAGCTTTCATATGCACCGTATCCCAACATAAAGTTTCTTTAATAAAAAACTTTTTTGAGGACGGCTGTGTATATCTTTACCTGGACATGAGTGATCTTAAGCAGAGGCCAGTATTGCGCCAGTAAATTTCCCAATAGCTTATCCTTCGCCTTTTCGCTTCTTGCTGTCTCATCCAATTTGCTTGTGTCCGCCTCTGTGCTCGTTAGACCAGGGCGAGATGACGATTGGAGGAAGGATTTAGTACCCTGACCGTCTGTACCCGTTTCGGTGGTTGACCCTGAAAATAGGAAGAAAATAACATTAAAATTCAACATATATAAAGTTAATATCATCATATTAAAAGTCCACATTTTGGTCATATCTTGACTTATAGTCCTCCAATCACCTCCGAATTAACTAATTTTACCTCTTACAGCAGATTTCGAGGACTTGGGAAGCAAACTCCAGATTACGTCATGTGAATCCAGGACTCCCATTGGCTGTGAGTCTTTAGCCTATGGGAATCCTGGATCCATACATATGATGTCTTGAGGATTAAAGTACCCAAGTCTATGAAATCTGTTGCAATCCATAAACAGAAGTTTTTACAATAGATGTGGAAAGTGCAACCCACTAAAGCAAGTTCTTGCCGCTATTGAGGAGTCCGTGACAACTTACAGTTACCATTCTGTCAATGTTTAATTGACCACCGCACTCGAAATCTGGGAATCAGCCACAATCAGTGGAATCTGCCGTCTTTAAAAGTGCAACTAAACTTGATATTTGTGGATTGTCATGATATCAAAATGGTTCCTAATAATGTGACCACATGGTAAATACAAAAACCATTCAATTTGTGAAGTGTAATTGCATTATTTTGGGAGTTTCAAGGGTGGCGAATTTCACTGATTGTGGCGAATTTAGCTCATGCAGAGCATAGTGGATATATTACGAGATTCAAATCGCAGATAAATACAGTCCTCAAAATAGTCCAAACTTGCAAAATGCTTGTTGAAATATAATGTTAGAGCATAGTATACTCTTCACATATTACACAAATAAACATGATCTGAATCAGCCGACCTTCTGTCCTTCCAGAAGCCACCACTGTCCCGGGGCGCGGACTTGACTCTATCCCTGCCGTCGTCATGCTTGACCTTTTGACCTTCGGGACGTATGCAAACCATTCATGCAGAATGGGGTCGAGGCATCCCACAATTCCTTCTGTTTGTATAAGACACACACCTGGACCTGGAATGAAAATTGTTAAATATTATCATCAGTGAATACATCAAAGCTGCATCATAAATCAGCCAGGTTACCTATACATTCAAGTCAATCTCTCAGCTCCATTGATTGCCGCTACAAAGGTACGATAGTAAAAGGGTTGCCCTAGTAAAGAAATATATTTGTCATATATTCAGGGAAATTACAGACTCTTGATTATTGTTGTCACAGCTTAATAGGCCTATATATTGTGTTGCAAATAAACCTGTTTTTTGTTAGTGTAACTTTCTTGAGACTCGTAAGCCCCTAAGGGTATCTGGCTATGAAATAAGGATGATATATTTCGAATTGACAATAAAAAATATAAAGTTAATTGAAATGTGTGACTAAAATTATAGCATTACAATAAAACTCTTACCAGCAGGCATGTTTGGATCGTTGGGAAGCTGAATCGTCATGACAACACAATCCGGTTGCCCTGGCAACACACCATTGTGTCCTGTGGTCGTGAAGAAGGTTTGCGTTGGAACTTTTGACGTGTCCAAGGGACCAAAGAGTAGTGGTGTGATGGAGTCAGAGTTATTGACTGAAATTAGCAAGATAATGAAATATAATTTGTGCGCAGTGATGGTTGGCAGTGCTGCCATGCATCTTAAGTTAATGCTATCATTGTGGTCTCAATGATACGGGTCTAAAGCTTAGTCAGCTCACATGACCAATTGCAGGCAGATGTAAAGATGAGATGATAAGGCTGGTTGGAGTCCACATTATGTTACACATTTACCCAAAGTGTGGGGTCTTTTACTTGCCCTGTCTGACGCCCACCAGACCGATTGGAAGAATTATTGGGCATTGCTACGCCCATGAATCAAAAATGGCCCGGGCAGGGAATAAAATACACTATAAATAAGAAGTGGATATTCACTATATACCTGTGCCGAAGTAATATAAAAGCCTACCCACAGTCTATTCAGTACAAATGGTGTGGACTCCAAGCCTCACCATGTCTTCATTACATCTGCCTCTGATTAGCTATACTGTGTATAACTGGCAATCCCACAAATAATTACAATACAATACAATACAATACAAGCTGACACAGCCACTAATCAGTGCAATACAATTCAATGCAATATAATACACTGAAAAGATTCACCAGATTCTTAAAAAATGATCTTATTAAAGATCAATAACTATATTTTTATTCATAGTTTGGCTATGCTCTAAATATTCTGAATCGCATCATAAATTAAATTTAATAACTATCGTTTGTGCATATCATAGCTTCGTTTAAATTACTTTGATATCTTTTAAAAAATACATGTCAAAATTGTACTGTTATATATGCAAATTATTTGTAACTTGGTATCTTAATATCAGCTAGATAAACCATATGCTTTCTCTGGTTAATAAACTAACAACTAACATACATAAAACAATACGATCTCTTACCTTTATGAAACATCACAGTCTGCAACGACGTCAATGTGGCATTAATCGCGTACACGCCTTGCGTGACACACTCTCGGACTTCTATCCCAGCTAAGCAGATCTCGCTGACTGGTAGTTTCTTCTCAGAATGAAAGACATCCGTCATCAAAGTCGTGTCTGCTAAGTTACTGGCATTCGGACTCTTTTCAAACCAAGATGTAACGAGGTATGTGATCAGCATCAGTTGTGCTTTCGTTAATGTCACACTGAATTGTGGAAGCTCGTAAAATCTCTCAAACTTACTTTGAAGCGGATTTTTCCTGCAAGTATAATTGGACATAAATTATTTATTTAAACATAGGTGGCGGTGATGGATTAGGACTTTGTCCTGTATTTCTGCACCTGATGGGCTAATTAGGACAGGCAGGGACCATGGCAATGAGATGAAGAATGAAACAGCCTTCCAACTTAGGCTCAACCTGGAATTGAACTCGGGACCCACTGAGCCAGGCCCCAACCCTCTTCCAAAACAGGACTTGGGTTGTTAATTCACATACACGAGCAGTCTAATCAATGGTAAGCATAAGTACCACCAATGGTCACCGGTACCAAAGCAGATGAGCATTGTTTGATGACGTCATCTATTCAGCGATGCCATGTTTGTTACAATAAAAGAGTGCACCGTTGTATTACCTTGAGGTTGTATTACAGTGATCACCTGGTCATCATTGTGCAAGTCTTTTGAAATTTGCCGGCAACATGATAAGCAAGTTCAATGCAAACTTTCAACAGGTGGCAGCACTTGTCAGTCACAATGCGCCATCTAGCGGCAAAGATCACAGTATTACAACGGATCACTCTACGTCATCTAATTCTGCTTTATCTGCTTTAGTGGCCCGGTTGTTTTTCTCTACGGTATAAAACCAATACTTCTGTAAGCCATACCATGACATCATTAAGCTTATCTGTTTATTATTGGAAATTAAACAACATAAAATTGACAAATTCGTACCAGCATTCCCGCAATAGTAGAGTTTTCATGTAGAAAACACCACTGCAAGGTTCGACGATCGTTTGAACCGGACCCGTGTCACCAATTCCTTTAGTTTTGGACAAACCCATACAGAAGCCGAACATCTGCAAAGATGGACAATATAAACATTCAATGATTCATTGACTGAATTCCCCCAAAAAAAAACAACTTTATGCATGCGCTTAACAACCTTGAGCTAATTCCCCAACACACACCATTGAAATTTGCTGCTACAAATAAACTTCCATAAACACTTGTCAAAGGCTGTTCAACCTGTTGCAGTGTTGTAACAGCGCCAGTGATGTGAAAAATTTAGTTTTGTTACAAATCATAAACTTGCAAAGTATTAAATAATGTTTTTGTTTTATTGGGGTGGGGGGGGGGGCATAAAATTTGATGTCGGGACTAATCTCAAAGTCGTCGATAGGGTAAAGGTGAAAAGAGGTATGAAATTAATCCTCGAAGTCACAATACCTACAACCTCACCTTATCTATATTACCAAAAATAAAGTTTGCAAAAACGTGTTTGGTAATGAGTTTACTTAAGAGTAGATTAGTCTTAAGTAGAAACACATCAACGAATAGACCCATCTTATCTGACTAAAAAAGTGTATGTAGCCTTTGTCATAAATACCAAGCAGAATTTACGATAAATTGGTTTGACTGTGTCAAGGTATAACTCACTTTCACGTTCATGTGACTGTGGCAATGATGCAGCAGATCACTAGAGGGCGCCACCATCTTGCTGACCCGTCTAACATGTTGCCCTGGATACATCGCATGGGTCAATTGATACTCCAACCTCTCAGCTTTGACGACCACGACGGGAAGATAATGTGGCAACTTGGTGACAGGTTGGGAAGTTGAGTCTGACTTCTTAGTCTGCAATTATACGAAGTAAAATATCATGGATTTATGAAGATATTCCCAAGCAAATAGGTAACAAATACACCACAGAGTAATAATACCCACAGAGCACACACTGGTGGATTTAGAGGGGGGCATTGGGGCTATGATTTCCCCCATACCAATCTTAAAGTCTAATCATGGTCTATGAAATGACTGACAGGGACATCTTTCAGTCATAATTTTAGCCATTTGCACATGAGGTACTGTCCAATCTGTCTATACACCATAACATTAGCTTTGGACAACTAGAAAAAGCTTCAGATTTCTCCTCAAAATGTAGAAACATAATGTTACCAGATAATATTTAAGAAACCAAACTTGTTATATAATGGTTAAGGCAGCCACAAATTCCTTATTGGCCAACTCTGCTAAATGTCCCGGAACTCGAGTGCAATCCCAGGCCCGGGCACTCTTCATGAGCTACAGTACATCCCAGCTGGATGTCGATCGCATGGGACGTTAAATTGGAGGTGCCTTTTACTCGGTTTCTATGTCAAAAATATGCAGAACACACAAGAACTCACCTTCTTACTTCTGCGTTGAGAGCCGACCTTCTTCTTTTTTAGGTCAGCCATTGGGAGGTCAGCGGCCTTGACCCAAATACATGGCTTAAGGAAGGTCACGGAATACGACCTAGTTGGGACGAAATGTTCCATCACTTGGACCTCTTCCTCTGTGGGGGGCTGGCCTTTGTCGTCTGAGGGTTCTTCAAATATAAAAGCAAGTTGATAGATAGATTGATATATAGGTAGGTAGATCGATAGATAAATAGACAGACAGAGACAAAAGGTAGGGATAAACTGGCAGAGGTGCAGGCCATCGCAATACCCTAGGCCACAGGCCCAAATTACCGTTCGACGACTACAGCACTTGCTCTACTATAATAACCTCAAGGTAAACATCGTTCATGGCTCAAAGAGAGGTCTCCGGCCAAAACCGGCACTGACGTCACAAATTTCCACATTTCGGCCAATCAGAGAGCAGTATTTCCTTCAGCCCTTCTAGTGATGACGTCAGTGTCGAAGGGAGCCACATTCAACAAAATGTGCAAGTTTATTTGGGAATTCCCTCTCATAGCAGCATAGGAAGGCCTATAATAACTTTTGGTATGTGAACAACAGTTGTAAACTATGTTTGGGATGATTCTGTGTCTTAACAATCCATGTCATGCTGTATTTATCACAGAAAACATCGACAAGTGTGGGCATAAGTTGGGGGCTGCATAATCGATGGATACCTTTAGGATATATATAGCATAGGCCACCGCATCTTCCCCATGTTTTCGTC
The DNA here is from genome assembly GCA_932294295.1 of Alitta virens. NCBI lineage: Eukaryota > Metazoa > Annelida > Polychaeta > Phyllodocida > Nereididae > Alitta > Alitta virens. The sequence goes on along the minus strand of OW028583.1, from coordinate 4,967,814 downwards.
AACTGAAGTTGTGAGATCGGTAATTTATGCATGTGCCTAGGCCATATATTAACGGCCAAGAGATATAGACCTATGATGCAAGATCAAATAAACCATATGCACTAATCTACAGCAAGTGTCCGAAAATTTCAGGCCACGGCTGTAGTCTTACCTTTGTCAAACTGCAGGTAGCTTTCATAGTCATGGTCGAGGGCACAAGTGACCATCTTCATTACACGTTGTAGCGCACTACTCGACACCACCACATTGAATGGACCAACGACAAATCTAAGACAAGAATTTTCTTTGCTCGGTTCATCGCTGTGGCTTGCTGATGAACCTCTTCGTTCTGCAAGAACATTTAAGTGATACATAATCGAAATTAACAAAATACTTAAATTGCTTGTCATGCATTCAGTCAGAATCAGAATTGTAATAAAAAAAGAGAAACAATTGTGCTGGGGATCACCAAAAGAGGGTGGGGTCCCGCTGCCTGGTGGCCGCCATGGAAGTGAGAGAACATTGATTGCACATGAATGCCAATTTCACATCATGAAGTATATATGTTAACTCTGAGAACATCTAAATGTGAAGACGGTGACAGGAATGATAATTATTAAGTTGCACTAATTGCATAAATAGCAGTTTTCAATAAGACATTCAGTACTGTATGAACTAATTGTAATATTTTTGTCAGATTAGCAAGTCAGTAGAAATTATCAATCTAGTTATATCAAATATTATTTGGCCACTTTCACTAACATATAACTTTTCATAATTTGCCAACTACAGCAAAAGAAAATATGGTCATCATAGCCATAGATGGCCATGGACATTTCTACATGTAAATGATACCAAAGGATTGTATGCCACCATACGCTAATTCAGTTGACATTGCTTCTTCATTTATCTCATTAACTTTTATCAGTAAATAATCACAGACATGAACAATATATTAATTTGTACCTTTCGTCTCATCTACTTCCATAGTGTACAAAAAGTCCATCCAGAGAGATCCAAATCGATCCAAACCGTAGGTCTCCGTAAACACCTCCATGTGTCCTTCAAGTTTAGTGATATAACTCGGACGCTCCCCTTGATTTTCAACACCTCCAGGATCGAACAAAGAGTTTGTGTCATATGCCATGTGCTGCTTGCTGGACATCGGGGGACCTATTCTGAATGCACACGGGTCCTGAAATATGAACGGTGACAGGAAAACGTAGTAAATAGGCTGCAGTATTTTTGTGTGAATGGCGCAATCTTAAGTACACGGGGGCCTCAGCATTCAGAGCTTAACAATAATGCTTAAAAAACAATACAAATTTATCTAATCAAATTATCATTTAAATGACATACAACCTTCAAATGTCATGCTGAGCGCAGATATGATATTTTTCGCGCTACACATGGTAGTCACTAATAGTCAAAAATTTGAAGTGATTCAGGGCTGTTCCATTTAAACAACGGAGGGGGGGGGGGGGATCAGAAAATGTTTTATTCTGGTTTTTGACCGACCCCGCTTTTTTCTACATTAAGATATTAAGAAAATACTGATCAACCACCCCCTCCCCCGATATCATCAGTTTTCCCCAGACCCCCCTCCCGATATCTGAAAAATCTTCAGGTCCACCCCCCCCCCCCTCCTTTTTTTAAATGGAACAGCCCTCAGTTGGTTGTGTCTTTTCTCCTTTAGCCAATTAGTCAAGTAAACTGAGGAAAACCTGTATCATAGTCAGTGTTAAATTTAATCCTTATCTTGTGATCACTAGATCTGCCTCAGGCTGCTGGCCACATCATGTTGCATAATATTCAGACAATACAATACAGCTCAAAGTTAGATACCAAGAATTGAATAGCATAAAACGGCCCAAGTATCGAATCCAACTGTACCACAGTAAGCCACACAACAGCCAATAAAAACAGCTTATTCCATTAGCATTCACACCTGAGGAACCAATATTAGAGCACATTTGTTGGTAGCAGTTGTATTCGATACTTGGGCCACTAAAACTATACCCTGTCAGTGTTTTCCAGGTCTTTCACCCCACAGATTGCGTCTCCTTTGCAAATAATACGAGAATTGGTGATCCCTAACTGAGAGTTCACATAAGTCACTCCCTGAACGAGAACTTCGGTACACAGTCCCTCGGCTTCCCACACTAAACACGGATGAAATGACACTTTTGGGACGCCGTATGCTGTTTCTTGGTGAGTCTCTGTCAACTGAAAAAAACATAACGGCAGCCTTATATGGTACATTGAAACCGTATTATTATAACATACAGAAGTTGGTTTGCATATTGTAGGAAAAATGTGGAGCCTACGTATACATCATGACACCGATGGCAATGATCAATCAAAACGAAGACCTAAAATTGATTTATTTTTCCATCATTCCAAACATCTACAATCCCGGTTTAGAAATAAAACCTTCATATTGAAGTGACTTTATTATCCATTGACACACAGGATGATAGTCTTTCAAAATATCAAGTGCTCCCAGAGATTTGGCAACCTCTCCCCCCGCCACTATGGGCTAATGCAAAATATCGAAATATCCATCAAAATACACATTGTGTTCCAGCTAGGATTTCAATTGGGCATGGTGTAGAAGAATATTAGGGCACCTAAATAGACCCATATAGGGCACCAAGCTAGTTGAAGAGCAAAAAAATAAAATAAAAAGGTCTTTACTTTTTTCCATGCTCAAAAGACCTAGCTGGATCACTGCATTAAGTCCTACCTTAAATGAAACTGATCCTTTGGTAATATAAATCCCGACGCACAAAATAGCATTGTCAGCTTTTTTTGATTGTTGTTTCTCCCACTCCTCGGCATCAGTCGGTAAAATTTGCGGAACGTAGGACCACGCCCACGAGACCCATCCCTGATCTTCTGCATCATGTGGGTGATGTGGGTGTTGCGCTATCAGCTCTTGCGGAACTGGGTCTGGAATTTGATAAGGTTCATTTGCAATTGATGGTATTGTATTCAAGTTAGGTCTGTTCCATTTTAAAATGTAGTGGGGGGGGGGGGGGGTGGATCTGAAGAATGTAGTGGGGAAGTGGTGGATCTGAAGATTTTTAGACAGCTCCCCCCTTTCACTCCACCATCTTTTTTCTAAATTAAGATATTAAGAAAATGTTGGTCAGCCAACCTAACCCTTTTCTCTTTTAGAGAACCCCCCCCCCCCCCCCATCCCCACTTTTTCAAAAACCTTCCTGTCTGCCCCCACCCCACACTTTTAAATGGAACAGCCCTTCAGTGGTTTTGCCCTGCAAACCTTTTTTTGGTGGACTAATGAGTACAACATACTTCCAAAAAAATTAAGACTTGTTTAGTCCCAGTGCTACTGGCATTTGTCAGCTCATATTATATCATTGCCAGATACCAAAGGCAGATGTAATGCTGAAATGATAAAGCTTAGTGGCCACACTAAGTCACACATTTTAAAAGAACCCTTCCAAGGACAATATGCAACTCAAAATTATCCGTATTATTTTTAAAAAAGCAGGGGAGGGGGTTCTCCAAAAGAGAAAAAGAGGGGAAGGTTGACAAGTATTTTTCTTTATATCTTACAGTAGGAAAAAGTGGGGCGTGGCGGTATGTAAAAATAACTGTATCAGGGGGTCTGAAAAGTTTTTTGTCGGACCCCACCCCCTTTTTTCAAAAATGAAACACCCCTAAGTGGATGAGTTAGGATGACAGTACAAAACGCACAGATACAAAAAATTTACTCAGCAGGATAAACTATCTTACCAGAATGTAGATCCACTGAAGCCTCCTTGGCAGCGTCTCCCGTTGGTCCGAGGCAGCCATAATAGATCGCAACGAACATCTCCAACAGGTGACAGAACATGGGAAGCTGTGTATCTGAAGTTTTTTGCATCGTATATAATAGAAAGACAGTGAAAATCGGAAACGAAAAATGATTTAATATTTAGGGAAGTATAAGCTGGGAATATTTCTGGTAATTTTCGTAATCGACCTTGGAAATATTCGGGAATTTTTAATGTAGTTACGGCATATTTTGCAACCCTGGCTGTTATATAAATGAACTTTGGCCGACAAATTCTCCCAAAATAATTGCAAAATTACCAAATATTCCCAAAATTTATTAATTTTCACTAAAATTGCCAGCGTAAATTACGTTCTCAAATATTCTGGGAATTTCACATATCTATGATTTATATTTTCAGGAAATCTCATGAATACCAATCCTTTATATTTCATCTCCGGCTATTATGAGGCTTGAGCATGACATTAAAACACTGTTTCATTTCAAATATAGCAACTTTGATTAAGTTGATTTACTTTTTAATTTAACAAGTTTATTCAGTTGAAAACTTGATTTTTTACGACTCAAAACATGATTTATTTGAATACAACATGATGTTTTTTTTAAAATAAATGATATTTTTTTCAAAAACTCAAATTATTTAATAAAAACTAAGTTCTCTTAATTTATAGAGCACAGTTCAGTAAGTTTCAAAAGGAATGCTGGAAAAATTATCAAACTTGGTTCATGCTAGACACTACTTGAGCCCTGACTTCATCATTTAAAAAAAAACAAAACTTTTCTCCATTTTTTACTTTCTTAAATCATGATTTTTACCAACCCTGGTTCAAACCCAGCCACGGCATGGATGTCCCCCTGCTTTCACTCCAACCAGGTACAAGTGGGTACTTGGCTATAGACATTGATGGCGATTGTGCTTCGCCCCTTGCAAGTAATTCTGTGTAACTGGCTGTATGTATACCCCCCCCCCCCCCAGGGAGTTGAGAAAGGCTCATGCTGGAACAGCCGGCTGGGTTGAACTGATGGGTGATAACAGACTATATAAAATCTTACATTTACATCTTACAAGTGTGCAATTAAGTGGTACGAAACTGTATTCAAGAGAGCTAAGGCAGTTCGCAGTTCCATTTTAAAAAGAGCGGGGTGGGGGGGGGGGATAGACCTGAAAATTTTTCAGATATCATTGGGGTGGGTGGGGGGGAACTGATATTTGGGGAGGGGGTTGACCAGTATTTTCCAGATATCTTAATGTAGAAATAAGCAGAGGTCGAGGGGGAGGTTCTGTCACAAACCAGATATCGGAGGTGGGTTAATTTTCAGGTCCACCCTCCCCTTTCTTTTTTAAATGGAACAGCAATAATTGCGCCCGGCTTACAGTATCCAAAATATTATATCATGTTGCTACTAACCCGTCAGAGAGATATCCAGCTTGTCGCACAATAGGTTGAACTTGGTCACGGCGGGCAGAGAAGAGTAAAGATTATCATAAAGCATGTGAAGACGGCAGGTGAGAGAGCAGCGGTAGAGAAGGGGATCCTGAAATAAATTACAAACAAACCAAGAAAAGAATAAATAAATTAGTAAGGCTTGAAGAAACCTTAATAAATATTGTTCATAAAAATGTTGGTTTTTATTTTACTGTTAAAACCATCACTGGGTCAAACTCAACTTGAAATCATCTGGTATTTTTAAAGCTCAGGAACTAAATTGTTTCTAGACTGATGTTGGAATTATGGCTTCAAAGATTTACACTTGAGGCTTTGTTAATCAAAATTCCTACAGTAAATTTTTTAGAGAATTCAAGGACTGTGTATTGCCAGTGCATGCAGCAATATATTAAGCTGAAAAAACTACATGACAAGAAATTAGACTGGTCGTGACACTACACAATTTTATGTATTACATTTCTTCCCAAACATGTTTAAGTTTTTAATACTCAAATATATTTTCAAGTGAATGACTTCTGAACTCTAACCTGGTATACTTCAATTTTTCCATCGCTGTTCCTTTTGTCCAAACAAACAGTCAGATCATGGAAATTGATGACTTTGCGAAGCACAAGTTCGGGCAAAGAAAGTTCAGCGAAAGCTCGCATCCAAGTCTCATTGACGCTAAAGCATTCAGCAGACTTCGCATTGACGGACAAAACGATGTCATCTTCAACAAATTTGAGGATCAGATTATTGACGACAATGTTTAGGTTGTTGATCACTTTGGTAATCAGCGACTGCAGGTATCCTGGTGGCAATTCCTCTTGGTCCTGTTTCTTAATCTTGATACGCTGAGGTGTTGTCGAAGTTTGCGAAGCAGATGTTTCGGTGCTTGCTGAACTTGATTCATAATCTCTGAGCCTGACAATACATTCAATCGTGTTAATCGTTATGACGACAGGCTCTGATCCTAGTTTAGTCCATGGGACATGAATGCGCAACTCATAAATTTGTCCACTCTTGAAACTAATCGGCAGATTAAGCATATGCTCGATGGCATCCAGTCGAAGATCGAGTTTGTTGAACACCGCATCTCCTCCCCATAATGACAGCTGGAAGTCCTCGTGTTTCAATTTGACATACTTGTCAATGTAGCTCATCAATAAAGGAGTGATGTATGACTCAAGCTTGAACATCTTCTTGTGATGTTTTTAGGCGATCTGAAATGACTAATATGTAAACAAAACTTTAGTAGTCTTTACCCATGAAACATTGATAGTCCCAAACCAGGACCAAACAGCACAGACATTGAAATTGAGGCATTAGCTATTTATTCTGAGCAAGTCTGTTCATAAATAGGTTAACATCATCGAACACGAAGCCATAAAACTCCTAAGCTCACTGAATGTGCCAGCTGTCACAACAACAATGAACTTTCAGTAAGGTAGTCATTTTAATCTTTCAATTTAGCAGGTTTGCAACTTCTGCCACTGCTATGTGCAGTTTTGTTGACAATCCCCGAGACAGACTGGTTAAATTCATCACTTAAGGGTATATATTGTTGATTCAGACCACACATGCACACTGTTTACCGGAATATTACGAGAAATCCATCGAAATTCTAGGAGTACTCCTGCCACCTCACCGCTTAACACAACTGATCAAAACAAAGTGTCTCACGAAATGTTAGGCGAACGAATTATTTTTCATGCGATTCGCTCTAAATCTCACGAGTTACATAAATCATTATTTACGATTTATTATATATATACATTATATCTAATGTATTGCCATTTAATCTATAAATTGATAAATTTGTAAATTTCGTCGCTAGGTGGCAGGGCAGTACGTTGTAGATGAAGCGTCCTCTGGTGTTAAATTTCTAAAACGATTGTGACGTCAACATTCAACGGCATGGCAAAAAAAGCTGCGAAATATGTCGAGAATTTTTCGGTTTTCACTGCATTTGGAAATGGTTTTGCTAATTGTTTACCTGATCAACAAAGCAAAGACAGGTGAGGGCCTGAAATTAAGAATATATGATAATTTTAAATCATATTTTATGCATGTCATATGATTTAATATTTGGGTTCAAATACATTGTATTTGCATTTCTAATACCGTAACGGAGGGTATTATCGACAGGGCGGGTATTTCCGACACTCACATTAAAATGAAGAAAAAAAAAAAATTGTTAACATTTTAATTATTTTTAATGTGAGTGTCGATACCCGCCTTGTCGAAAATACCCGTTACGGGGTCTAGTCAAGTGGTCTGCCCGACGCCTGGTCCTCTGACCAACTCGCCCGCCTGTTTAGCTGGTCCGCCAGTCTGGTCAACTCGTCTGCTAACTGTGGTCAACTGGCCCCCTACTCGGCGGACGAGTCGGCGAATGGTTACTGGTTACCGCCTCCGACGGCCGGGCCGCGGACGAGTCGGTCTAAGATGGCGGATGAGTCAGCCTCAGGCAGCAGACGTGTAGGCTTCGGCGACCAGCGGACGAGTTGGTAGCGGACAATTAAGTTTGACGTGTGCCAAGACTGTAAGTGTTAATTAGGCGGGGTGTAGTCAAGTGGTCTGCCCGACGACTGGTCCTCTTGACCAACTCGCCCGCCTGTATAGCTGGTCAGCCAGTCTAGTCAACTCGTGGTCAACTGGCCCGCTACTCGGCGGACGAGTCAGCAAATGGTTACCGCCTCCGACGGCCGGGCGGCGGACGAGTCGGTCCTAGACGGCGGACGACTAGGCCTCAGGCGGCGGACGACTAGGCTTTGGCAGCGGATGAGTTGACTTTGCCGGCGGACGAGTTGGTGGCGGACGAGTCGTCTGGCGGACGACTTGACCATACTCCTCCGTTACGGTACTGTATTTTTATTTGTATTTAAATACTTGAATTACAAAAGTATTTGTATTTGTATTGCCACTATTAGTACCTATTTGATATTTACAAATAAACTGTCCAAAATAAGAAACGCAAAATTGTTTGGCAAATTAATTTTAATAAGCCATGAGGCACAAATATAACATGGTATATATAAACAATAACAACAATCATTTGACAATTAAAAAATCGAACTTGACTCATCTGTAAAGAGCACAGATCTCCAGCGTTGTGCAGGCCATCGCATTCGCTGTTCCACCCACCGACTACGTACTGCTCTTCGACCCTGGTTTAGGACATGTCCCACACAAGGGCGTCGGGCCCACAGCCCTGATTCATGAAGCCTGTTCCGGACAGTTTGATCTGAAATCTGCCGATTATGTGTGCTGGGTGTTGCAGGTGCAGTTCGAGTAGCAGATCTGAAGCGATCTCTGAGATGCTGCAATCGGATATGGCTGTCTTGGGCAGGGGTCGTTACCCTTGGAGCACCACTGCGAGGACGGTCATCTGATGATCCAGTCTCTCTAAACCTTTCTCTCAGCCTGCTAATGGTGGATACAGCAACATTGAAGTGCCTGGCTATTCTGGAAAGGTTCCAACCAGATGTCTTCATCCCCAATGCCCTTTCTCTGTGAATTTTGGAAAGGCGTGGCATCTTTATCCCTGATTGCAGGAAAATGAAAGATGTGGCCTTTTTCAATTAAGGACTGAACCTTCCTTAAGAATTGATTAAGGAGTCACTTTGACTGATTAATGTTGCATAATGCCAATTTTCTGTGTTGCATTGTTGTGGTTGTCTGGTCACGGTCGAGTGCTGTCAGAGGTTTAATTTTTTTTTCAATGCAAGGTCAACCTGTGTTTAACAAGTATAAGAAATTATGGCATGATTCTTTTTCTGGTTTTTCTTATAACAGGGGATTTGTACTTTTGCGTTTCTTATTTTGGACAGTTTACTTTCAATTACTGCCTAAACAGTAAATTAGACATAGATTCTAATAGTAATAAAAAATCATGACAAATTGTGAAATAACTTCATACAAATTGTGACATTTCTCAGGCCACTGTAGTTATCTTTAGTATTAATGTTACCTTTTAATTAAAAACATCAATCCATAAAAGCTTAATATCTGGAACATCAAAAACATAACTGTCGAATACCCTTAATTATAGCTCTAATTGCAATTATATTTTGAAAATTACCAACTGTAGCCATGGTATGAACAGTGAGTGTCACCTGCTAACATGAGATTGCCATTAGCTTAAACATCTTCCTTAGAATTACTCACTGAGAATTGTTCAATGCTCTTACAGCTGTAGAGGTTTTCAGTGTCCCTTTGTTGAGATCAAGCATTTCCTTGAAAACTGACACTTTGCGTAGCTTTCAAAAATCTGCCAATATTTAAGGACACTTGAGATGTGACATTTCAGTCGTTACTGATACATAATACATTGCTACTCACAATGCCAGGAACTAAGCGCTCTGGAGTATTTGAGCATTTTGAGATACCAGAGGATGCATCAGGGACATTGGTTGCTAAGTGCAAGCACTGTAAAAAGGATATTAAAGGATTTACAAAGGCTACCAGCAATCTTCTCCTGCATGTTAAGGTGAGACACAGGCCCAAATTACCGTTCGCCAATTTCGGCACTCGATCTATTATAATGACCTCAAGGTAAACATTGTTCATGGCCCAAAGCGAGGTCTCCGGCCCAAACCGGCACTGACGTCACAAATTTCCACATTTCGGCCAATCAAAGAGCAATATTTTCTTCAGCCCTTACCGATGACGTCATTTGTCTGCTTAATATGTTAAAATTTCGGCACCTTTTGTCTATACTGACATTATACAATGAAGTAATATGAATGGGGCATCCCCTTGTCTAACAGGGTTAATGGGAAATTCAGTGCTAATCTCTAATGAGGGTAAATAGCACCCTCATGTCCATTGTTCTATACAATAAAAATGAACAAACTAGGTCAACAAGAGAGGCTTGGGTTCAACAAATGTGGATAATTAATAGTATTTATAAATGTTTAACAATTACATCATTCTAATTTCATATCTTTAAGTTGCAGAGAGCGCATTCAGGATTGCAGGTTCAAGCTACGGTGTACACCTTTAGAGGAAGAGAAACTAAGGTAACTAATTTTCAATAATGCTCAAGTAATTCAATGATTTGCAGCTGTAAAATACATGAAATGTGTAGATATGTTCCATTTGTATTACATACAGTTTAAATTTAAGCATTATGTATATTTCACATTGAACCATACACAAGTGACTAAATCATATATGTTTATGCTGATCATTCCCTGATTTATTTCAGAAATGATTTTGCCAGCCAACTACCCAAGTCTGGTCAAGTATCCAGGAACCAAACAAGATCGGCTTTCCTGGAGGATGCTCCGATGGACACACGAGAACACTGAACTTGAAGTTTATCTTCACAAAAGGTGTGTTTTACTTCTTTCCTCTATTGTTTTTGTTAACATGAGATATGCAGTATGCACATTGTGCTATGACAGCAACACAATAAAGTGATTTAAACAGTGCAAATATATGTACATTACTAATAATCACACTAGTATTATAAACCGAGCATTTGATCCATCCATTACTAAGTGCAGTTTCTTTCATTTTTTTAAGGTGCATGCCCCAGTGTTCGAACCTACTGGAATGACAACACCCACAGCTTACCAGGACTGTCGAAACTGACACAACGCTACCTGTGTGTTCAGGCTTCTTCTGCACCAGTGGAGAGGATCTTCAGTACAGCAGGGAAATCAACCGACCGGACAGGGCAAAGAGCACTGATGCAAACTTTGAAATTCTGATGTTTAACAGATGTAATGGCCATTTGTTATAAGTCATTACGTAACATCAGAATACAGTTGTACACTATTGTTTACATGAATAAACATATGCATTGGTTTGTAAAATAATCTGGGTGTTAGTCGTTTTTTACTAAGTATTTACAAATATATTTGCAAATACCCAGTATTTTTATCTAAATACTTTTCAAAAGGCAGTTTTTGTATTTGTACTTGAAATCATTAAAAGTATTTGCATTTAAATACTTTTGGACATCTGAGTATTTGTATTTGACAGTTTGGAGAGTATATGTATTTGTATTTAAATACTTTTTTCTGCATTTGAACCCAACCCTAATATTATGATATACTTTTGTAAATAATATTATATAGAATAAATTATGAGATAAATTTGTATGACTGGCATTTACTTTGCGAGGCTGCAATCATTTATATAATTAAAGTATATAACTATTACCACTTGTACGTGTGAGGAAAAATCACAGAGCGACAGAAAAAATAGGTCGTGCATCACCCCACCCATCAAGAGAAATGGACGCCCTTGTACTGTAGTTTAGTTTTTCACGATGTGACATGCCCGCAGAGAGACCAGCTTTTGTATGGAAATATGAAAATGGGGAAGTTTCCCCCTCTCAGTATTTCTCCTCTTTGGTATTGCTTACTTCAATAGGCTAGCAAATAATGGTAAAATATTCAGCAAAGGGGTGTAATTGAATACGATTCTAACTTTTTAAAACTGATATTTTAGGATTATTTCATTTTCAGATCGAGTTCTGGTCAACTGCAACCCAGAGACACCAAAAGTAACCGCAGCATGCCCGCCTCCAAAGATAGTGAACATTACCTTCGTCAACTTTGGACGGACAGACATGTTTACTTGCCCTGAATACTTGGAGAGCAATAGTGACATTTGTTTGGAACAAGCTGACCTTTACAAAAAGGAGGGGCAGAAGGAATGCTTCATGAAATCAAGCTGTGCCATACGTCGCAATAACAAATATTTCGAGCCGTGCGAAGGTCTCGTTAAGTACCTCGAGGTTCGCTTCGCTTGTGTAAAAGGTCCAAGCTTTGAAAGTGTGGAAAATGTGGTTAAATCCCAACCAAAAGCTGTTAAGGAGGAAGCTAAAAAAATTCAAAAACGGTTAGCTGTATCTAGTAGATCCGTATCGCATAGAGATGATGATAATGATTATGGCGATTATGATGATGATGGAGGTGGTCTTGAGGTTAGCTCACACTCTCATTCACACCCTCATTCACATGGTCACTCCCACAGCAACTCGCATGAACATAAACACAAACATCGTTCTAAATCTCATCGCTCCCATGGAGGGTCTCACTCTTTAGCCAAGGAGGGTCGTTCGAGCAAAGATTGCCCAGTGAAAACATCAAGTAACAATGGACCTGCAGGTATTGACAATCAGACTAAGTAAAATTGTGAATTCAAACAATATATTACAGTAAAATAACGGTCGTCAATATTTGAAATCAATCACAATAATAACATATAGTCTGAAAATATGGTATAAATGTTCATTTTAATATTGGTCTGGAGGATTTCGCTGTAAATCTAAAACTGCAATTGTTTTATTTCCCCGTTTGTTCTCCTTTTGTTCTAGTTCTTCATGTAACAAACTGATTCCTTTTACATTTTATTCATCCGTTCTTTTGTTTTTTTCAGCGGCTGCCATTATCATATTGATTTTGATGGCAGCTATAGTTGGTCTGGGACTATATATAAGGTGAGAACATTAAGAATAATTAAATCCTTGTTTTTGCATTCAAATTGAGATTTGATTACTCAATAGACTCAGAATCACAGAGGTCCAGACCTCAGTAACTTTTGTCCAATGTTTTTTTTTTTTTATGACTTGTTTTATTTATTGAACACAAAATTAATATGCTATGAAAGAGGAAATTATTTGATCATAGACATCTTCATAAATTTGATCTCGATAAAAAAAAGAGTTAGGCTGCATCGCTGCAACCCTGCATGTAGTCTCTTGCACAGACCACCATTTCACCTTATATATAACACATTATTGGAATATTATTTAATGAATATTAAGTATTGAAATTTCATTATAATTTTTCAGGCGCCTAAGAAAGAAGTTAGATGAATAGGGTGCCATCATGACTGCGATTTCTTTGCAGGAATTATTTCGGCAAATTTACATCTTGAGAGCATTATTATATTTTGAATTCCTTGCTGCATACATTTTCAACAGAAATGCCAATGTATATATTGTATACATTTTAGAGAATATACTATTGTATGTAAAATAAATCTTTTTTGCTTTTGTTTTTAGCAATCTATTATATTATCTTATACCAAATGTTTTCCAATGATATCATAATAATGTGTCTAGAGAAAATGTCACCACATAGAGATTTTATGCTGTATATATACCCAGCCTGCAAAATTGCCAAATACTTGTACACAGAGCTAAGTAACTGCTGGGAGTAACTGTCATCCTCACGAGTTTAAGTAATCTGATGGAATGAAGTTCAGAGGGATTTGATACATTTCAAGGCATTGTATTTTATGGGTGGAAAAGGAACTATCAGAAGCCTAATAATTACCTTAAATAGTATTTTAGATTCAGATTTGAGATCAATCTGGTATATTTATATATATATATATGTGTGTGTGTGTGTGTTACCATTTGGTGTAGAGTAGCTTTTAGTTTGTGACGTCATACGTTGAATTCAAGCTTTTGACGTCATATATACCACAGAGATGCCAAGTTCTTGAGTGGTGAATGCGTGAGTTTTGGCTCTTTCCAACCAGTTTACATAAAAATGTTAAAGATTTATTCTGGTTCTCATTGCGTGAGTTAAATTAAAGGAAAATATTCAAGTCCAGAAGAGTGAGACAGCAACCCAAAGCGTGAGACTCATGCCGAATGCGTGAGACTTGGCATGTCTGTGTATATACATAGCAACGAGGCTCGCTAAATATGGTCATAAATCTGGGTCGGCTAAAGTACACATTTAAAAGGAGGACGGCCAAAACATAAAATTGCGGTTATAAAAATTAGTATCTGCTGAAAAGATGCAAAAATGAAGCTGCAGCTATGTGCTTTCATTGCAAATGTTTGGGTCACCTGCTATGTTTTTTAATATGTTGAAAAAATAGTTATTAGAAATGCTCGAACTGGCCAAACGTTTACAATGATATTATTCTTTCTCAATGTAACTGCCCGAGTTCCAGATCATGTTTGCAGACATGCCAACTTTGGAGGAAGCATTTCCGGGTCAGTGACAGGCGAGGCCCGAAGATCACATGCAGTTCTATGCACAATACATTATGTATTGTAATTTTTTGCAGGGTTCAGTGTTCAATTTCCGGGCTTGACCAGGCAATTCCGGGTCAGTTGGCATGTCTTATGTTTGTCCATTTCACAGATCTGAAGAACTAATTAATACTGATTTGTCACTGCAACACAGTATAAAAAGTTATTTGAACACACAAAAATCTCAGAAACTACTGTAGTGTCTACTGCAATGACCAAAATGTGCCAGCCATGTTTAGGATGCTTTTTCTTCAGATGAAGAATTGTATCAACTGTAGGCCTATATATACGTGTATTTGTCATGGACGCAGGATTTTTAACTAGGGGAGGCGTAGGGTCCAGATTGAAAGGGGTGGCATTAAAATTGGTGGATGCAGTAAAATGTTTACCCTCAGCAATAATATTTGCCGAATTTATGGTAGCTTGGCAACTTATAATTTTGGTTGTCGAAGAAAAAGCTACTTTTAAAGCAAGACCTATATATAACCACTACAGCGGTAATCAGGCAACAGGTCTAGATAGTGAGATACAGTAAAAAGGTTTCTTTCTTAAAAATTAAAAACATAACCTCATCTCACTGAGCTCCCTAACATTACCGTGATATTTTTTTGTACTATTATTACCTCGATTAACTGGAACCATAAACTATTACTTAATCACATGGTTACTTATTCAATTAATGTATAAATTTAGCTTTATCTTAACCATTCATCAATTTATTGTTCCAATAGGCCTACTTGAAATTGCAATTTGTAGTATTTTATTATGTATGACGAATGTATCTAATCATGATTCCAAAACCTCAATAAAACATTACATATATATAGATCTATATTATATATAATCTATGGATGATCAAGCCATTTAAAATGGATATATGATACATATTATGTATCTGAGCACTATGAGTATTAAGCAAAATTAATGCAGCTGTAGAAATTAGACCATCTGAGTAGGCCTAAGCCCTATTATATTATGGGCTTCCTGTTCATTTGGAATTCTTTTTAGAATAATCACATTGTGATTCTGGGTTGAGCAAAAAAATTGCACTAAAATGTATCTATAGGCCTAGGCCTGTAAAGTTCTAAATTTTTGTTACAAAGTGTAGGCCTACAAGCAATGCATCACTATTTTGTATAGCTGGCGTCTATCCCTATCACACAATAGAACTGTGACTAGTATTAGCTTTTTCAAAGCCAGGTATTACAAGCAGTCGCTTTGAACTCCAGATGAGATAAATAATGATAGATAGATAGCTCTCCGCTAATTGTGGCTAGTGACGTCATTGATTGGTGACGTCACAATCACGATGACATCACAATCGAATTGATGAGGTCATGATTACACCTTTAGTGTGACGTCACAATCAACCAAATTAAAGCAGTCAATTGAGATTATTAGTCATAGGCAGGCCTAAAAGTTTTTTTAAATTTAAATTGGGCTTAAAATGTGGATCATAAGATGACAAAGTTTCTATTCGATGTTTTGCTTGTTTTGGAAACCCTGAATTTTGTTACAGGTGAGTTCTATAACAACTTACAACACAATTATATTTTACAAAAAAACTGAAATTATCACAGAAGACAGTCAAGCTTCATTGACTTTCCTTTATTTCAAGTTGGTAGGCATGCATCTAGTAAAACAAATTATATAGAAGTGCATTAAGTACATGTATGTAACTAGCAGCATATTTGTAATCAGGGCGTGTCAGTGGAAGTCGTATCTAAAGCAAGCTTCTTATCTTAATTATTTACGTGCAATTTTGACAAACATTGACCTGTAAGTGATAGATATCCCAATAACGCTATTCCTGATTCTTCTGACTTTTATATGGATTATTTATTCATTATTAATATTATGACCTTTATGTATTATTCCTTCAAATATATGGCAGCGTTGGGTCCCAAATGTACGGTAAAAGCGTGGATTGCACTACAAATGCAATTTTTTTTATGACCAACTCTTAATTGTAGAATAAATCACCAATGTTGCCTTTTAACTGTGCACATACGATAAGCTGACCCTTTTTTGCATTGTGCCAGCATAATAAGGTTTAAGGCAAAAGATTAATAAAAATAGATAAATTGTGGAGTGCATCATTCACTTCATTGGCATTGGCTAATTGTTGAGTGGGAGGGGCATTGCCAGGGGTGGATCCAGGGGGGGATGCATTTCCCCCCCCCCCCCCACCAGCCAAAAAAAGTAATTAATTATGACCCAGACATACACAATCTGGAAATGATGTTGCAGGCGTTTGCACTTGACCAGACCTATCCCCTGTGTTTCTCATATTTAGAAATTTACCTGATATATCAGTTTAGTCAAAACGTTGGAAATAGAAATATTAGAAGCAGTTTTCTGCTAGTTACCAAAAGACCAACATTAGATGGCTCACTTAAAGAAGACGTCCTTCTTCCAAGTAGGCACTTCACACCAGTTGGTGGATCCTTGTATTATTAATGACAAACGATTTATTATATAATAGCAATTATCCAGTGTGATTGTAATTGTGATTACTTAATTGACAGGCAGGGAATGGCTACCAACCACTTTTCACTGCCATACACCTTTTTCACATTGCAGCCATGTTGGTATTTTTGTCTCATTGACCACATTTTGATTAGTTAATGTATTATGGCATCATTACTTCTCCATTGTTCTTGCACTCTGTGACCTCACCATGGCCATTGTTTACTGATGACGTCACAATATTATATCTGAGTGCAAAGAGAGGTCAATGAGGCAAAACTGCCAACATGGCTGCCGCGTGAAAAGGGTGTATGCCAGACATATTGCTGGTATTCAATGCTCAGGCAGCACAACTAAATCCTTATTTCATGCACTCGCGGCGTGATATATATAGCTCAACTACTTATTCGTGCACATCACCGTCATGGCAACTTTACAATGCCTCTCCCAAATGACTAAAGAGCAATGACTCCCTCCATCCCCAGGCAAACCGCTGTAGTGTACATGTATATAGTCATTAGTATTTGGACAAAGGGAGTTAGGATATATAGTCATTAGTATTTGGACAAAGGGAGTGAGGATATATAGTCATTAGTATTTGGACAAAGGGAGTGAGGATATATAGTCATTAGTATTTGGACAAAGGGAGTGAGGATATATAGTCATTAGTATTTGGACAAAGGGAGTGAGGATATATAGTCATTAGTATTTGGACAAAGGGAGTGAGGATATATAGTCATTAGTATTTGGACAAAGAGATTGAGGATATATAGTCATTAGTATTTGGACAAAAGGAGTGAGGATATATAGTCATTAGTATTTGGACAAAGGGAGTGAGGATATATAGTCATTAGTATTTGGACAAAGGGAGTGAGGTTGACACCTATTTCCCGAGACTGTCGTAAAGTTGCAACATGCACTTGCATCCCTGGATAGCCCTATCCATGAGAATTCAGAAAATAGAACAAATATCAAACAAAGATATCAAATGAAAACCATTGCTTTCGAATTTCGAGCTTGTGTTTCAAGAGAGGTTGAAATGTGGGTCTCTCATAGCAATGAGGAGCGTAGAATTAGGTCAAAAGATTAGGGACCCCTCCCTAGTCCACCAGGGACCTCAGCACAGTTGTTAAGGGGCCTATGCATTTCTAGTTGTGATCATGTGCATTTTCAGCGAATCACAGCATCAAAGTTACCATGGGAGGGTCTAGTTGCATAGAGGCATCGCATATACATGACATAGCATGTTGTATGCTATCCTACAAAATATGCCATCGGTGTTAATTACAATTTTTGTGTCATTTACAATTGCAATATAGATTGTTGCGTGTGCGAAAAAATCATCTCCACTGTGTTCGATGAGCAGTATGGCCCGATATTGAATTTGAAATTTACGAAGGTCCATGAAATTATTTTTGCTGCTAAATACAGTGATACCACTCACACATATATTGCATGCATATTATTGGTACATTTTTTATTTATTTATTTATTTTTATCTTTATTGACATGTGGTTTAACATTACAATAATACAAACATCAGACGTGGAAACATAAACCACCCAGCCCCATAAGGGCTTATATGTCACTCCATTTCAGTGCTTAAATACATGACGTGTAAATAACAAAAAGTAACTGTTTTCTTATTTCCATAGCTTTCAGCAAAAAGTTAGCCATTTGTACGTTATTAATAAACACAAATTTTTCAAAATCATCATACTCATCAAAATTACTATTTATGTCACTAATATTATTATAAAGACTAGTTCTTATATCATTATAGGCATTACATACACATAGTACATGAAATTCATCTTCTATATTATTTGTTACCACAGAATTACATAGTTTACAAACTCTGTCTTCCAATGGGACATTTCAAAATTTTTCCAATTTCGACATTAATTGGCAATATCCCTCTAAATTGCGATATAGATTACAGTAGGTACAGCTGTAGTTAAAAGTCATAACTTGGGACCAACTCGTAACGTGGAAAATTTCTTTCCATTTTTCTAGGCAGGACAATCATAGCTTGTTCGGACAAAGCCCACATCACAGTGGCCTGTCCGCATTTTCATACAGTTCATGTCGAATACATGAACGTTGGGCGTACAAGTGCTTACGAATGCAAAAGCGAACCAAAGGCATACACTGGTGTCGACAGAGAACGCTTTTGTTGTGTCAAAGATATGCACAGATACCTCACAAGAGCCCAAGAAATATGCAAAAATAAAAACACTTGTGTACTAGGGAGACGTCCAGAGTTCGGGGACCTGTACAAAGATGTCGTTCGATATATTGAAGTGGACTTTTCATGCAAAAGTAAGTTGAACGGTACTCTCGGATGCCATTGGATTACAAACACGGAGTTCTATCAATGCCTACTGATAAATTTTTATTTATTTTTTGTTGCTAATTCAAAGTGTAATTGAAGGAACCTAATAACAAGCATTAGATTTGTAGCACAATGCTTATAAAACAAATTTCAGCGACTGTTTTTGGCTATTTCAGTGACTGTTTTTGGCCTATAGCAGCTGTATAGATTACTCTATTAACACTGTAGCTGCTGGTAAACCATATATATATGAATAATTCGTTGTGTGATAAAATCTGTATTAAATACCAGAGCTCTATTTAAGGATTCACCCTAGTTTACATCATTACATCTTCATTTCAGATTCATATTCCTACGAGCTGTTCGTGGGAGGGATATTTCTTGGTGTTTTGTACATCGGCTTTATTCTCATTGCTGCTGTGTGTTGCAAGGTTTGCAGGACAATCAAAACTGTGAGTATAGTAACAAATTTAGCCAATAGTATGCTGTAGTGGAGCACATATAAATTACATGGATGCTGTGAGATTTTGATGCACATAACTGTGATTGAAGTAGCACAAATGAAAATTAAACTAGTTTTTCCAGTTTCACGAAAAAACTCATTAACGGGATTCCCAAATTTTCCAATAAATCGAATTCGCTACTTTTTCCAGATGTTTCTGAACCGGTTAATGTCACAAAATCATCTGCAATTTTTGACCCACTAGCTAGATTTTGAAACTTCTGTGAAAATGATGATGAATATGTCTGAAATTAATTTCTGACATGATCTCTTTACTTTTGCCTTTTGTTTAAGCCTCTCGTTAAATAATGTCATTTTCAAAAGAGATATAATTTTCCAGACTACAGAATAAAATTCTCTACTTTCCAGACCTTGAAAATGGCCTTTTCTCACATTCCCTACATAGCCAAATGTGCCATGTGCACGCGCTTCCATGAGAAGGATAAACGCATGGAAAATGCATGGTTTTTAGCTAATTATAATGAGGCCAAAAACCATGCGTTTATCCAAACGCATGGAAAACGCACATGGCACATTTGGCCATGTACTTTTTCCAAGTTTCTCAATAACGTGGGCACCCTGTGTTCAAGTAGGATTCAAAGTAAATGTCCACCTGTTTTAGGCCATATGTTTTTCCAGAAATGGCATACAGCAGCTCTTAATGGACAGAAATGTTAGCAACAACTCACACCCAAACTCTTTAGTTAAAAGAAAACTTCTGTTAATATTAAGCTGTTAGGCCTAAACTCAAAGTTTGCTATATTCCCATTGTAATTTCTGCTTCTTTGTGACCATGCTAATGAAATAAATGGCCTTAATGATGACAAAAAGGCATAAAATGAGCATTGGAAAGAGAGGAAGCTTAATGTTGAATGGTGCGGAGAGGTGTTTTTATGGGTTAGAAATGAGGGCGTTAACTTATTTGCTTTTCTTGATGAAATATGTCCGAAACATAAGTGGGCCTTTTTTACAGTCATCCTCCATGGCCATGTGTTCTTTGTAGACAGCTAAACACTTTTGGTATTTTGTTATATAATTATCTTTTCTCTTTTTTTCCTCTGGACGATCGCAGAGATTAATTTTTCTTGCACTATCAATTTATTTCAGCACAAAAACGCAGAAAATGTCCAAATTGCAGGATTAAATAAAGAAGAGAAAATAAAAAGACTGGGAGCTTCCAAGGCCTTTACCATGTATTACTAATTACATTGGAAATTGGCAATATATATTAGAGCTACCTTCATGAGAAGATGCAAGTAGCATTTCCCTAAAGAACTGTTTGCCTACATTTAGTTATTTAAATATGTCATGTAATTTGATCCTTGCAAATAAAGCTTCTTGCAAAGTATCTAATGCCTTCTACTTTGTTGCTTAATCTTTAATTGCCATGACAAATGTTTGGTCACAGAGACTTATTATTTATAATAGTTGTCTACATGGGTCCAAAAAATTGGAAGAAATGTCCCATGTTGCCATTTGAGAAAAAAATCTAATGTCACATATGTCACATTGTACTGAATAAGTAATAGAATAAAACTGTCGCCTTTCACTCTTTAAGAAGAAATTCCACTTAATAAATAATATGTCTGACATTGTCCGTCATTATTTAAGAGCTAAAGTGCCACTTAGTCCCAAGTTAGTAAGGGCAATGTTGCACTGTCGATTTTTTACCTATGTATCCCTACTTATTAGTAGGCAGTGCCCATTCGCTGGGCCGCTGCGACTAGCTGACGCAGTACGTAGGTAGGGGCTACCATAAGCCGGGAGGGATTCCTCCCGGTAGCGTGCGTGCGCATCCTACGCTTTAGCATTGCAAATGTGTGGACCGGAACATGAACCCCAGTCTAAAAATAGCACAGCCAATCAAAAAATTCAGCGTTTGGCCAATCAGCCATGCGGGATAGGTAGAGGCGACCTGCCTATCGCGTTTACGCTTAGGCAGGTCCCGGCCAAGCAGTGCCCAGTGCTTCGTTTTAATACAGTGAGGTTGTATTACCATGATCTTTACCGCTAGATGGCGCATTGTGGCTGACAGGTGCTGCCACCTGTTGAAAGGTTGCATTGAACTTGCTTATCATGTTGCCGGCAAATTTCAAAAGACTTGCACAATGATGACCAGGTGATCACTGTAATACAACCTCATAGTAATACAACGGAAAAGCACTCTTTTTGTCCTACACAGAAAAAAAAAGCATGGCATTGCAAGATCAATTGGTGACACTCATAACTACCTCATTCAGAGGTCAAATCGATGAATGTATGAATACTAAGTTCATATTGTTCAATGATATCATCATGTTATTCATATGTGATGCATGCAAATCTGATTTTGCTGCCACATCTGATTGTATATATACTATATCAATCTAATTTAATTGTATTTATTCGCAGATCCCAATTTTCATAAATTTCAGGTCGTTATCTCTTTATGTGTGAGAAGGACTTGGTTAACAAAGCCAAAATTTTGTGTCCACACCCAGCGTTGATCAGAATTGATTATGCTAATTATGGACGAACTGATGATTTTCGGTGTAGGGACGTTAACCCAGACCTCAATACTTACAAACCCGCCGAATGCTGCGTCCGAGACCGAAGAAGATATTTTCACTTTTTCGGAAAGGCTTGCAATGGCAAGTCTGAGTGTACAGTGTACAAGCTTAAACGCTATGATGAGCCGTGTGTCAAGCTGGACAAATATATGGAAATACGCTGGTCATGTCAAAGTAAGTAGAAAATATAATTTATTTGTAGAAATAGCAATCAATACTGTCCTCCAGTTGTTCAATTTTCTTAGTGAATGAAAACTTTTTTGCTTTCTTGTCATTGCTCATCATTGGCCATTAATTTGTCATAGTCACAGCGATAGAAATTGCAATGAAAAATACAACAAAACAGTAAACTGATTTTACTACGTACATTGCTAAAATTTGAATTTTGTTTCTACGTGATTTGAAAAAAAATAAAATAAAGACAAGTTGACATTCATTTTTACCACACTATAGTCCTTTGTATTACAATGCTGTATGCATGATACTTACTCGATTCAATGTAATATTAGCATTTCCTACTTTCAGTTCAGTTCTTCAGACTGACCCTTGGTCTACTTGGACACTGCATCTTGACCATCCTCTTCTCCTGTGTTATCATGTGTTCCTACATGAGATATTCGTAAGTTTCACCTTCAATCTTTTTAATAGGACTATTTAAGATTAAGGCATTCATCAATTTCACATTGGCCAGCTCTGTTGAAGGTTTCGGGTACATGTCCCAGTTGGCAAAAGTGGTCTCATTGACATCATTTTGACGTCTCTGCAAGACGTCTCATGACCAGCCAATACTGGTCTCATATGCAAACTTCAATGACGTATTATATGAGACGTCTAAAAGACGATGTCAGATGACGTCTTTTAGATGTATTTAGTTGAACAATATCTGACGTCTAAAATACATTATCAGATGACATCTTTTAGACGTATTTAGTTGACCAATGTCTGACATCTAAAATACGTCATCAGATGACGTCTTTTAGACATCATCTGACGACGTCTTTAAGACAAACTTTGCTTACAATCTTTTGACAAATTTAACGCACACACAAATTTAAGATAAAGACAAAAACTTTATTATATTGTGAGAAATAGCATGCTTCACATTTATTGGATGCATGCATGCACATATATGATGTAAATCTTTACATGGGACTGCTGCAATTAATTAAGTTTTAAAGAAATATATTTTGTTCATGTATATCAGAATTATTCAGCCAAGTTGCATCCATAGTTCCACAGATCCCTGAAATGAATTTATATTCAGAAACTAGACTTAACACCAAATCATATATGAATCAGCATGTGCAACATATTTTCACAGTGCTTAGAAAAAACTTCACTTACCATGCAATGATGTGATGAATTTAAAGATGTGACCTGTCCTGCAGCTGCTCCATATTCCTAGGTTTATGATTGTCAGTTTAGATAATGATAAGCACAGCCCAGTCCGGAATCTGATATCATAGCGATCTCACAGCGATCTTATCGCTGATCTCATCACACAAGATAATTATGAGATCACTGCGAGATCAATCTGTAATCACATATTGATCTCGCAGCGATCTCGACATTTGATATCAGTCCTACCTAGCTAACCTAAGCCTAACAGTCCTACACCCTAATCACTACACCAGCCCGTCACATCGAAACTAGTTAGCCTAGTCTTGCTATAATGAAACAAAATTAATAAGTTGGAATAGTAAAGCCACCTTCATTAAATCCTACATCATTACAATGTAATTCATATATATCTGTGGATTGGTGCAGTGGAACACTCTGGATGTCTTGTGTGATGCTGCATCAATTATTAAGTGATGACAGTTACTTATAGAAGTGATATAGAATTAAAGTTATTTG
This sequence comes from Alitta virens, assembly GCA_932294295.1. Lineage (NCBI taxonomy): Eukaryota > Metazoa > Annelida > Polychaeta > Phyllodocida > Nereididae > Alitta > Alitta virens. Next base: position 4,943,881 of record OW028583.1, on the reverse strand, counting down.
TAATCAGGTATTTAAAAATGTTCTAAAAGTAAAAGAAGTCAGAATTGAACTCTAGTTACCCACACAAAAAACAGGCATGCTAACCCTTACACCACAGATGCCACTGCTCTTGGTGTTTATTTGAAAGGATCAAAATAAAATAGCAGTTCTATTTATAGTTTCTGTTATTAGCTGGCCTTTAATAAATGGGCTTGCAACGCCATCTGTTGTGGGTCATACAGCTGACCTCACAGTTAGCTCACATTGAACTCACTCATCATGAATTCACTGTGACGTTTCTTGTGTGAAATCACACGATGAGTGACTGGTGAGGCCACAGTGATCATGACATGAGCTCACTTCTTGACTGGGATAGCTACAGTCTTGCACCAAAAGCCAATGCACGTGCACACTATGTCCAGCAGAAATCCACCAGGCATCACCACTAGGGCTATTCTAGTGAAACCTGGTGAAAACAAATGGCAGTCTCATGGTGATATCAATCAGATATCATCAATATGATGTGAGAGTATGAGATCGTTGAGGAGATCATTATGAGATCAAATTTTGACCTCATGAATTTTAGACAAGTATGATTTCATACATAGCTCAGCATTATGTCATGTCATGACTGGGAGGGCTATAATATAGGGTGCACTGGGGTCAGGGTGATATTATAAGCCCATTAACGCCAGTTGATAAACTTCAGCTTGGTGAGAGAAGTTAATGTTATATTAATAAATTTGCTATACATTGATATATATTCTCACAAGAAGATCACACTGTATTTTTCTATCCTAAATTAACTATATGAAGTAACACTAAATGGGATCTTAGTCATTATATATTAATTACTAAAAATATTAACTTGCAAATTGTATGAGACTTCATGGTTAGAGAATTGGTATGTCAAAGACCACAAGATTATGTTGATATTACGTAAATAATTACATATTCGAGACGTAATTTATTGAAGTAATAAAGACGTATAAATTAAGTAAAATAATTACGTCTGCTTGAGTACCAGAATAAGATGTCGATAAGACAACATATTTCCTGTTCATTTTGACGTCTTGAAAATTACGTCTCATTTATGTCTCAAATTGGTCACAGACGTCATGACCACTTTGATACCAGAAAAAGACGTCATTTTTACGACTTGCGCCCACTGGGGTATTCGTTGTCTATGCTGAGGCAGTAAAATATCCTGCCAATTGGGGTAGACGGGTGACATGGTGTGGACTCCTAGCCTTATCATCATTACATCTGCCTCCTCTGGCAGCTGGTCACTTAAGGTGACATGCTAATGCTTCATTGATGTAGCTGCAATGCACTTCAACATGACATCATATTGTTGTATGAAATACCTCAGGCCTTTTCGCAGGAGAGGGTCTGGGTGAATTCAGGGGTGGAAGAATCCTAGTGTGGGATCAAAGAATTTGACTGTGTAAATCAGTTTATATTAATTATCATAATACAAGTGGCAAGTGGCCATACATAATTAATTTAGCGTGCGTTGTGATTGACCTTTATATACTTTTACCATGCATCGCTCTAGGGATTTATGTCCCTCAGAGGCATATTAAATATTTTCAGAAAGCTTACTATCTATACCTTGTAGATATTTAATAATTGGTCTCATCTGGGTGGTGCTAGTGCAGCTACAACAACTGGAATGAAGTCATATTTGAAACTTTTACCATTTATTTTACAATGACCTTGACCTTTGAGCATGACCTTGACCTTGAATTCCATTTTTGGTGTCATAAATCAATTCTCCATCACACAATAATTAGACACTTTCTGCATGTATTTACCATATTTTCTTTAGATCTGAAAAAGCAAGGAATTTACAATTAAATAAAAATTGGCCGACTTTGGCATGCTGTATTTTCTAAAAGCTACCCTGCTGAGGTGGTTATCATACATTTTCTGTAAATATAAGCTTTAAGAAAATATATAGTAACCTTTGCCCACAAAAGTCATACCAATATCTAAAAAATTGGAACTGGGACTAACATGAATCTATAGATCATCCATGATGGCAGCTGAGTGGTCTAATGGCAAAATGCTTGCCTGCTGAGGGACCCAGTTTCAATCCTGGGCCCGGTCACCCTTCAAGAGCAACATCCCAGCTGGATGTCAATAGGATGAGATGTTAAATTGGTGGTCCTTTGCACTCAGGAGCAAGTAAAGGGGCGTTCATACTATCACGTATAAGACCTACGTATGACCACTACGTAAAAAATTGGCTATGGGTGCTCACTCATGGGTCTGTTAATCACGTATAACTTCTTTCCACGAGCGTACGTGAGGCAAACGTAGATCGCTCGGTAGACGTCCGTAAAACGCTCACCAAACGTCCGTCAGATGCTCGCCAAACGTCTGTCATTAGGCATCCGTCAGGCACTCATAAATAGCTCATAGATTGTCTGAGCATTTTAGGAGCGTTCTAGGACACAAGGGGATGGCGAGTATATTGATGGACAGTGGCTACGTCTGGCTGCGTATGGCCACGTATGGCCATGTATGGCCATGTGCCATGTACTTCCTACTTAGGGCGTACGTAAGACATATACGTGTAGGACGTGTAGGTGTATGACGTGTACGTGTAGGACATGTACTTCCTACTTAGGACGTACGTAAGACATATACGTGAAGGACGTGTACGTGTAGGACGTGTACGCGTAGGACGTGTTTAGTACGCTTGCCGACTGACTCCCACACTAGTCTCATAACTTATATAAACAATTACTTGTAAAAACATTATTGTCCCCTCAACATATGGTCGTGAGTGGTCAAGCGCGACCAGGAGTGATTTACAAATTAGCGCGAGTATACGATAAATGCTGGGCGAGTGGTTAACATATGGCCAAGGATGAACAAGAGTGAAAAAATATTTTCATACGTGGTCATTTGTACTGTTATACATGATAGTGTGTACGCCCCTTAAGGGTTCCTAACGTAGGGGGTAAATGGGTAACAGGGTGGACTCCTCCCTCTTTCACTCAATCAACCAACCCTTTAGAGCAGCAAGACAGGCCCGTAGCCAAGGGGGGAGGGGGGGGGTTCAAGGGGGTCGTTCGACCCACCCAACTTGGTCCATGTCCACACATTGGTCCACATCAGGGATTGCTATTTGTATCGAAAGGTCCACAATTTCATGAAAAAGACCCACCCAACGATAGGGGCTGGCTATGGGCCTGCAAGAACTTGCTTTAGAGGGTTGGACTCTTATCTCAGATGGAAACATCAACTTACTAATATTTTATTTACATTGCAGAGACCAGGCAGACATGATGATGGCCAGGGGAGTGGAGATAGCGAAACAGAAATGGACGAAGAAAGAACAAAGACAGACTGTGATGGATGATGAGGAGGAGGAGGCAGCATGGGTACCAACCCAGACAGTTAGGGGCTTTTAGTGCGTAAAACAACTTGAAATAGTAAAATATTACTTATTTACTCACCTCTGGCTATTTATCATAAACAAATATGGCGAATAGTGATGATTGTATTCTTTCTTTTAATATGAAGATACATTAAGGACAGTTCTTGAGTACTATTATCCTTAATGAATAAGAACTTGATCAATATAGTGTTGCCCACCCTCTTGCACATATAGAAATGACGACTCAAGGGCAAATTACATTTGAAAGTTTATTAAGGACTCGAAGGAATTACATCGTGATCATTAGGAGGGGTACCTGGATAACAAAAGTGACAACAGTGTCAAAGCTCCAGCATGGCTCATATATTACTGAACACAATTTTAAAGATGAACTCAAACTGATGGAGTCATCTGCTCCTAGGGCTTATATACTGAGAGCTGCTGGCCATTCCTGGAAATCTTCCCACTCCCTTACTCCCAAATTAAGAGACTCGGGAGGAAATGAGACATTTCCTCCAAGAGCCAGCAGTATCTTCAGCATCATCTTTTCTTGGTCCCTTTTGCTAGGAACCAGCCACAGATAGAAGTACAAACTAACAAATAATTGTTACAAACACAGCTGATTAATGAATATATGTAATAGATTACACTTATTCTAACACATTTACATCACTAAATATTAGTCTACATTAAGTAATTATACACCAGGGCAACATCTGTACACCAGACAGCAAAACAAAAATATCTTTTGTAAACATGAAAACTCAATTATTATTTTGCACGCAATTTCAGCAACTAAGTAGGGAAGAATTTTATTGTGCAATATCTACAGGTCAATCACACTCAACTATAACCTAACTGATTCATCTGTACATATGTATAAAACAGGGATCTTTGTGTAGATTCTGATTGGTCTTTATATGATCAAGTTGGCAAAAGGTCACGTGACCCTTGATTATTGTAGAATTCAGCAAAATGTCAATGTGCAAAGGTACCCTTGGATGTTTTCTACACACGAGTTTCTCCAACAGCGAAGCAAACATCATGATGAGCGTTGTATTGTTTTTTTATGATAAACAAGTTAAATTTATGCAAATTTTTAATAGGCAGCAGCACCTTTCAGTCATAGTACGCCATCTAGTGGAAATACATCACAGTAATACAACCTCATGTACATCAAATATTTCATTAATTATATAACAATAAATATTTCACACATACTTTTAAATCGTATCGTTATCTTGAAAATAAGTGATATTTAAGTACATTACAGGAAAAGCTGCCATAAGTAAAGATAAACAACGCAAACCTAGTATAATGAAATAGCTTTTGCATGCATAAAACCCAGCATCACAAATATGTAGGAAGCTTGGTACTTGACATGGTTATTTGTAAATAATACTAGAATGTTTTCAGAAAGTTGGGGATTATAAGTACTCCTGCTGGACCACATATCCAAGGCAATAATACACTGTTAACTCTCTTTAATCATCTAAAAATAAATTAGGTGTGCTTATTCGCGAGACAAGTCATTTACCTTTAATTGGGTTGATCGATGAGATAGCAGGAGGGAGCTTTTTTTTTTGGCATTCGAAGCATCTTTTGATTGCATTAGCAAATTAAAAAAAAATGTGCACCTGTTTTTTGTCATATAGAGTGCTCTGTTGTCATACCATGAGGTTGTAATACTGTGATATATTACCGCTAGATGGCCCACTGTGGCTGACAGGTGCTGCCCCCTGTTAAGAATTAGCCTTTACCCTGTTTATCATAAAACCGTGTTGCTGGCAGATTTCAATAGTCTGGCACATAATTAGCAGGTGTTCACCGTAATACAACCTCACGGTAATAAAATGGAGCACTCTATTGCCACAAATGCCATGTGCAGAAATTTGCCATGGTAATTTTGGTTGCTTTTTGGAGACCATAACAAATGTCTATAATGATGACAAAATGGCATTAAATTATCATGGCAAAGATAGGAAACTTGAAGTTAAATCATACAGAGAGGGGTTATTATGGGTTAGAAAGTTGCGTTTGACTTTTTGTGACATTTATATCTATATTGTGCTTTACTGTAACACAATTTCAGTGCATGAAATTGTTTTCGAAAGTCAGGAATTGAATCGATATTACCCAAAACATCAGCTGAACAATACCCCAAATCACCCCAAGGGCTGTCAGAATATGGGTGAAAACATTGCCAAGACTTAGTTTTGGCAAATCACCTCATCAGTTAAAAAACAGTTGTGGCTCTGATTATATTTTAGGAACAGCATTAAAAGAAATGTCTCTGATTCTACGCTGGAGCTGAACTGGTTGTGGGGCGCAGATATTCTTTATCCACTTCATTGGAATTCTGTGGATGGAGATAGCTAGTGTTCTTCAAAAGCACTAGATGCGCTATTAGTTTTTTTATGGATGAAGGTAATTTGCTTCAAAACCACCAGGGGAATGATTTTGTTCCATTCCACTGGAAATATCTCGTATAGGATGCAAGTAATGTTTTTCCATTCCACCAGGTTTTGCCACTTGTTCCTTTTGAGCAGCAGTAATAAAATTCCTTCTTCGATCTTGTTTCGCTTTCTTGACAAGTTTAGTAATAACAAGTACTGCTATAGCAAGAATAGGAACAATGACTATCAGAGCTATGAATCCGCTTCTTGCCAGTTTGTGGTACCACAAACTTTCTTCATAAATTAATTTGCCCACATAGAATATGTTGGATTCCGAGACTCCAATCTGAACCTTAAAATCATAAAAAGAGTAAAAACAGGAGTTTCATATGAAAATTGATAATAGCAGACAAATGATCCAAATTGCACACACTAAAGTATCATTGCGTCAGGAAGAGGTGCCACCACTGAAGTGAAGCTAGGCTTCTTGCACAACATGCAGTGGCGTAGCTATGGGGAGGGGGGGGCCTGGGGGGCAAGTGGCCCCCCACTCAAAGGCTGTGCCCCCCAAGGTGCCCCCGCCAGATTGGCTAGAAATAACCTCATTGTCCTCTGGTTTATCGTAATTTACATAATTCTATAGTCTTTATCATATTTCCTTATTATATGTGGCTAAAATATGCCTATCTCCTTACCAATATCAATATATCATCAGCATTTTCCTGTTTGCTTGGCTTGCCATCCGGGACACGACATATAAGATGAGTTGATGTCAAAGTTACATCTTCACAACGCGAAGCCCCGATGAAGATCGAATAGTCATATTTGGTGAGGCCTCTGTTTAAATCTTTGCCCTGTAAATTACATGCATTATAGAAATTGAGATATTTATAACTACTGGCAGCAGAAAAAAGTAATCTTTACTGAGATTCTAAACATAAGAATAACTGATCCAAGCATACCTTGATTGTGATATATTTGTTGTTGAATGGGCTGTATGGACGAAACCTGAAAGAGCATTTTTCCAGTAGAGTTATATCGATAACAGCTAAGGTTATTTCACTTACTTAATTACTATTGAATTAGCATTGGATTATATAAGTGACATTCTGATAACCTTATGGGCTGGTGTAAATGTCATATGCCTTCCTGGGCATGACCATGGTAAAATTCCTGATATATTCTTATGACCTTCTTGTGAAAATCAATTATTTGCTGGGTTACTCAGACAATCCAGTGAATAACAAAGTTGAATATAATATAATAAAATAATCTTTATTTACAGTAGACATGACACAACAATAAAATCAGTTCAAATAGCTAGTGAACGACTGAGTAAATTAAGATTTGTATGGTACCTTAACTCCTCTGGTTTTAGTATGTCTATGGTAGGATTTGGAAAGACGATGAAGGTGCCGCAAACACGGCAGTGGAAGATGGGAACACCGGTTTGTGGAGGACCTGGAATATATGCTATCATTAGCAGATATGAAGATGAAATAAGAAAAGATAAGGTAAGGTATGACAAGCAAGACTAAATAACAAAAACCTTTAAAAAGAGACGTAACAATTTGGCAAGGCAGCAATGGGAAAATTAATTTTAACAACTTGTAAAGACAAAGGTTGATATTCCAGGCTTGAATTTAAACTGAACTACACATCAGGATCTCTTACAAAATTGCCTGGTGAGTACCCACCGAGTTGCTATAAAACACTGATAAGGTACACAGTTATATGCCACCCAAGGTGCTCTCATGGTCACAAAGGTATCTATTCTGTAGGGCGTGTAAGTCATGCGTGATTTGTTGTATGCCTGTCTCCAAACGATAGATGACGTCACCAATGATCCACTTGTGCTCTGACTTGTTCCCATGTAGTAAGGAGACAGGTCGGGTATATCAACTAATCAGATCAGACCCAACCTGAGTGTTTTTCACTCAGGGAACCAGAAAGGTTGTACTCATTGACCTGAGGCACCTCATCAGTTGATCTTTGGTGACGTAATTAATTGTTTTGAGACAGGCATGTAATAAACATACTTGGTTTGAAAACTACACCAAGAACTGAAACCAGTGTGTCCCAACATGGAACAGAACTTCCAGAGAGACTGCCAATCTCATGTGGAGTCCCCCAGGGGTCCATAATGGGACCTATCCTATTTACAGTTTATGTAAATGACATCGTCGCTTCATTAAATTACTCAAAAATCTTTCTCTATATAGTTCTCCTATACTCTGCAAATACAATTGATGATATCAAAACACATCTAACTGAAGAATTATCAAGGCTTGCTCGATGGTTCAATGATAATAAACTCCGTTTGAATATTAGAAAGTGCAAATGGACGTTATTTGGCTCTTCAAAAAGACTGCAACGTGTAATCCTCCCTGAAATTTTTCCTCACATAAATATCTATGTGTTGAACTTGACAAAAACTTAAATTAAGAAAACCATGTGAACACAATGTGCAAAAAAGTAAGCCAAAGACTGTGTTCTACACAGAATTAGAGACTACTTAGATCAATACACAGCTCTACTGTGTTCTATTCTTCATGCAATGCCAAATGTATCAAAATCATTGATAAAGTGATGTTAAGAGGTGGCAAAATAATTTTGAATGTTTCCTTTGAGACTTCAAGTTCCACAGTTTTGAACAAACTTAAATGGTTGAAATTCAGAGAAAGATCTTTTTATTATAAAATGTGTTGTGGTGTTTCAATGTGTGAATGCCTCATGTCCTGAATACCAAGTTTGAGAAGGTAGATCATGGTTACAATGCAAGGCTATTTATTAACCTCAAGGTCAGACGATGCCGCACAAACATGGGTCAACGTTCCTTTATATTTAGTGGTGCTAGCATTTGGAATACTCTGCCTACCTCTACCTACGTAAAAAAGTCTTCTAGTCATAACATTTTAAAACAAATTTTAAAGTATATCCTGAGTCAACGATTTTAGGTATTATGTTCTTTTATTGTATTTTTATTTTCCTATCCTATTGTTTAATTATCATCTGCATTACTTTTTAATATTATTGTTATACACTTGTTTGTTGTCAGGGTCTTATTGAAAACCAGTTAGATGTTACTGAATAAGCCACCCTGCTAAATTAAAAGCACTTTGACTTTAAATCACATGACTACCTTATAGAACAGTTCTATACTGATACCACAAATTGCTGAAGGTGGGGGTGGATTTACTACATTATTGATGATGATAGTTCTTCAAAAAACATTTTAAATAGAGTGCTCTGTTGTATTACCGTGAGTTGTCTTACCTTGAGCACCTGGTAATCATGTGCAAGTCTATTATGAAAAGCAAGTTTGATGTGAACTTTCAACAGGTGGCAGCACTGTACGCCATCTAGCAGTAAGCGTCACGGTAATACAACCTCACGGTATTACAATGGAGAACTTTAAATACTTGATAAAATATTTGTTTAAGTAACAGTTGTGTTTTTCAAGTCGAGAAAATATGAGTAAAAAATTGTCAGTTACTGCAGATTTCACTTACTATGTTCACAAATTAGAGGCCCAGGGCGCCCTGGATATCCATCAGGTCCTGGAGGATCTGGAGGTCCTTAACAGGAACAAAATTAAATATCATGAAACTAGTATCATAGACTTGAAAGTATGGTATTACGATCCGGGGGTACACAACTACCTCGCCTACTAGCACTTGGCTGGTGGGTTGCTCTTTAGCTCACTGTTAGAGTGCGGGAAAGTTGCATACAAAATGGTGTAGCATCAGCTCCCCTGACCTCATGTGTAGGATAGTTGGTTTGAATCCCATTAGAGGGGTGAGGTTGTTGACTAGGAGTGGTCAAAAAATCAAAAAATCAAGTGAAATCACACCAAATAACTCAAAGATAAAAGTTATAGTTAACATTTTATATTCTTCGTACTGATGTATTTCATGGAGCTAAGAGGTGGGTGCTCATGAGTGGATTAGGACTTTACATCCTAATTTTTTCACACCCTTGGGCTAATTAGGAAAGGCAGGGACCATGGCAATGATATGAAGGATGAAACAGCCATCCAACTTAGGCTGGATCGAGAATTTAACCTGGGACCCAGTGGTTGCAAGCCCAGCTTGTTACCACTGAACTAGGCCCCCACCCCTGGAGCTAAGAGTGAAATGTTCTTTTTCAACTCACCGGGATAACAACCTGCATCTTCATCAGTGGGATAAGGAATCGGCACTGTAGAACGAGGATATGGGGTTGTCGTTGTTAAGGAACACATATATGTTGGTCTGTCTTCTCTTTGTATGTATACTGCAATAAAGTTTGGCCTTTATTAATTCAGTTACTGAATTCAATTGATTACACTTAGCTATTTTAAAGGTTTTAGCCTATAGATCTAAATTTTCTGGTCTTTCTGATGTCAAATCCACATTTTGATTCTTTCATAGTTAGTTTTTTTTTTATATCACTTTCCTTTTAAAAGTTATAACTTTGCCTGTTTCATTTAGAGAGTTATAACGAACACCCTGTCAGACTTGTTACAAACCATTTTTATAAAAGTTTACTACACGACCCAGCTTATTCCATAAGTAGTAATTTTGTAGAAACAATGTACTGGTTCAAACCGCTGCTGACAGAGGGAGCAGATTGGCAAGTGCTGCCACCAAAGAAGATTACCAAGAAGTGACACTCCCTATACTTAACATTGTAAATGCTGTGCCTACTCCCCCCCCCCCCCCCCCAGAATTCCTGGTGCACAGGAAGTAGTAGGTGCACACTATAACGCCCATAGTGGATAATAATATTCACATGGAGTAACGCTGCCAAGTCCTTAGTTAAATTTAACGTCAACAAAGTCTGAACTTCAGAGCCAGAAGATCTGAACTCTACAATCCAATGACGTCAAAATCGTGAATCACACTCCATAGTTGATGATTGTTTTCTGTTTGTGACGTCATTTATACCTTAACAATCCACCTACTGCCTGCCAGCATGCCTAGCAAATGCTAGTTACAAGAGTGCTGGATCTGTTTAATCTGTGCTGCCACCACAAACTATTCAGACAGGGCACTCTCGCAAGTAAGATATGTAGTGCATACTGGGGGAGTAGGTGGATTGTTTAAGACCTGCAGCTGCCGAATGATGACACAAACAGAGAAGGAACAATTGCTGGCAATTAAGTGACATCATATTGGCTAATTATAACGTCACTGGATCAGAGCATTCAGCTGCAGACAGACCTTCAGTCTATAGTTCAGAGTTAGCTGACGTTAAAAAGTAGGTGAATAGTTTGCTCCATTTGTTTGTTATTGAAGTCATGTGTAAATGTTATCTTAATGTACTGTAAATATGAAATATGAAATTGGCAGAACTAAGGACTGGGCAGAGATAATTAGTGGATTTTTATTATCCACTAGGGGCGTTGATGGTTGGCATTGGTTTTGCCTAGTTTCCCCAGAATTTCCGGCGATTAAAATGTAAAGTATAGAGAGTGTCGATTCTTGGTATTCGTTGCTGCCACCACATGACTGAAATACGACTACAGTTATGTTAGGGGTGGCACCATTGTATGTTGGAGGATATGTGCACTATACTGACATTATGACATACCTTCAGTGTAATCATATTCTATTACTCCGTCTAGAGTCAATCCGGGATAAAACTCTATGTCGTCTCTTGATAGAGAAGCATTGCTCAGCAAGTCATAAACTTCGCTTAGATTTGGCGAAGGGCAGAAGAAAGTGGTATTTGTACTCAGCGTGCAATCCTGAAATGAGATTTTTAACTAAACAAGTTACAATTTGTGTGATGTGTGAGCACACAATATTTCAATCAGATATTCATGCAACCTAATGATACATTATGAAATTCTTGTTAAGTTTGAGACCAAGTAGGAGGGAGTTAACTAATATTTTTGTTTAGTAAACTCCCGACTATGAGGGATATAACTAAGTTTTGATCCTCTAGACATATTAACAAATTCATTTGGTTGTTTGATTTGTCTAACTGATCTTATTGTGCAAGTAAAGAATTATGGCATTCAAAAAGGAGATAACTAACATTTTTGTTGGTTATACCCCTTTTTAGAACAATAGGAAAACTATCTAGGTGGAGTGCTCTGTTGTATCAGTGGTGTAACTATGGTTAGCAGAATAGAGGGGGGGGGAACAATGATTTTTTTTGGGCGGGGGAGGGGGGCCACCTGAGGTTTTTTCTAGGATGAAGAATATAGATACTTATTGTTTGTTAGAGTGGTGATGTATAGGCAATGCATTGGGCATGTTTTTAGCTTTCTCACTTATAACTGGCCAAAAGATCCTTATGTGAATTTCAATTGAAATTTGTGGGCAACTAGGTTTTTTTATGATTAGCTAGTTAAACGCACACTTTCAACAGGTGGCAGCATCTGTCAGTCAGAGTGCGCCATCTGGCGGTAACAACCATAGTAATACAACCTATCACAAACCACTTAGAATTAAAAAGTTAAGCCAAATAGTGTTAGTAAAATAACAACTTGAAATGGGACTTCAAATGAACCAAATATTAGATGTCTCTGGCTAGGTATGGCTATGTTTAGCTTGGTTTGGCTTGTTGTAGTTGTGCCTAGCTCTGGATAAGTACATTATATGTAGTACTGTTCTTACAGAAGTAAACGTTTTGAGATGGCGGTAGTGCGCGACGGCATAAATGTTCAATTTTGGCTCAGCGACTGACATCATATTTTTTCCGGAAATCGTCAATTGGATACCACCGCTATATAAAAAAAATATATATATATTTCTTTGTCCCAGCATATAGACATAATCAGCCTTAATATAAATATGCTGTATTACATTTTACCTTAATATGGACGATAAAGGTTTTATAGAATTCACCTTAGGGTCTGGCAGGAACGTGAATCCTACGGGTGATTTTGACTCCAAACCAGAGTTTGGATGAAAAACCGAAAGACTCAACTGATGGAATGGAGATGACCTGATGTTGTATATGTTTGGCGTGTAGATGAAAATGCTTGAATTTGTGCTTGAAATAATAAAAATAAAGTACAAATAAGTATAATGGAAAAACTATACCTTAATTAGGTATTACATAAGTTGTAGGCCTATGTTACGTTTACTTACACATTTCCATTTGTTAGGCCTTGACTGTGTTTTTACATTTTTGAAGTCAATGTCTATTAAAATGTGTATGAATCTGCTACCTTGCTTCTTTTTACATACTATACCGGTGTTCATTAGGTTAACACACAAGAGGACAGAGGTGTAAAAAATAAGATCAGAACTGACAGAACACCCTCATTTAGTGTGTTAATGTTTTCTGTGCATTGCAGGAATAGTCAGAATCAACTAAGTGCAGGCATAGCTGCAACCAGGAATAGGCTGCCTGGTGTTCAACCTTTGTTTTTTTATTTTTGTTGTAATGGTTTACCTGTTTGGCATGATATTACATACAACATCTGTACCAATCTGGACATAGCCTCCCGGGTCCTTAAGTAAATTTCTGCCGTTGATTGTGACCAAGGTTCCACCAGACACTGGCCCGAAAGTGGGAAAGACTGCGTCCAACTCTATAATTACTATCAACAAAATATTGTTAAGGTTGATTGTGGTAGAAAGATTAAAAACATTATTTAGCCTTGTGGTAAGATGTAAAACTTCATCTTAACTAAAATTGGTGGTTTAGGCCAAAAGGTTTAATGCTAAAATACTCTAACATGATATCGCCATTCTACGCTGTATAATTATTAGAATTTTCTGCTTATCTACCTATTTAACTTCATATCAGAAATACCAATTATTGTGACTGTCAGATTTTGTGCACGTTTAATATACATACATCTGCATGAAATTCCATCAGTTTGCACTTCATAACTCCTGTTACAAATGCAGGTTGTTACATTCTCCGCATTCTTGACACATGTTTGTTGACACCGGCGGCCATCTTCGAGCGTGCAGTTTTCTTTTGTCTGCGCTTTGATACAACTGACCAGACTGAGCAAAATTATTGAAAATATGACTGAAAATAACAAAAATTGTAAAATATTAGTACAAAGTTAAATGACAAGTGCAAATTAACATATGGAAATAAAAATGAACCTCTGATACAAAAAAAAGGGGAAAACATTTTTTTTAGGAAAATATGTTTTAGATTAACCTGATCGCCTTTACATTTGGTTTATTTCATATATATATATATATATATATATATATATATACATATAAATAGATAGATATTTATTACATACACTACTCGAGAAGGTATACATGTGTACAATTGGAAATAAAAAAATAGGCTCTGCTGCAGCTAAACCCTCAGGGAATCCCACATAGCACACAGGCATGCATCATTAAAATTGTTATGTGTTCGTCCGGCAGGCAGGAGGGCGGGCGTTACACTTTCATTTCCAGAGCAGAACTCTAACACACACTTTCCTTTCTTGAACTGAACTCTAACACTAATGCACTTACCCTTATGAAATTTACAGTAACACTCTGTATGGCCTAGTGCGTTGTGATAGCCACACTGACATAATATTTTTTCTTGAGTGTTTATATAGTGTGCAATGAACCGAAACAATTGCCACTTTGCCTACATAGCCTGTTATTCAATGCTAATTAGAGTCCAAGATGTCCTACTTTTTGAACTCTTGAATGTTCATTATGTTCTGTCAAGTGTTAAATAATACAGTGTAATAAAAAAGCCTGAAAAAGTCTTACTTTATTTTTGTAAAAACTAAGGCCCATATTAAGTCTTACTTTTGTCCACTAAGTCTTACATTGTCCTATTTTGATGCAAATATACTTGGATATTAACATCTACATTGTAATATTCAGACGATTTGGTAAATATAAATGAATAGAAATTATGAATTTGCCTTAAATACACAAGAACTGCGTTTATTTTATTGCTAAATAGCCAATACCCTGATTGTATTTTTTTTGACAATGAAATCAGATATATATTTGGTGTATATTACTATATTAGTGGTCTTATTTTTCGTGTGCGTATGATATTATAATGTCTTACAAATATCTTATGTCTTATTAAGGTAAACCTGCAGGAACCCTGTACTAACAGCAATCCATTATGTTCAGAGTAAAGCCAAGTGAGCATAAAAAGTATTGTCAGTTCTTTTCTTGCCATTTAATTGTTCGCTTTTAAAGATTTTATGCTAGATAAAGAGTATTCAGTTCACTAGAAATATCAACACAATAGCATATTCCCTTAACTAATCTACAACTAAGATTATATGATCCTAAGGAATATATATGAAATTTGGCAATAATGTTATGCCACATAAAGATGTTGGGTATACTTTCATACAAAATTAACCTTCAAGGTTTTTATTTACTTGTATTTAAATAAACAAAGTCTAAACACAAATAAATACAAAATCTTAAATAGGGCTGTACACCGGTTCTCGATATACCGTTTGCACCAGTACAAGGATATCAATATGGGTATTGATAACCATCATTCATAATAACGATACATCAAATGAAATGCAGAGCGGCGTTTTTCAGCTAATAAAACACCTGCTACCCAAATGTGCCAGTAATTTTTGAAGAAACATATCAGCCCACTTTCATTGATATGTATCATGATACGTATGATATCGGTTTTACTGTATCGTGATACGTATCGTATCGTTATAAAGATAAAGGTGTACAGCCCTAATCTTAAAGGTTTATTTCGTATGGAAAGATACTCAACACACCCATTCTAATAAGTCAAAATATTTTTGCTCGCTGTTTAAATTTAGCTGGCAACTGAAGGAACTATATATTATCAATTGCCATATTCCCTTCAGTAACTGAATTGTTAGGTTGCTGATTTGCATTAAATCTATGGCATTCAAATTAGTATTTATAACCGAACACCTTACAGGTGTATATGAAGAAAACAATAATAAGTATTGGAGTCAAGTGAAAGTAATGAAGATCATCATGCAACTAATTTTTATAAAATTGCTAAATATAAACAAAAAAATGTACGGCTGTCATTGCTAAGTATGGGATGCTAAGGAATATATAGAAAAAAACACAATGTTTAGCATTTTTACCAGATTTTTCAATATTATGAACATAAAAAGAATAATGAAACAAATGTCAAAAAGAAGCTTAAAGTGAAAGTATTATAATCTAGATATATCTTTGGCAAAATGCTACTGGTGTAAGGATCATAGAGTCATTGATATGAGGGTTTGAAAAAGGACCTGTCCAAATTTTCATATTTTCCTTATTAAATAAAATCATCTGTCATAAATGGTCAACCCCAGAAAGGCATCTCTACACTATTTTAGAATATTCTTACAAAGTTTTGTACGCATGTAGGTGCAATAGTATGCGAGTCCTGCTCTAGAAACAGAAATGTTATGTTTTCCTTTTTTTTTTTCTCTAAATATTTTAAAACACAGCTCAGATATGTCAATGTGACTATCAAAATGTACAGCTAAGCTATATAGAGTAATAATATATACAATTTTGTCAGGTAAATGCATTAGTCCGAAAACACAATTTTTAGCACTTTTTTCAGATTTCCCAAATTTTGTAAAACATAGCCAACATATGTCAATGTGACTATCAAAAGGCACCACTAGGTCATATAGAGTATTACTGTACACAATTTTGTTTGGGTAAATGCATTAGTGTAAGAGTTCTGCTCCGGAAATGAAAGTGTTACACCCGCCCGCCTGTCCGCCCGTCGGACGGACATTTGTGATAACAACCCTTTTCGAACTTTGTTCGCTGAGGGTTAAAAAAGGACATTATGAGTTAATTATTATTTACAGGAAAATTAAGAATTCACATTTCACAAAGTGAGCTGAGCACATAGACATGCTCTGTGGCACTCGGAAATGTAATAGTTTACAATTATTAAAAGAAGAAGGAACAATGTTATGCCCATTTGATTTTTATTCTTCCATGAAGCAATATAGTAGCATTCGTGTCAGTAGACATATTAAACAAGTGATTCAAAAATAGCTCAATCCAACTAAGTTTTTATTGTACAATACAGAGGTCTGCATTGTATTTTTTTATGTCTGGCGTCTAGCCCTATGACACAATAGATCTATAACTGATATGGTTTGTCAAAATGCCAGATATATATTACGAACACTCCGTTTTTTGTGTGAAACCAATAAGGTCAAGGACCCAGGCGGGGTAGTTTTGATGACTCTTTGATTCTATTTGTTGTTCAATTATGAATAACCCGTCGGAGGCCTCTTCATTATTTTAATGTATTCGACCCAGAAAGGCTCATGCACAACTAACCTAGGCAGTATTCACCTTAATTTTGGGTTAAAATCCTTGATTACAACTTCATGGAGCCATCAGAAGGTTCTCCATGGTCCCAATATCATGTACATTGACAGCTACTGCTAAATGTATACCGCTAATATTGTTCACGTTGCAAGATATCTATTCTTTTTTTTTTAAACAATTTTCTTGTTAATATATGTGTTTCGTTTTCCAGGTTTTTCCAAAAAAATAAAGAAAAAAAATATATATATATATATATATATATGTATATAATAAAAGGGAGAGGGGTATAATATTGAATTTAACTTCAGCTTAGTCCATATTGCCTATCCCAGTTGTAATATAACATGCCAGGGCCTTTTATTTTACATTTCTTAATATTAATACTCCATCGCATTCAAGCTGATAGGACTCAAATATGCTATTGCGAGATTTTCACTAAAAATAATGAAAAGCCTACTGGATATTAAGGGTAAAGTAATGGTCATTTTGACGTACTAAAATAAGATATTGGCAAAACGTTCTTGAAAAGTTACCACGCAACATCCAGAGTTCTACAAATGGGTCATATTGGTGCTATTTATAAATTCTCATTTCATTATTGTCGTTTTTGTAGCGTAAAATTACATAGTTTCTATGATAAAAGATAGATATGTAAAGAGAGATAAAATTTTGATAATTTTGCTTACAAATAAAAAGAATGATTGGAAACAGCAAAATGGGTCCAATATTGCAACATTTTTTATATAAATTAACAAGCATGTTACCACATAACATACTAACGTTATGCATCCTGTTTCAGTTTTCAAAATGTTTTAATAATTATTGGGGATATGATTAAGGATATTAATAATAACGGAAACTCTAATGATACTAATTCAATTGATACTATCATTTGACATTTTTATATAAGACCTTTAAAATGATTATGAAAGTTGCCAAGTGCACAAAGGTGGGAATGTTGACAATGCACTGTAGAAAAATTGCTAAAAATAAGTTGTAAATGGCCTTGATTTTATTGCATTGTGAATGAATATTACGAATAAAAAAAAATCTGGTCCAATATTTATGTACGTAGGCCTTATAGATATTTACATGCAAAGCTGATTATTTATATGAACAATATTATTGTAATTTTCCAAACTGACACCTGTATAATTACTATTCCACAAAATTTCTTGAACATGAGAGTAGTTTGTGCTTTACCGTGTGGGAATGCACAAGCTACAGATGGCAGCACTGGTACTGGGAGGTGCTGCCACCACACACCTCGGTACACTTTGAGGTGCCGCCACCATGTTCCATGTATGGGACACATGTAGTGATTTATGCAAGATGTATGTATACACAGTCATAATTAATTACCCTAATTATCCATACGCCTAATTATTGGTAAACTCAGAATAGATTAGGAGTAAAGAATGCCCAATGTACATTTACACTTTATTTTAATATTATGACTCCACACACTGTTTAATATACATAATTTTATATCCCCCAGAATTGTAAAAGGTTCTACTCTATGCAATCAATAAAGTTTGTTGTAGGAATATAAATAGAGTGACATACGAGTCATTCATGTAACCGCCAATAACCACCATGACCTTTTGTTATAGTATGCGGAACACAAGACTTTATTATCTTAGTATTATGCAAGAGAGAAATTGGGAATTAAACATTTTCAGACTTCTACGATACATCATGTGTACTTTGTCTGTATCCACAAGAGGACACCACTAGACGTAAAGAGTTTTCTGTTTACAGTTGGGAGAGGTTAACTTCTTGAGCTTTCAGTGTGTCACGTAACATTCTACAGAGGGGCAAGCAGATCTAAGTGGTGTGAGAGATTGCGACAGATATGGCACAGGGTGAAACTAACAGTTCAACACAACCTAACATAACTGAAATGAATTACCAGATGTTACAAATGGACATAAAGGAGGACCACTTAAGGGGCAGCCCGCTGTTTGACGTTTATGGTGAGCCTAGAGTTTATGAGGAGTGGGAAATCTATGATATAACTATCACCAAGGAGCTACAGAAACAACACCCTGACGTCCAAGTCTTGCTAGAAGTGCTGAAGGGACATATATGGGAGACTGTGGATTTCCAGAGATATTTAGCAACCAGAGACCCCCCACAATGTGGCTGAGGGCATTAGGATATGTGTATGCAAGAAGCCAATTATACCTCCTCAAGGTTCCTTCCTTCCCGCCATGGTTAACGCTGATGCGTTCTTGACAGCTGCATCACCCACAGGAGTGTTCTCTGAAGAACCAAGCTTCTGCTGGCCGTGCAATCTTCTCATCAAATATTGTAATGGTGTTCTTGTACACACACCTCAGCAAGAAGCCAAACCTTTATCTATACTGCTGTACAAGCCCCAAATGTAACCTATGTCTTTCATGATCTGTTTTTCATGTATCTTTTTGGGAATATACATTCAAGAAAAATAAAAAACAAAGTTTTTGAAAGAATGGCTGCAGTCTGCATGTGTGCTGACTGCTACGATCAGAGTAGTATGAGCATGCGCTCTCAGGGCCTGGCCACAGGGGCTAGTGTTCAACAACACCAGCATCACAAAGATTTGAATGGCCCAATGGTTAAGCCCTTCCCGCTCCAAAAACCTTAACATGCAAAGGCTTTTGTGTGTTTCTGATCACATTCTATTGTTGAAAATTAAACAGGGATCTCTTTTAGCTTTTAGTGTAAGACTATTGGTCCTCTGTTTTTGGTGTACAAAGAAAACCATCACTTTTCTCATTGAACAATAATGGCTGAACCTTCTGGTAAGAGAAGGAGGATTGCTTCCTCCAGCAGTGATGAAGAATATGAAGAAAATGAGAGAAGACCTTACATAATTGAAAGAATAAGTGAGAGAATAGCCAGACATTACAATGTTGAAGAAATAACGTTTAGGGCAAAATTCGATGATGACCTTCAGGGCAAAAAACTGTTGGATGTCACAGACGACCTGCATGACATGTTTCAAGATATTCTGGATAATGTGAACGCAAACCATGCAGACACATTGCATTAGATGCGATGTAGGGTCGGAACGACTTGCATAGCAATTCTTGGAAGTTGACATTTACGTTTTTCTCAAATGCGTTAGCATACCTTACTTCATTGTTATGCACGCGAGGACTGCTCTGTTTACTACAGCTTGCCCTCAGCTACTGAAAATGCCACTGAAAACATCATTTTAAAGAGCATTTTCATAAATTAACATTCACTAGCTCATGCTTTCGCCATTGCAATGCCCACAGCAGTCACATGACGGTGGCACCTTCGTGCGTGTTCAGACTTGGTTGACGTTAAAAATCGGTGAATAATTTGCTTCATTTGCTTTTTATTGAATTTAAATCATGTGGATGTTATTCGAATGTAATGTAAATGTCAAATTGACAGAAATGAGGACTTGCCAGCACTATTCTGTGTGAATCTTATTATCCATTAGGGGCATTGAAACGTCGCCCGGAGCCCTCTTGTGAGTTTTGGTGGAACTAGGCGGCCATTGCTGTCATTTATAATCAAGGAAACAAGAGTTCAAAAATAGTGCAACAATCGATGATATTTGGAAGAAATCAATCATATCCGAGCGCGATACAATAGAAAAAAGGTGTGTCTAAACTTAGAGCGGGTGTATTTCGTTTGGCAAATGTTTATTAAAAGGCTAATTCCCACACTAGTCAAAATTCCATATTTTTTTATCTAGGTCGTTATAACCCTTTCCTGTGGACAGGGGACGTAGCTAATTCACTGCCAACCAATGCACAATATAACAGCTGAGGCCATCATGGAAAGGTTTGTATAGGCTTATATTTTTTACACAATAATATCTAACTATTACAACATGTAAATTTAACAATTAGTTTAAATATGCAGAGTTGGAGCAGTTTTACAGTCAATAAAAGTCTGAACATCGATGAGTCCTTCATTGTGGATGTTGGCATTATGCGTGATACAGAGGCAGGGGGCGGTGGCAATGGTTCTGCATGCAGAAAAGCTATTACAAATAGAGAAACCTCTTCGGAAGACTGTTCAATAGGAAAAAGTGTTCAATGGTTTTAATTCCTAACATTGAGGGTGAATATCTGAACAGGAAAGATTACCACATGATACTTAGTAATAC
Source organism: Alitta virens (assembly GCA_932294295.1). Taxonomy (NCBI): domain Eukaryota; kingdom Metazoa; phylum Annelida; class Polychaeta; order Phyllodocida; family Nereididae; genus Alitta; species Alitta virens. The sequence goes on along the minus strand of OW028583.1, from coordinate 4,922,752 downwards.
AAATTACACAGTGTCAATCCCAAGTCTCAAAGAATGAGGGCAATCAGGCTTTACCTTAATGCAGGCTTGTCAATTAGGCGTTCTGTACCTGTCATAGAGCTCAACAAATTTGAGAAAAATTTAGGTGTGCAAATTGTTTTCATTTCTGGTGACATGGGTAACACAGTGATTTATAAGGGTTTCAAAGCAATGAAAGACAAGAAATTTTTTACCTGAAAGACCAACTTTATCACAGCATTGTCAACATTAATGGCTTCTATGTGAACGAGAAGTTGTGCACACAGTGTCTCACACCCTATACAAGGAAAGTTAAGCATGCATGCAGGTTCATGTGTAAAACATGTGGGGAACAAAACTGTATGTTTGGTGAAGACTCTTTAGCTTGTCCAGACTGTAACATGGTGTGCCGCAACACAAAGTGTTTTCTTGCACATAAGACTGCCAGGGAGTACAAAACAGAGGCAAAGAAAGAAGAGCGCCTTTCTCTTTGTGACACTTTTCACAGATGCAAAAAGTGTACCTAAGTGATTGACAAGACAAAGAGAGATGTGCAATCGCATGCCTGTGGCGAATGTTCTGTAGGTGCGAAACAACGTTGTAAATGATCATCTCTGCTATTACAGATTTAAGAAACCTAAGGTAACTTCAGGAAACGTTCCTTTATGTGTGATAGCTTGTGAAGAAGGGTACAAGTGTAAACTGATTCCTGATTGTCATGAATGTCGAAAACGTGTCAACTGTAATAGGAGTTATTGTGGCTTGCAGAGACATGTACCCAACTACCTGGTCAATCAGGCAGCATGTGACATGTGTAAAGATCATGCTTTCAAAACCTGAATCTCTCTGTGAGGGGTGCGGCGACAGGTGCTCCAAGTGCTATTCACGTGAAAAAGACCAAATCACCAAGTGGTTTATGTGACAGACGTGAATTTGTGTTTAATGGGTTGGACACCTGCCATGACTTTTGTCGTTGGCTTATTACACCCCAGCAGAGGAATGGTATAATGGCTCACAATGCAAAAGCTTTTGACAGCAATTTCATTCTTAATTAATGCGTTGAAAATGCAATATTTCTAGACCTTGTATGCAATGGATCAAAAATCATGATCATTTCATTGACAGCTTGAATTTCCTACCTGAAGAAATTGCCTCACACTTTAAATCTTGGCCAGGAGTTGATGAAGCGGCAGTTCCCGCATTTCCTTAACACCAAGGAAAACTGGATTATTGTGGCACCATCACATCCTGTGCTGAATTTTCATGGTGTGGATCATATGAGTGTCAAAGATCGTGAATTTATGGATTGGTACAGAGAAGCTGAGACGAAAGAGTTTGATTTCCAGAAGGAAATTTTGACATATACGCGGTCAGATGTTTCCATCTTGCGAGAAGCATGCATTAAATTCCATGAATTGATCAGGGAAGTTACCGCAATGGATCGAAGTGTCTGCAGTACCTGGTGTAGACCCCTTTGCTCACACTACCAATGCTTCCAGCGCTATGCAGATCATCAGACAGCTGATGCTGTATGAGGAGCATGATGTTAAACTGATTGATGGTCGCAATGGGCGTGGGGTTCTGAAAAGGGGGAATTGGATTTTTGATGAGGAGCCCGCTGACACTGAAATGATAGCTGAGACAAAATTTGTCAAGTCTCCCATAACGCAGATACCTACACGGTTGTATGGGCGTCACACCAACGACAGTGACAAGGCTATTGCATGGTTAGAATGGGTAGCCTTTAAAACGCACTGGAAGACTCAACATTCGCGAAATGGTGGTGAGCATCGCATCCCTGGTACACATTTCAGCATTGACAGATACCATAAGGGGTCCCATTCTGCTTACAAATTTTTCGGTTGCTGTTTTGACGACTACACATGCATGAAAGACAGACAGAAGATCTATGACCCATGTTCAAACTCAAAATTAGAAAGTGTGTATCAGAGAACAATGCTGAGACTTCAGCAGATCCGCAACATGGGATACAACACTTGTAATGTGGGCATGCCAATTTGATGATATGGTGGTATCCAACAAAGAGTTGCAAGAGTTTGTCTTAAAATGTGACGTTGTCATGCCCCTAAAAAATCACAATTATTTTTTCGGAGGGCGGGTGTCGCCTGTGGACCACAGAAGAGGTCAAGGCGGCAATGCAGGCAGGATACAAGATGTCAAGATATATGAAGTGTATCACTTCTCTGAGACAAACACTGATCCTGGCAGCCAGTGCAGTATTTTTGAGGAATATGTGAAAATGTTCCTCAAGGTGAAGGTTTCTGAAGCAGATAAAGACAAATACATCAAGTATTACAAAGACAACCAAGGAATTTCTCTAAAGTGCGTAATCACCCAAAAAAGAATGTTACAAATGTCAACATCATTAAAGATGAGTACATTGCTTTAGAATTCAAAAATGCAGACTTTTGAGGAACAGGGCACATTTATCAATGAAATGATTGGCACATTCACCACCTCTCTAGCTCGACTGCACCTGTTGAAAATTTTGCACAAGACGGGCGAAGATACTTTGTACTTTGACATTGATAGTGTTATTTATAGAGCGAAGAAGGGTCATGAAACTCTCAAGGTGTTAAAACTTTCCTGTCTTCAGGCCCCAAGAGTTATTGTTATAAATTGAACAATGACTCATGTATTACAAAAATCAAAGGCATTACGCTGAGTCATACCAACAGCCTGATGATAACTTTGATGTGATGAAAGACATTGTTACAGGTCATCAGAAAAATCAGATCTCAAGTGTGAAACGTATAGGAATTATACAACAGACCTCAGTCTAAAATTTGAAAAATGTTCACTAAAGGAGTTGTTGTACCTGGTACCTTTGACACAGTGCCTTATGGTTATTAACAGCTATTAACATATCAGCTCTGTAATAGCACTCTAGCTAGCTGCTTAACATTGAGAGCTCTTCATATCACTCTAATGTCCCAGTTAAGCAATTTGCCAATTGGTATCTCAGCGAAAACATCCTCAATGCTTCATGTTACAAATATGTGGAAAAATTGTTGTTTCACGTGGTATTATTTTCCCTGTCCTTTGCCAACAAGAGATACGATGCACTGTTCAGTTGGTCATTGTCTGCTTACTTCTCAAATTCAGTGTTAAAGATGGCAAACATTTTTCTTATTATTTGCTTACACGTTTACATGTGGGGCTGACAAACCAAGGGAGCTCTTCAATGTGTGTGCACAGCCTTCCGAAGTTTTCATTTAGGCTCTCAAGAATTTTGACCTTCATTGACATGGAAGAGACTGAATTTTGTAAATTGTATCACCACCGAGGTCATCACAACATCCCTACGACCTTGCATGCTGTCGAGGTCTCTTGCGGTCACACGGCTGGTTAGTAACTTCAGTTTTTTGTTTGAGAGAGAGATTAAAGGGGAACTAAAACCTTCAGCACTTTACCTCTCAGATGCTAGCTTTGTTCCATAGAAATACATCCACGCTATTCATAACTTGTATATATGCAATGGTAAAGTAATATTATGCATTTATTGGCTCCGTATTGTGAACTACGGAGGCCGCCATTTTCAACTATTGCAGCTGTTTTGCTCTAACTGGAAATACGTCACTGTTGTCCTGGGTCTCAGGTAGCACTGGAACCGCAGTCTCCTACACTGTAGTGAGACTGGTCGCTAGCATTTCTTTCATGGTTTGAAATTGGCAGAGGATAAGCAGGGCTATGATTGGTCATTGCATCGTGGTTTCTGAATGGTTGATTTGAACGACCCCCTCTGGTATCAGCCAATCAGAAACGGGAACAGCATCAGCCAAACAGAAAACAGTCAGGATCCTGACTAAAATCGCGTGGTAATGGCGGCCGAGACTGACTCCTATGCACTTATGCGGAAGGAGGGGACCAACTTAGGTCTCAGGCAACTAGACTGTTAAAACTGCTCTTTTCGCTAGGGGCTTGGCGGCCTCTGCTCACCTGCTGTTTTACTGTCTATCAGGTAACAGGTGTTAATTGGTATAATAATTGCACTTGAACTTTGTCATAATAAGAGCATGTCACGGTTCCCACCAAGTGTCAAATATATTGCTATTGAATAATTTGAGACAATGCAATTATCAGAGAAACCCCAAATTTTTAGAGATATAAATTAGCCAGCTTTTTATCACCCCCCCCCCCCCCTGGCTTTGCCCTTGAAACAGACTACATTAAATGTTGGGAGCACAATATACAATTTGCAAAACTACTAAAGTGTTAGGCATGGAGTTTTAAATGGGAGTTTGAATTGCAATTTTCTAATATAGGCTGATATTGATTGGGTAATCCTGGCTTCTGATTGTTTGTCATCAGGACACCTGGTGATCAGAGAATATTGGATTAGCCTATACTAATTGTAATTCAGTCTCCCAGTTTGCAATAGTACTGCAGACATGATTAATTTAGTAGACATAGATTCAAGATGATGATACAGGCAATATAAATTTGATTTTAACATATATTTCTACATTTTTATACTTACTGTGATATTATAATTAAAAAATTGTTTTACATGTATAATATACATTTGGCTACAATTTCAACTTTGTATTCTGTACCTAATGTGTGCGAATAAATAATACATATATATATTAAGAGAATGTCATTTACACTACACCATTTCCAGGCCAAGACGTTAGGGACCTGCTTTTTTCACTGCCGAGCAAATGCATGTTACGTAAATGTAACATTTTAAGCATTTAAAAAGCAAAGAAGTATTCAAATTTTGTTCCCAGCAAAAATCTGTTCAGATGTATAGTGTACCAAATATATAAACTACTAGTACTTATTTTAATCTTATAAGATATAATATATAGTGATAACATATTGCATATTAATTATGCCTGTAGGCTATAACAATCGTTTTATATTAAGTAAATAAATTTATATAATTAATATATATCATAAACTCCTGTGCTTGGGGAAAAATGTTGTACATAATAAAATGCTAAAATATGGATACCATGTATGGAGGGAGGTACATGTGAAATGCTAGCAATGTTATTTGCGAATATATGCCTAGTGAGCAAATATCCATACATTATTCATTGCAATTATGATGTAATCCCAAAAGTTCAATTAACACCTTCTTAGTTGTTGTACATTGTTCTTTAAATTGCAATGAAGAACAAAACAATGGATTGCAATCTGTGCAGGATCGCATGAATTGATTTGTAGCCATGGGTAAAAAGTTTACTTAGGACATAAGTGACGTCACCAGCTTGCATGCTGTGTGAAAAAAATGGTGGCCCCCAGGGTTTGAGCGGGTGGCGAAAAATGCACAATTAATTAGCTTAAACTGAGACTAAACTCAACTTTTATTCAATGTATTCTTTGACATCTGAACTTATAAAATCAACATGCAAACTTCCTTGAGTTCCCCTTTAAGGTTAAATTAAGACATCACTGTAACCATACAGATGTGATTTTTTTTAGAAAATATTAGAAGAGAGTGTCTTTTAAAATATCCAGGTACCAGACCACGTTTGCAGGAAGTGTCACCAACTACACCTCTGACAACAAGTGCTTTGCAGGGCAATGATAACATTCATAGCCTAATTTTGTATTACCTTGTTGCTGGTCTAACAATCACATTATCAAATAAATATGATTTCAACAATTCAGTTTTGATAAATTTTTACCTGATACATGTAATATATAAAGAAATATGACAGTCTCTACGAAGCATCGCATATTTATTACATTAAAGAGTAACTCATATATATATATAAATCCAACTTAAATATCATACCTGTTTTTGGTGTCATCATGGCCAGACTAGTCCAGTCAGAGTCTAATCCTTGTCACTGCAGGAATATTATTATAATCTATGTTGTTGACAAATGATTGTTAAAAGTGCACCACAGATTGCTGTTATTTCCATGCTGAATGCCGTGCAGCTACCACAGTGTACAAGTCAGGAAGCCATAACCGTCCTGCTCCACTTAACTCACTTTTAGGGGCAAGACCAACATTTCAACATATATATTTCCCTGTTTTTTTCTCCTTCATATGTATTTAACATGTTGGAAAGGGGACTTAGCCCAAGCAGATGTGCGGATTTATATGTACCGCAATATGCTGCTATTTTGTATATTTGTTATTCAATGTCAAGTATACTTTGTAGATGATGGCCTAGGGCAAAAATAATGAAGCTGAAGCGTCACATCCCCTGAGCATTATATTTTGCAGTTTTTGGAAGTTAATCCTAAACATTGTGTAAACATTGTGTATCATCACCTAACAGCCCAGTCCTAATTATGGACATTCTTTGCTAGTTTACCTAGTAAAACAAAATGATGGGTAAACTATGTTGCTGATAAACTGAATATAGCCTTAAGAAATGTTCTCTTAAAAATACAAGAGAAATGGATTCATATTTTTGAGTTTAGGCAAGGTTTTCTGAATTGCCTGATTGTCAGAACAAGAATTGCATAAACTCAGCACATAAGCATCCAATTATTCTGTAATTTCATTGTTAAAATGGTCTTTTATAATGTTTGTCACAGAGTAATAATACCCAGAAAAGACAGTGCTTTTGAACTAATGTAAGCCTGTTCAGGGTTGGCGATTCACAGCATGAAAAAAGCCCACAGGGTCCCAGTGTTATGATGCAAGCATATGAAAGATTTGTCGGTGCTTCATTTAAATTACACATAATAAATTGTTTAAAATGGTTATATTGGAAACATATTTTAGCAATACTGTTTTCGTGGTAGTTTTTCTCATTATTTCAAGCTCGTAGAAATATGATGTAACAACACTGTCAATCACAATTACGTCATTTGTGATTGTTATGATTATGACTTAACATATAACTATAGTAAGTACACATATTTGCGCTCTAAGCACACCTAAAATTGTGGCTAATGACTTATGTTAATGATGAACTGTCCAATCTGTGTTTGTCCATCTGTGATGCCTATGTGAATGGTTTCCAGCTGATAAGTTAACTTCGTAATGAGCAAACTTTTTTCAAGATTTGGTCTGTGGATTTAGAGTTGGTCAGTATGCACACTCCTTAAATTTTTCCAAGCAAGGCAGTTTTAGGATTTCTTTATTTGACAATGAGACTTGGATGTGATTCCAAAACATAAGAACAAGTAGAGACCCTGGAAAGAATTGAGTCCAACAAAAACATAAGAAAGAAATGAGAGCTTGGGTATGTTGGCCAGAAATCCAAAAATCCAAGTGAAGCCCATCAAGAAAAACAAACGAACAGATAAACGGATGGGATGATTTACTGAACCTTCTGGGACACCTCTGGCTCCAAATTTGTTCTGATAAAGCAGATAAGCAAAAGCCCCTATATTTATGGTCATAAATGTGAAAGTTCCAATATTTATGGTCATAGATACACCAACAGGCAGCATAAAAGCATAGCGAAGAAATAGAGAAATCTCCAGCCAGCACATTTCATCTTGCGAGTAAGATTTCTTGAGAAATGTGCTCAATGAAAGGCATAAAGAAACAATAAACATAGGAATCAAAGTTCCTGTTACCATTAAAGCTTTTCCAGATGACCTTGCATGTTGAAAACTGCCCAAATTGTGGCAAAGCCAGATGGAAAATGCGGTAACCCAGCTGAAATTCATCAACCAAGCCAGATGTTGCAGAGCAGTCAGTGCCCAACAGAGCGAATTCAACAATTCTTTATTGCTCAAAATTGATGAGTCTTTGTATTGTCTCATACATAGCAGTATTTCACTAATTTGCAACTAACACAATTCAAACAATTATAGAATCATGCATGACTATAGATAACTGGTGTAATGGAACACACAACATGATGAAACTTATCAGAAATTTACTAACAGTAACTTCAGCTTTGACAATGTATACCAAGATGCTAAAGGCAGTCTGTATGAATGTCTAATCATAGCTGAATTTAAAATGCTTGGTGGAAAAATTGCATCTGCCATAACTTGGTTTGGTCTGGCTCTCTCACTTATATCTTTGTTCATCTCTTGCTGTTAAATAATTTTGTTCATCACAGAAAAGGTGATACTACTTGGATGTTTGTCACTGGTATAGCTAGTTTCGCTATTTGCTGTACAAGCCTTCCTTCTCACTAGTGCATTTTAGGAGATGAATGTCACATTTTTGAAATATCCGAACATTCTGTAATTTTTAGGCTCATCAAATAATTTCAGTACATGAATAGGTTAATATGGCATTTCAGAACTTTTAACCTGCTGGTGATTTGCTCAATTGAGAGAATTCCTTTTTTTTTGCTTAGGTAACCTGTCTTTCCCCCGTTTGTCTTTGGCATTTAAGAGGCTAATGATGCATGCTGACATAAATTTAATTTCTCATCATACATAACTGGATAATGTCTGTCTCAGTGGCCTCAATCCAAGACATCATATTTTAATACAGACCAATGTAATCTTGATATAAGAATATAGTATATAACATTCATTTGGTCATTCGGGATGAAACCCACCCCCCTCCCCTCACTAAAAAGTAACATATATATAACTTATTGTAGTCATTGCTAATTTTAGCAATACCTGGACTAAAACACATCTGATAGCACTGGTTTCATAAGCCTAATTCTGATAAACAATATTTATTATACTAAAAAACAATAAGAATGTATATCTCCGTAAATTATTGTAATATTAATATACACATGTAGGAATTGTAATGTATGATCAGATGGACGAAAATATAGTTAAAGAAAAACCATAATTCATTTCTACTACATAGCTTGACATGGGGCTTCTTTTACCTTCACTAAGGTGGACACTGCTAGCCCCCTGGTGGTGCGAAGGAAAAATTTGGTCTCTATCGAAATATATTATCAGTTTGCTGATCTATTTGTTCAGTATTTTATAATAAGGCATATAAAGAAATTAGCTGCTTTAAAACTTTGTAATTTAATCGAGTAATTAGACTGCAATATTGAACTAAAGAAAACATTATTATTAGGCCCTAATAGGCTTATCGAAATACGGCGTAGTGGAAAAAATTAGTGACAGGATTAATTATCACACTGATTTCAAGTAATAATAAGCATGATTCTTTGGTTAAACCATGGAGTCACAATCATTTAAGACTCCATGGTTAAACCAACCATTGCAAACTGGTGTAGGTAGTACTAGGTACCTACCTTTGGAACTCAAGCAAAATATTTGACAAGCCCAATCATAGAATGAGCTGTGCCTCAATTCTGAAATTTCATTTCTCAAAAAAAAAAAAAAAGAAATCGTTGCAACCATGTTGGCCCAAGAAAAGGACCAATTTTCGCACCATGATAATGTGTACCTGTGGCATTCTGCTCCCCTCCAGACATTGTTTGAGCTATACAAAGTATGGGCAGCAAAGAATTCTTACAAAATAGTCAGCAAAGACTACTACTTTCGCGTTTTTGGCACGGAGAGAAACTTGGGGTTTAGTGTCCCTTCAATGGACACCTGCAAAACCTGTGAAGAGCTGTCTATACAGCTTAAAGATGCAAAAGAAGATGAAGTTAAGGCACAACTCTAAAGGCAGCTTGATGGACATCAGACAGTAGCTAAAACTGCTCTAGCAAATCTTACTGCAGAAGCAAAAATAATTAAAACAATCGAAGTTATTGCCTTTGAATGGATTTACAGCAAACTGCCAACAACAAAACTAAATGTTGGAACAGCTTTCTATAAAAGAAAACTTCGGACCTTCAATTTTGGCATTCATGATTGTGGCTCTGATTTAGCAACAATGCACCTGTGGTCTGAAGATGTTGCTGGTTGTGGATCGGTTGAGATATGAAACCAGAAACCCTTTCAAAAGCACTTGAAGAACAACAACACCTTTATGCCTTCTCAGACAACAGTGGTGGACAGAAAAAAAATGAATGTAAAATGCACACTCAATGATGATGAAGAGGAACAAACACTTGATTTTGCCAAGAAAAATACAAGGCGAACCAGTCAACACACCAAATAAATAAATCAAAAATATTCTGCGCCTCAAGAGATTTCTGCATCAAAAATTAGGACATTCGAGAGCTGCTACACTATTCCTCAGGTATGATAACAGTATCATTGCTTCATTTGGGTTTTGTAATATTCAGTGGTTTGAAATGAGGGTGCAATTACTATAGCATTGAGTATGATAGTAATTATTATTACTTCCAGATCCACCATTCATATTACAATGGACTGGTTTGTGGACGAAACCAAGATGATGACATGATCTGAAGAGATTTTTAAGTTTGAATTAAACCTTGGATTTATTCTATAATTCATAATAATTCATGTAAAGAGAGTTGGAGACCCAATTAAAATTAGGATTTCATGTTTTTCACAACTGTTGTTTTATTGAAAACGACAGACGCAAAAATTACCCGTGCAAGTCATCGTAGAGTTGGTGCATCAGTATCCAAAGCCAAAATTTTATCTGCTATTTTCTGCATGAAAAATCTATTATTTCCATGGTAGTTTGCATTAAATAATGCTTTTTGGACTAATTAAATTAGGATTCGAAACATTAGAATGATTATTTGGATCCATCCCTGGAAGTCGTTATCATCCCCAGTAACTTCTCTGACAGCCGCAACCTTGCTGTCGGGAGCTGTTTAAATTAAAAATGATTTTGTTCTCCTATGCCTTAGTTAACATATGTACATATGCCTGTTGTAGCAAATACTTTCAATAACTATCAAACCCTATCATTTATTAGAAATAGTATTAACTACAAAACAACTATTAATAATACATGTAATAAGTCTTTTCATTGAAGCTTGGGCAAAGGAAACTTTTGAGAAGTTTTGAAGTTTTATGTTTTGCACCACAATGTCGTTCACAGCTGTTTTAGAGCAGCATGAACAGTTGCATCCTCAGAACGACTTTTCCGACTGATTGAAACATCTGTACAGTTGTAATGCTATTTTTGTATTCTTCTACACCAATAGCCTGTATAGCACAGACAAGTATTTTATGACAAGGACATTAGAAATGGGCTACAAAAGTTGGTAAATTACTTGACCCCTGAACTGTCCATGCTCTCTTTAAAACTGCTGAAAAGAGCTGGTGACTTAACCAAATTTTTTGGCGGTGAGTTTGTTCAGCGGTTTTCCTGTTACAATATATATGTAAATACATATGTATCTTTAAGTCTAAATGATGGCTCAAGGCGATGATATAAATTCATTCATTCAATGATTGAGACTGTTTGTTGAGGCAACAAATATCATAGGGCTAGTCTACCCCTTTGATTCATCATGTTTATCATGCTGTCTTCTCAATACAAATGTGTCAGTGTGACCATAGGAATTGAGATTGTCATTGACTGAATTGAACTGACATTTTGGGCATAAAATAAAGACTATTAGTGGCCATAAACGCATCTCAGGCGTTCGAAAAACCGTCATCCAGCTTCTGGGCCTAACAAAGCGGCAAGCTGCAGTCTCTATGCCCCCTGCCCCTGCAATTTATTGGAGCAGATTTCTGGCATCGACCATATATACTATCCTAATAGGCAAACGTCATACCTTTAATGTAATTTCAGTTTTTATAACTATATCTGAATAAGCCTAATACATATATTGTATTAAAAAGATACTATGTAATTGCCAATGCCCACCAACAATTCAGTTATATATTCCTGGTCGAGCCTATGTTGGATGGCTGTTTCATCCTTTGTCTCGTTGCCTTGGTCCCTACCTGTCCTAATTAGCCCATCTGGTGCAGAGATACAGGACGTAAAGCCCTAATCCACCACCACCATTACCCTATGGACACATGACAAAAGTCAATAAGAATAATTAAATATAAATATTTTTAGGTAAAACAGGCGAATTACAGTATGAACAATATATGTTGCGATTATATACATCATCAAATATTCAAAATACACACAGTAAATGTCATAGCAATTATATGGCATTTACAGAGTAAAGTAATTCAGAAACATTGAAATATGCATGCATAAAATATTTACTTTAAAAGCAATTTGTCCGAATTCTTATTATTATGGTATATTTGGGATCGTAGGTATGCTTCTCCAAGCATTCTACAGTCTTGGTACTCTGTCAAGGTTATTTGTAAATAAAACTAGAATATTTTCAGATAGTTGGGTATTATAAATACTCCTGCTAGAACACATATCCAAGGCAATAATACACTGTTAACTCTCTTTAATCATCTAAAAATAAATAAGGTAAGTGCATATTCCCAAGACAAGTCATTTACCTTTAATTGGGTTGATCGATTAGATAGCAGAAGGGAGCTTTTAGGTTTTTTGGCATTTGAAGCATCTTTTGCTTGCATTAGCAAATACACAATAATGCGAATATATAATAGGATTAAAAACAATTGTCCACCTGTTTTTCGGTCATATAGAGTACTCTGTTGTGATACCATGAGGTTGTAATACTGTGAAACATTACCACTAGATGGCCCACTGTGGCTGACAAGTGGTGCCACCTGTTGAGAATTAGCCTTCACCTTGTTTATCACAAAAACCGTGTAGCCGGCAGATTTCAATAGACTGGCACATAATTAGCAGGTGTTAACCATAATACAACCTCACGGTAATACAATGGAGCCCTCTACAGCCACAAATGCCATGGCGCAGCAATTTGCCATTGTCATTTTGGTTTCTTTTTGGAGACCAAAACAAATGTCTATAACGATGACAAAATGGCAATAATTATAATTGCAAAGATAGGAAACTTGAAGTTAAATCGTACAGAGACGGGTAATTATGGGTTAAAAGTTGGGGTGCGACTTTTTGGTAACATTTATATCTATATTGTGCTTCTCCATGACATATATGTAAAAAATAAGACCAAAATACAAGTGGACATTTTATCTTGGATTTTACTGAAACAAAATTTCAGAGCGCCAATTGTTCGAAGGTCAGGAATTGAATCATTATGACCCAAAAATCAGCTTAACAATACCCTAATCACCCCAATGGCTATCAGAGTATGGGTTGGAAACCAGCCAAATGGTAACTCTTGAATATGGGGGCTCTAGCAGGATCAGCATGAAAAGAAATGTCTTTGATAATTCTATGCTGGAGCTGAACCTGTTGTGGGGTGCAGATATTCTTTATCCACTTCATTGGAATTCTCTTGATGGAGATAGTGTTCTTCAAAAGCACGGCGCCATTAGTTTTTTTATGGATGAAGGTAATTTGCTTCAGTACCACCAGGGGAATGATTTTGTTCCATGCCACTGGAAATATCTCGTATAGGATGTAAGTTATGTGTTTCCATTCCACCAGATTTCGCCACTTGTTGCTTTTGAGCAGCAGTTATAAAATCCCTTCTTCTATCTCGTTTCGATTTCTTGACAAGTTTAGTAATAACAAGTACTGCTATAGCAAGAATAGGAACAACGGCTATCAGGGCTATGAATCCGCTTCTTGCCAGTTTGTGGTACCACAAACTTTCTTCATAAATGAATTTGCCCACATAGAATTTGTTGGATTCCGAGACTCCAATCTGAACCTTAAAATCGTAAAAAGAGTAAAAACAGGAGTTTCATATGAAAATTGATAATAGCAAACAAATGATCCAAATTGCACACACTAAAGTACCATTGTGTCTTGATGAGGTGCCACCACCGAAGTGAAGCTAGGCTTCTTGCACAAGATGCCAGTCTGTTAAATATTATACCAAAAGGTACTCCATGGTCCCAGGGCCAATACTACTACACTCCCGGCTGTAGAGCAGAGAAAGCAATAAAGTCTTTCAGGGAGGTGCCCCCAAGAACGGCTGAGTGTTGTTATTGGTCATGGGACTAAAGAATAATTCTTTGTTCTTATGGTCAACATGCTAGCCTCTGCAATAGAGGTGCAGGTTCAATCCCAGGAAGGGGCTCCTCAAAAGGCATTACACAGAGATGGATTTATGGTGAGACGTACTGTTACAAACATTCAATGCCCTCTGGTTTATCGTAATTTACATAATCTTAATCATATTTCCTATTATTTTTAAAAGTATGCCTATCTCCTTACCAATATCAATATATCATCAGAATCTTCCTGTTCACTTGGCTTGCCATCCAGGACACTACATATAAGACGAGTTGATGTCAATGTTACATCTGTACAACGCGAAGCCCCGATGAAGATCGAGTAGTCATATTTGGTGAGGCCTCTGTTTAAATCTTTGCCCTGTAAATTACATGCATTATAGAAATTGAGATATTTATAATTGCTGGCAACAGAAGAAAGTAATCTTTACTGAGATTCTAAACATAAGAATAACTGATCCAAGCATACCTTGATTGTGATATATTTGTTATTGAATGGGCTGTATGGACGAAACCTGAAAGAGCATTTTTCCAGTAGAGTTATATTGATAACAGCTAATGTTAGTATATGTTCCTTACTACCTTAGGTTATTTTAACTTACTTAGTTATTATTGAATTAGCATTGGATTATATAGGTGACATTCTGATATCTTATGGGCTGGTGTAAATGTCATATGCTTTCCAGGGCAATGTTACCCTAACATACAGTATTCCCTTATTATTGCCATAAGTTATCTTAAATTCTCCAGACATGAACATGGTATTATTCCTGATATATTCTTATGACCTTCTTGTAACAATCAATTATTTGCTGGGTTACTCAGAGGATCCAGTGAATAACAAAGTTGAATATAATATAATAAAATAATCTTTATTTAAAGTTGACATGACACAACAATAAAATCAGTTCAAATAGCTAGTGAACGACTGAGTAAATTATGATTTGTATGGTACCTTAACTCTTCTGGTTTTAGTATGTCTATGGTAGGATTTGGAAAAACGATGAAGGTGCCACAAACAGGGCAGTCGATTGGGTACCACAGGGTTGTCATTTCTAGTGGAGGCCCTGGTAGTGCCATTGTCCGCGCTATGGATAAATATAGTCTATCATTAACAGATAAGAAGATGAAATAGAAAAGATAAGGTAAGGTATGACAAGCAAGACTAAATATAACAAAAAACCTTTAAGAGTTGTAACAATTTTCAAGGCAGTGATGGGCAAATTCATTTTTTAACAACTTGTAAAGACAAAGGTTGACATTCCAGGCTTGAATTTAAAAATTATACATCAGAATCTCTTGCAAAATTGTCTCAAAATTTGCCACAAAACACTGATAAGGTTACATGCCACCTAGTTGCAAGTCCCCTGTCAACAGGACAGGGTAACAACATTAAAACAATCGTGAATTTCGACTTGTGTGGGAACTAGCCTTTTAATAAACGTTTGCAACACAAAATACACCCACTCTATATTTACACATACCTCCTTTCTATTGAGTCGCACTCAGATATGGTTGATTTCATCCAATTTTAATCAATTTCTGTGCCATTTTTGAATTCGCATTTTGTTGATAATGCTTGACAGCCGCTGGGGGATTCCTTGCATCAGAATGAAAGCTAGGGGTTGGGAAAACCCCTTGTAGACGTCATTGACACAATGTGGTGCCACTGTACCTGTTCAGACTTGGTTGACGTTAAAAACTGGTGAATAATTTGCTCCATTTGCTTGTTATTGCATTTGATTCATGTGGATGTTATTGTAATGTATTGTAAATATAAAATTGACAGAACTAAGGACTCCAGAGCCCTCTTGGGAGGTTTGGTGGTACTAGGTGGCAATAGTCGTGAATGGCAAAGGCATGAACAAGCGAATGTAAATTTATGGAAATGCTTATAAACATGACGTTTCTAATGACTTTTCATGAATATTTGAGTGCGATGCAATATTAAACAGAGCAGTACTGTACATAACAACGAAATAAGGTATGCTAATGTGTTTTTTGAGAAAAATGTGTTGGGTCATGGTTATATGCCACCCAAGGTGCTCTCATGGTCACAAAGGTATCTATTCTGTAGGGCGTGTAAGTCATGCGTGATTTGTTGCATGCCTGTCTCCAAACGATAGATGACGTCACCAATGATCCACTTGTGCTCTGACTTGTTCCCATGTAGTAAGAAGACAGATCAGGTATATCAACTAATCAGATCAGACCCAACCTGAGTGTTTTTCACTCAGGGAACCAGAGAGGTTGTACTCATTGACCTGAGGCACCTCATCAGTTGATCTTTGGTGACGTAATTATTTGTTTGGAGACAGGCATGTAATAAACATACTTGGTTTGAAAACTACACCAAGAACCGATAGCAGTGTGTCCCAACATGGAACAGAACTTCCAGAGAGACTGCCAATCTCATGTGGAGTCCCCCAGGGGTCCATATTGGGACCTATCCTATTTACAGTTAATCTAAATGACATCGTCCCTTCAGTAAATTACTCAAAAATCTTTCTCTATGCAGATGACACAGTTCTCCTATACTCCAAAAAAATACAATTGATGATATCAAAACATATCTAACTGAAGATTTATCAAGGCTTGCTCGATGGTTCAGTGATAATAAGCTCCATTGAATATTAGGAAGTGCAAATGGACGTTATTTGGCTCTTCAAAAAGACTGCAATGTGTAATCCTCCCTGAAAATTGTATTGACAATGTTGAGATTGAACATGTTTCCTCACATAAATATCTAGGTGTTGAACTTGACAAAAACCTAAATATGGAAAACCATGTTAACACAATGTGCAAACAAGTAAGCAAAAGTCTTCGTATTCTACACAGAATTAGAGACTACTCAGATCAAGACACAGCTTTAAAATTGTACAACGCACTTGTTATACCTGTAATAGACTATTGTGATGTGATCTATTGTTCATG
The DNA here is from genome assembly GCA_932294295.1 of Alitta virens. Lineage (NCBI taxonomy): Eukaryota > Metazoa > Annelida > Polychaeta > Phyllodocida > Nereididae > Alitta > Alitta virens. The sequence continues at coordinate 4,906,052 of OW028583.1, read as the reverse complement.
CAATGCCAAATGTATCAAAAACATTGATAAACTGATGTTTAGAGGTGTCAAAATTATTTTTAATGTTTCCTTTGATACTCCAAGTTCCACAGTTTTGAATAAACTGGATTAGGACTATACGTCCTATTTTTTCGCACCTGTTGGGCTAGTTAGGAAAGGCAGGGACCATGGCAATAATATCAAGGATGAAACAGCCATCCAACTTAGGCTGGACCAAGAATTTAACCCGGGACCCAGTGGTTGGAAGCCCAGTGTGCTATCACTGAGCACCCCTGGAGCTAAGAGTGAAAAGTTCTTTATCAACTCACTAGGCCTCCATCTCCAAAGTACTGTAGGACGAGGATGTGGGGTTGTTGTTGTTAAGGAACACACATATGTTGGTCTGTCTTCTCTTTGTATGTAAACTGCAATAAAGTTTGGCCTTTATTAATTCCGTTACTGAATTCAGTTGCTTACACTTAGCTATTTTAAAGGTTTTAGCCAATAGATCTAAAATTTCTGGTATTTCTAATATGAAATCCACATTTTGATTCTTTCATAGTTAGTATTTTTTTCATCACTTTCCTTTTAAAAGTTATAACTTTGCCTGTTTCATTAAAAAACTTATTACGACACCCTGTCAGATGTGTTACAAACCATTCTTATAAACGTTTGACTACACGACCCAGCTTTGTGTCAAATTTTAGATTCACAATTATAAGAAACAGCTTTTATTCCATAAATAGTAATTTTGTAGAAACAATGTACTGGTTCAAACAGCTGCTGACAGAGGGGGCAGATTGGCAAGTGCTGCCACCAAAGAAGATTACTCAGAAGTGACACCCCTATACTTCACATTGTAAAGGCACCTACTCCGCTCTCCCCTTCCCCCCCCCCCCCCAGAATTCCTGCTGCACAGGGAATTATAGAAGTAGTAGGTGCACACTATAACCCCCTGGTGGATAATAAAATTCACAAGGAATAACGCTGCTAAGTGCTTAGTTCTGTCCATTTAATATTTACAATACATTAAAAAAATATATCCACAAGTTTCCAATTCAATAACAAGCCAGAAGCTCTGAACTCTACAATCCAATGACGTCAAAATTGTGAAATCGCACTCCATAGTTGACGATTGTTTTCTGTTTGTGACGTCATTTATACCTTAACAATCCGCCTACTGCCTGCCAGCATGCCTAGCAAATGCTAGTTACAAGAGTGCTGGATCTGTTTAATCTGTGCTGCCACCACAAACTCTTCAGACAGGGCACTCTCGCAAGTAAGATACGTGGTGCATACTGGGGGAGTAGGCGGATTGTTTAAGACCTGCAGCTGCTGAATGATGTGACACACAGAGAAGGAACAATTGCTGGCAATGAAAAGACATCATATTGGCCAATTATAATGTCATTGGATCCGAGCGTTCAGCTGCAGACAGACCTTTAGTCTATAGTTCAGAGTTAGCTGACGTTAAAAAGTAGGTGAATAGTTTGCTCCATTTGTTTGTTATTGATTGAAGTCATGTGTAAATGTTATCTTAATGTACTGTAAATATGAAATTGACAGAACTAAGGACTGGGCAGAGATAATTAGTGGATTTTTATTATCCACTAGGAGCGTTGATGGTTGTGCATCGGTTAAGCCTAGTTGCCCCAGAATTTTCGGCGTATACAATGTAAAGTATAGAGAGTGTCGATTCTTAGTATTATTTGATGCCATCACATGGCTGAAATACGACTACAGTTATGTTAGAGGTGGCACCATTGTATGTTGGAGGATATGTGCACTATCTCTACTGACTTTATGACATACCTCCGTTGTAATCATATGCTGTTACTCCATCAAGAGTCAATCCGGGATAAAACTTTATGTCATCTCTCGATAAAGAAGCATTGCTCAGCAAGTCATAAACTTTGCCTAGATTTGGCGAAGGGCAGAAGAAAGTGGTATTTGTACTCAGCGTGCAATCCTGTAATGAGATTGTAAAAGTTACAATTTTTGTGATGTGTGAGCACACAATGTCTCTATTAGAAATTCATGCAACCTAATGATACATTTATGAAATTCTTGTTAAGTTTGAGACCAAGTAGGAGGGAGTTGACTAACATTTTTGTCGGTTATATCACACCAAATGCGAAGGAATATAACCAACAAAAAAATTCAGTATAGTCCGATTATGAGGGATATAACTAAGTTATAATCCTCTAGACATATTTACTAATTCATTTGGTTGTTTGATTCGTTTAACTGCTCTTATTGTGCAATTAGGAACTGTTGGCACTCACAAAGGAGATAACTAACATTTTTGTTGGTTATACCCCTTTTTAGAACAATAGGAAAACTATCTAGGTGGAGTGCTCCGTTGTATCAGTGGTGTAGCTAGGGTTAGCAGAGTGAGGGGGGGATCAGGGGGGCACAATGATTTTTTTTGGTAGTGGGGGCCCATCTGAGGTTTTTTTTCTAGGCTAAAGAATATCGATACTTATTGTTTGTTAAAGTGGTGATGTATGGGCCATGTATTAGGCATTTTTTTAGCTTTCTCGCTTACAACTGGGCGAATATTATTTCGACATGACTGTTTTAAGAGGCTGAATAATTGTGGGGGGGGGGGGCACAGCTTTTGAATGGAAGGGGGGCACAAGCCAACCCCCCGTCCCCCCCCCCCCTCCCCATTGTGCGCCACTACGTTGTATCAACCTAAGGTTGTATTACAGTAAGCACCTTCTAATTATGTGAATGTCAATTGAAATTTGTGGGCAACTAGGTTTTTTTTTTATGATTAGCAAGTTAAACACAATTTCAACAGGTGGCAGCACATGTCAGTCACAGTGTGCCACATAGCGGTAACAACCACAGTAATACAACCTCATGGTGTACAACGTAGCACTCTATATAACATTTAATTGTATTTATAAGATGTATCAAAAACCACTTAAGAATTAAAAGTTAAGCCAAATAGTGCAAGTAACATAACATCTTGAAATAGGACTTCAAATGAACCGACTATTACATGTTCTGGCTAGGTACGGCTATGTTTGGCTTGGTTTGGCTTGTTATAGTTGTGTCTAGCTCTGGATAAGTTTGGTCATACATTATATGTAGTACTGTTCTTACAGAAGTAAACGTTTTGAGATGGCGGAAGTGCGCAACGGCATAAATGTTCAATTTTGGTTCAGCGACTGACATCATATTTTCTCCAGAAATCGTCAATTGGATACCACCGCTATGAAAAAAATATATATATTTACTCATTTCATTGTTCCAGCATATTTAAAACATACTCAGCATTAATATAATGTATTGCATTTGAAATTTACCTTGATATGGACGATAAAGGTTTTATAGAATTCACACTAGGGTCTGGCATGTACGTGAATCCTACGGGTGATTTTGACTCCAAACCGGAGTTCGGATGAAAAACCGAAAGACTCAACTGACGGAATGGAGATGACCTGATGCTGTATATGTTTGGCGTGTAGATGAAAATGCTTGAATTTGTGCTTGAAATAGATAAAAATAAAATACAAATAAGTATAATGGAAAAACTATACCTTAATTACGTATTACATAAGTTGTAGGCCTATGTTACGTTACATATTTCCATTTTCTAGGCCTATACTGTGTTTTAACATTTTTGAAGTCTATGTTTATTAAAATTGTGTATGAATCTACTACCTTGCCTCTTTTTACATACTATACCTGTGTTCATTAGGTTAACACACAAGAGGACAGAGGTGTAAAAAATAAGATCAGAAAAAATAAGATCAGAACTGACAGAACACCCTCATTTAGTGTGTCAATTTTTCTTGGCATTGCAGGAATAGTCAGAATCAACTAAGTGCAGGCATAGCTTCAACCAGGAATAGGCTGCCTGGTGTTCATCCTCTGTTTTTTATTTTTGTATTTTTGTTAGAATAGTTTACCTGTATGGCATGATATTACATACAACATCTGTACCAATCTGGACATAGCCTCCCGGGTCCTTTAGTAAATTTCTGCCTTTGATTGTGACCAAGGTTCCGCCAGACGCTGGTCCGAAAGTGGGAAAGACTGCGTCCACCTCTATAATTACTATCAACAAAATATTGTTAAGGTTGATTGTGGTAGAAAGATTAAAAACATTATTCAGCCTTGTAGTAAGATGTAAAACTTCATCATAACTAAAATTGGCTGTTTAGGCCAACAAGTTTAATGCTAAAAAACTCTAACATGATATCCCCATTTTACACTGTATAATTATTAGAATTTTTTGCTTATCTACCTATTTAACTTCATATCAGAAATACCAATTATTGTGACTGTCAGATTTTGTGCACGTTTAATATACATACATCTGCATGAAATGCCATCAGTTTGCACTTCATAACTCCTGTTACAAATGCAGGTTGTTACATTTTTGAAACATATTTGTTGACACCGGCAGCCATCTTGGAGCGTGCAGTTTTCTTTTGTCTGCGCTTTGATACAACTGACCAGACTGAGCAAAATTATTGAAAATATGACTGAAAATAACAAAAATAGGTAAAATATTAGTACAAAGTTAAATGACAAGTGCAAATTAACACATGAAAACAAAAATAAACATCTGATACAAAAAAAATTCAAAAAATAAAAAATATATAGAGGAAAATATGTTTAAGATTAGCTTTATCGTCTTTACATTTTTCTGTTCCAATTTATTTTATGACTTTACTATTAAAAAAAGAAAACTAAATAAATATATATATATATATTTCTTTATTATATACACTTCTCGAGAAGGTGTACATGTGTACAATTGGAAATTAAAAAAGGACATTATGAGTTAATTAGCATTATATATACAAAAAAATTAAGAATTCACATTTCAAAAAGTGAGCTGAGCACATGGACACGCTCTGTGGCACTCAGAAATGTAATAGTTTACTGATAGTTAATTATGAATAGTTTCATAAAAGAAGAAAAAATTGTATGCCCATTGGATTTTTATATTCTTCCAGGAAGTAACATAGTGGCATTTGTGTCAGTAGACATAATCAAGAAGTGATTCACAAATAGTTCAATCCAACTAAGTTTGTATTGTACAATACACAGGTCTGCATTGTATTTCTTAATATATGTGTTTCGTTTTCCAGGTATTTCCAAAAAAAAAAAATATATATATATAAAGGGGGAGTGTTTTATATTGAATTTAACTTACGCTTTGTCCATATTGCCTATCCCCGTTGTAATATAACATGCCAGGGCCTTTATTTTACATTTCTTAATATTAATACTCCATGGCATTCAAGCTGATAAGATTCAAATATGCTATTGCGAGTGATTTTCACTAAAAATAATGAAAAGCCTACTGTATATTAAGGGTAATGTAATAAGCATTTTTATATAAGACCTCTAAAATGATTATGAAAGTTGCCAGGTGAACAAATGTGGGAATTTTGATTTTATTGTACAAATAGCCAAAACAAAATTTTAAATGTCCTTGATTGTGAATGAATATTACGAATTTAAAAAAAATCTGGTTCAATATTTATGTACTTAGGCCTAATAGATATTTACCTGCAAAGCTGTATGTTTATTAGAACAACATTATTGTAATTTTCCAAACTGATACCTGTATAATTACATTATTCCACAAAATTTCTTGAACATGAGTCATTTAAACAAATGGATATATTAAAATTTTGTATTACCCTTGAATATCATACCTGTTTTTGGTGACATCATGGCCAGACTAACCCAGTCAGAGTCTAATCCTTGTCACAGCAGGTTTATCATTCTAATCTAGGTTGTTGACAAATAACTGTTAAAAGTGTAATATTGATTGTTGTTATTTCCATGCTAAATGCCATGCAGCTACCACAGTATATAAGTCAGGAAGCCACAACCGTCACACTCCATTGAACTCACTTTTGAGGGCAAGACCTACATTTCAACATATATATTTCCCTGTTTATTTTCTCCTTCATATCTATTAAACATGTTGGACGTAACCCAAGCAGATGTGTGGATTTATATGTATCGCAATATGCTGCTATTTTGTATATTTGTTATTCAATGTGAAGCATACTTTGTAGATGATAACCTAGTGCAAAAATAATTAAGCTGAAGGTTTACATCCCCTAAGCATTATATTTTGCGGTTTTTGGAAGTTAATCCTAAACACTGTGTATAGTCACCTAACAGCCCAGTGACCTAATTAAGGACATTCTTTGCTAGTTTACCTAGTTAAACAAAATTATTGGTTAAACTATGTAGCCAATAGGCTTGTCTTAAGAAATATTCTCTTAAAGATACAAGAGAAATTAATTCATATTAGGTTTTCTGAATTGCCTGATTGTCTGAACTAGAATTGCACAAACTCAGCACATAAGCATCCAATTATTCTGTAATTTCATTGTTAAAATGGTCCTGTTCAATGTTTATCACAGAGTAATAATACACAGAAATGCAGTGCTTTTGAACCAGCATGAAAAGCCCAGTGTTATGATGCAAGCATGTGAAAGATTTGTTGGTGCTTCATTTAAATTATACTAAGAAATTTTTTTTAAAATGGTTATATTAGAAACATATTTTAGCAATACTTGTTCGTGTTTTTGGGGAAGTATTTCTCATTATTTCAAGCTTGCAGAAATATGATGTAACAATACCAACACAATTAAGTCATTTGTGATTGCGATGATTATGACATGATATAACTATAGCAAGTACACATATTTTCGCCCTAAGCAAACCTAAATTTGTGGCTAAGGTCTTATATTAATGAAGAACTGTCCAATCTGTGCATATCCATCTGTGATATCTATGTGAATGGTGATGTCTATGTGAATGGTTTCCAGCTGATATTTAGCTTCGTAATGAGCAAACTTTTTTCAAGATTTGGTCTTTGGACTTGGAGTTGGTCAGTATGCATGATTCACTTGCTGAGCTACTCTCAATCAAAGATTACTAATCAGAATAGGAAATACTTGGAAAGACCATCAATATCAAACTTTTATTAATGCTGATGCAACAAAATATACACATAATTTAATACTCTTGCTTATCAACAAGAATTTTATGCAGATATTTTATGTAGGAAATATTTTTCGATTTTACACATATTGTTAGCCAAACATGCTATTTTCACTTATATTAATGCTGTTATATCATTGCTGATTATTAGTTCTGTCAAACGTCACTCTCCTTAAATTTTTCCAAGCAAGGCTGTTTTAGGATTTCTTTATTTGACAATGAGACTTGGATGTGATTCCAAAACATAAGAACAAGTAGAGACCCTGCAAAGAATTGAGTCCAACAAAAACATATGAAAGAAATAAGAGCTTGTGCATGTTGGCCAGAAATCCAAAAATCCAAGTGAAGCCCATCAAGAAAAACAAACGAACAGATAGACGAATGGGATGATTTACTGAACCTTCTGGGACACCTCTGGCTACAAATTTGATCTGATAAAGCAGATATGCAAAAGCCCCTATATTTATGGTCATAGATACACCACAGGCAGCATAAAAGCATAGCGAAGAAATACAGAAGTCTCCAGATAGCACATTTCATCTTGCGAGTAAGATTTTTTGAGAAATGTGCTCAGTGAAAGGTATAAAGAAACAATAAACATAGGAATCAAAGTTCCTGTTACCATTAAAGCTTTTCCAGATGACCTTGCATGTTGAAAACTGCCCGAATTGTGGCCAAGCCAGATGGAAAATGCGGTAACCCAGCTGAAATTCATCAAGCAAGCCAGATGTTGCGAAGCAGTCAGTGCCCAACAGAGCGAATTGAAAAATGTTTATTGCTCGAAATGGCATTTGTGAGAAGGAAGGCTTGTGCAGCAAATAGCGAACGAGCTATACCAGTGACAAACTTCTGAGAAGTATCACCTTTTCTGTAATGAACAAAATTATTTAAAAGCAAGATAAAGAAAGATACAAGTGAGAGAGCCAGACCAAACCAAGTTATGGCAGATGCAGTTTTTCCCCCAAATGTTTCAATTTCAGCTGTGATTAGACATACATACAGACTGCCTTTACCATTTTGGTATACATTGTCAAAGCTAAAATTACTGTTGGTAAATTCCCGATAAATTTCATTGTCTATGTTGTGTGTTCCATTACACCAGTTATCTGTGGTCATGCATGATGCTATAATTGTTTGAATTGTGTTAGTTGCAAATTAGTGAAATACTGCTATGTATGAGACAGTGCAAAGACTCATTAACTTTTCGTCATGAATTATGTTAATGGAATGGACCAGTCTGTTCTTGTGGATCACGTTTGTTTTGCTCAGGTTTTTAATAATATGTTTTGTAATGTAGTGTTAATTTCTGTTTTAACTGTTTGTTTTATTGTCGGTTACCAGCACCCTGTGCTTATGTTTGTTGTTTTATTTCCTATACCGACGTTAAAAAACAATTTATTTTACCTTACCTTTTGCCTTATATGTATTAGCTTGGAGAAATTAGACCGATGTTGTATGCTCTTGACTCGACAATAAACATATATAAAATGGATATATGTTAGGTATGGTATGACACTGCTGGTGCAAAGAAAAAATGCATGCCAATTCATTGCAATGTCACCAATATGTGTAAGTTTGTTTTACCCTGAACATTTTACAAGGCAGCTCCTCATGCATTGGTGTGGCTGGGATACATAACTCACATTTAGCATAAGGTATCTGTCTCAACATATATTGTTGCAAGGCAAATTAACCATCCTAACTAAAGTTACAGAGGTGATGATGGACTCTTGGCTCCATGGTTAAATGAAAATGACATGTAATCTGAGCATCATTTTTCATACATTTTAGGCTTAAATAGGGCTGCTATTGTTATGTATTCTTGGATGTATCATGGAGTCACTCCATGGCATCTTGACATACAAATATTTTGAGGCTGCTCAAAGTGACAGCAGCTGGATTGAGGTCACCGACTATAGTGGTGTCACTCATAAGAAATGTATGTTCATATCAACCTCTGCAGCTAATGGCAAACATACTGTTTGAACAATCTGCGTTCTTGTCCTTAACCCTAATTAGGGAAGGTCATAACCCATTTTTGGGATGATTTGTTTACCCTCTTCCTATACTTTTCACCTGTTGAGTTAACAAAATTAAAATCTCATTTTTACCTATACCATCACAAGTATACACATGGTGCTGAAACTGGGCGGGGATGTTTTCGGCATATATGCTTAGGTAAATGCAATAAATGGATAAAATAGGCCTAATACCTTTGGCACAAAAATTGCAACGTTATAATATGCTTAAAAAGTAAATCATTCAATCCAAACAAAATCACAGAATCATATTTCATTGCATATTTTGGTAAATGGGAGAATTTCACAATTGAAGCATTTTATATTGGAGATGAATGTCACATTTTGGAAATATCCAAACATTCTTTAATTTTTACGCTCATCAAATAATTTCAGTACATGAATAGGTTAATATGGCATTTCAGAACTTTTAACCTGCTAGTGATTTGCTTAATTAAGAGAATTCCTATTTTTTGCTTAGGTAACCTCTCCTTCCCACTTTTGTCTTTGGCATTTAAGTGGCTAATAATGGATGCTAACATAAATTTAATTTCTCATAATACATAACTGGATAATGTCTGTCTCAGTGGCCTCAATCCAAGACATCATATTTTAATTCAGACCAATGTAATCTTGATATAAAAATATAGTATATAACATTTATTTGGTCCTTCGGGATGAAACCCAACCCCTACTAAAAAGTAATGTATAACTTATTGTAGACATTCCTAATTTTAGCAATACCTGGACTCTGTGGGCCTAGGCCTACATTTTAAAAATGTATCTGACATATAACACTGGTTTCATAAGCCTAATTCTGATAAACAATATTTATTACAAAAAAACAATAAGAATGTATATCTCCGTAAATTAGTGTAATATTAATATACACATGTAGGAATTGTAATGTATGATCAGATGGATGAAAATATAGTTAAAGAAAAACCATAATTCATTTCTACTACATAGCTTGACAGTGGGACTTCTTTGACCTTCACTAAGGTGGACACTGCTAGCCCCCTGGTGGTGCAAAGGAAAAATATGGTCTCTATCAAAATATATTAATTTTCTTAGCTGGTCTTCGTAACATTAGTTTGCTGATCTATTTGTTAAGTATTTTATAATAAGGCATATAATGAAATTAGCTGCTTTAAAACTTTGTAATTTAATCGAGTGATTAGACTGCAATATTGAACTAAAGAAAACATTATGATTAGGCCCTAATAGGCTATCGAAATACAGCGTAGTGGAAAAAATGAGTGACAGGATTAATTATCACACTGATTTCAAGTAATCAATCATAAGCATGATTCTTTGGTCAAACCATGTAGTCATAATCACTTATGGTTAAACCTAGGTACCTGCCTTTGGAATTCAAGCTAAAAATTTGACAAGCCCAATCATAGAATGAGCTCTGCCTCAATTCTGAAATTTCATTTCTCAGAAGAAAAAAAACCCAAACAAAAACCGTTGCAACCAACTTTCGCACCACGATAATGTGTATCTGTGACATTCTGCTCCCCTCCGGGCATTCTTACTTGGCCACGGCCACCCAAATCCCTCTTCATGCTGTCTGGAGGGCTATGTTTATGTGGGCGTATCTCTATACATGTATTTTTTCTTGCATACTTGGTTGTGTGGTTATGTCATACTTTAGTTGAAGATGACACAAAATGTTTTTCTAGCTTCAGTTCTCAAAAAGGTACATACACAGTGTATATAATGCTGTTTTGCATAAATATTACAATAAGTTACTTTGCAGGATTGATTGCTATCAATAAATTAGGGGTAATTGGTAGTCCTTTAGGTAACAATTGTAACGAAGTTAAAGTTCCATGTAACCCTTAATTGCTATTCAAACCAGTTGAAGGTAACTTTCGATGACCCCCACAATAATAATCTGGTTGGCAAAGCTGTGCAACACTAGTTTTGGGGCCAGGCATCTCTTATTAGGCAGGCCTGAATGGAATTTTCCAAAACATTTTGCTTTAATTTGCATAAACATTGGAGGAGAGGAGGAGGAGGAGTTTGGGAGAAATAGTGGAGGGGAGATAAAGGGCTAGAACGAGAGGAGGAGAGGAAGCGGAGCAGAGGGGAGGAATCAATAGGAAGATGAGAGCTTGGATGAACTAGACATTCATCCAAGATGAGAGGAAGGAATCAGGATGATGAGATGGGAAGAGGGGAGGAGATGAGGAGTGGGGAGAGAGAAGGATGGGTGGAGGAGGACTCCCAATCTCTAAATCTGCCGTGATAATTTACAAATATATGTTATGATTTATTTTGTTTTTCCTTTTCTTATTCTTTTTCCAAACTTAACTGACAACAAAAAGTTTGGCGAAACCGCTAACTAATTTCACCTCCCTAATCACTAATATTTTGTAGAACAAATCTGTGCTTCAAAACAACTAAATTATCTCAAATGTAACTGATATTTCTGACTATGTTTCATCAGTGCCCCTCTCTGTCCATCAAAATATAAGTATTTGTATGAAATAACAATTTCAATAAGTCATATTCTATGAATAAAACCTTCCCTTGGCTAACACCTGCATCACTTGCCATAAAAATGTTTGAAACAACACGACATAGAGAAAGCAAGATAAGAAGAAAGATAATAAAATATTAATTCAAAATCGGTAAGGTATGTAAACTCAAGCCAATGCTTTTTTTATCAACAGATGATAAATTAAGACAATGTAAGTCTAAATTAGATAACATAAAAGCAAACCCCAACCATAGCTGCAGGCCTACAGGCAGAAACAGGCAGGTTAATTCCCTATCATGGTTATAATATAAACAAAAGCTAAATATGATCAAGTACTCCACTCCAGCACAGTACCATTCCTGGGTAAAGGATTCAAGAATCCTTTCATGTAAAAGACCAAGACTAACTGGTATAGTAAAGTACACTAATTAATCGAATATAAATAGCTTTGAATCTAAAGAGCCTCATACTTCGGTCAAATAAATCGAACTAAAACTGTGCACAAATGAATAATCAAGGATCCTAAATGAGATAAATGAGGGGCTGGGTTCAATAACATCCAAACCCACATGAAGGGTCATTTTGACTTTCTCGGTGCAAAAGTATCTAAATCCTCTCTATTTTCATTTGAATACAGCAGCATTCTCGCCTTTTCTATTATTTTTATTCCAAAGCCCCTTTAGCTTAGTGCAAAACAATCTAATCCCTCCATGGTCATGGAGTATTTACCTATAAATGTCAGAAGGTCTGCTGCAAAAAGATCCAAACTCACAGTGCTGCTAGTCAGATTGTATGCTATTGCATGCAGGGGGTCTAGTCAACTGATCCGCCCGACAACTAGGCCTCTGACCAACTCGCCTGCCAGAACAACTGGTCTGCCAGTCTGGTCAAATGGTCCACTACCTGTGGTCAACAAGTTCCCCACTAAGAGTCAACTGGTCCGCCAGAAAACCAACGGTTTTTAGTTCTCAAGATATCCCAGTTTGGATATCCCACAATTAACTCACTTCTAGAACAATGTAGAAGGGGGGGATTAGGGCAGCCACCAGCAGACGCTCGGCCACAAGAATGCGGCCATTGCACATGCTCCCCGGTCCCCCTTCTCTTGGTTGGTGGACGAGTTGACTTTCTACCAGCGGACGATTCGGTAAATGGTAACCGGCCAGGAGCGGCCCGGTGGACTAGTTGGTCTCACTTGGCGGACTAGTAGGCTTCAGCAGCAGACGAGTTGGTTTTGCCGGCGGACCAGTCGGTTGGACAGCAGACGAGTTGTCTGGCAGACGAGTTGACCATACGCCCACCAAATGAGGGTTTGGACATTCTTGCACTGTTATTAGCATTCTAAATTCCATCAAGTGTGGGTTTGGATGTTATTGCTGAACTATATCCTTTCTGCCCATGTGGTGTTGGGAAAATGGCTAAGATGAAATTTTCTGTGGCAGAAGCCCCAGAGATTATAATACAAAATGACGATGTTTCAATTAGCAGCATTGATGAATCTGACGATGCAAAGGTTGAAGTTTGCAAGGTTTGTAGGATTTTAGCATTATTATCACAAGAACCTTTTATGGCAGTGTAATGTTCTTCAAAATAAACTATCCATCCTATCCATCCAGCTTCAGAATCATGCAACCAATTGACTTAAACATTATTGTAAGAGTAAAATTCTCATAACTCAAGGTTAAATAAAATAAAATAGTAAACAATGTCATGCAGCAATGCCTATGAGTGCAGACACCATGGGGACATGTTTCCAATATCACCACATTTTGACTTTTTTGTAGTCTAGTGTTAGCAATGAAGAAATCTATTACAAGACTTCAGATGAAAACCATTCCGTAAAAAACACAAAAAAACAAAAGGGTAGGAAAAAAAGCTAGAAAGAAATGCAAACAAACAGCAAGGGGTAAAAAAGTAATACAATTGGATAATTCAGAGGAAACATTACAGGAAGAAGACTTAACAGAAAAGAATGAAGGTAAAACTGAAACTGAAGAAAGCATACGGAATGCCGAAACAGATGAAGAACCAACTAAGCACTTACAGGATGGTGAGGAGTGTAACACAGAAGAAGAAATGCAAGTCGCAGACTTAACAGAAAAGAATGAAGGGACACTGAATTTAAGTGTCAATGAAGAAGCATTGCTAGACAACATTGAGCATGATTTCATCCTTGATGAAAATGGAAATGTTCAACAGCAAACCGTTTTGCTGATTGAAGGTGATAATGGTGAAACAGTACACATTTTGATTGAGGACCTTGAAAATGAAGAGGGCCCATTCTGAGTCACATGTCTTTGTACCAGGTGTATATGATGGACTTAGTACAGCAGAAGACACACACAAGATAAATGATGATAAGGATGACGGTGATGACAATCATGATAATGATGTAGATGACAAAGCAAAAGATCCATCCTACAATCCTGATAGTGATCATACCTCAGACTCTGATGAAAGTGAGTATGGTAAAGAAACAGAATAAGATAACATTCAGGACATGATTCAGCAACAAAGGACAGTGGTATTCCAAAGACTGGTCCAAATAGACAGAGGAGAAAGAGAAAAGAAACATAACTCTGGCAAATGTGCAAAAAAGGGAAAGTGAATTCTGGATTGGAGTACTCAACAAAGGCAGGCAAAATTATTCCAAACAGAGAAATAGGCACACCATGTGACTGTCCAAGGAAATGTTTTGACAAATTTCAAGATGATGACAAACAAAAGATTCATAGTGACATTTAGGGTTTAGCTGACAGAGACAAACAGAACCTGCATCTTTATGGCCAGATACATGCTAAGAAGCTACAAAGAAGCTACACAGATGCTAAAGAAAATTCTTGCAGAATGATGTCCTACACATACCATGTGACCAAGTCCGATTGCTCAAAAATAGAGACATGCAGGAGTGCTTTTGTCACTATGCGTGGTTTGCAAAAGTGTGAGGGAAGAATATGTGGCCCTTTGGCAAGAAAAGGCAGGGGCTGCCAATGCCAAAATCTGATGGAAGAGGAAAACACAAGATTCGTCCCAACATAGTCAGTGATGAAGACAGAAAGCAGGTGCTTTCGTTTCCCAAAATATCAGAGTCATTACTCTCATCATTATAACCCAAACAGGATATATCTGGGGACTGAACTGTCGATTGCTACTTTGTATGAGCTATACAAAGCATGGGCAGCAACAAATTCTTACAAAATAGTCAGCAAAGACTACTACTTTCGCGTTTTTGGCCCAGACAGAAACTTGGGGTGTAGTGTCCCTTCAACGTACACCTGCAAAACCTGTGAAGAGCTGTCTATTCAGCTTAAAAATGCTAAAGAAGATGAAGTTAAGGCACAACTCCAAAGGCAGCTTGATGGACATCAGACAGTATCTAAAACTGCATTTACAGCTCTAGCAAATCTTACTGCGATGCAAAAACCAAAAAAAAATTCAAAGTTATTTGATTCACAACAAGCACTGCCAACACCAAAACTCAATGTTGGACCAGCTTTCTATAAAAGAAAACTTTGGCCCTGCAATTGTAATTCATGATTGTGGCTCTGATTTAAAACAATGCACCTGTGGTCTGAAGATGTTCCTGGCCGTGGATTGGATGAGATATGATCATGTATCCCGGAAACCCTTTCAAAAGCACTTGAAGAACAACAACAGCTCTGTGCATTCTCAGACAACTGTAGTGGACAAAATACAAATTGGAAAATAATGCTCCTCTGGATGCACCTTGTCACTACAGGCAAATTTGAAGACATAAAAAAAATATGTTTCTCACAAGTGGACAAACTATGTTGCCGAGTGACCGGGACTTCGGCCACATTGAAAAACATGTTCAGGCTTATGTACAAGTGGTATACGATTCTGATCAATGGATAGACATCATTAAAAACTCTCGAAAGAAACAAGCCTTCCAGGTTGTAAAGATGGAACAAGAAATGTTCAAGTCATTGCCAGGTCTTCAAGGTCAAGCTCCAAAAACTGAGAGTGGAGAACTTCTTCGTTTTAAGGATGTTCGCATCTTTCATTTCAATAAGGAATGGTAAAAAAAAATGAAGGTGAAATACACATTCAATGATGATGAAGGAGAACAAACACTTGACTGGTTCGCCTTGTCTTGTTCTTGGCAAAATCAACAGACCAATCAAATAAATAAAATATATTCTGAGCCTCAAGAGATTTCTGCAGCAAAAATTAAGGACATTCAAGAGCTGCTACCCTATATTCCTCAGGTATGATAACAGTATCTCTGCTTCATTTGGGTTTTGTAATATTCAGTGGTTTGAAATGAGGGTGCAATCACTATAGCATTGAGTATGATAGTAATTATTATTACTTCCAGATCCACCATTTATATTACAATGGACTGGTTTGTGGAAGAAACCAAGATGATGACATGATCTGAAGAGATTTGTAATTTTGAAATTTTGAATTGATTTATTCTATAATTCATGAATATTCATGTAAAGAGAAACCCAATTAAAATTAGGTTTTCACAACTGTTGTTTTATTGAAAACGACAGACGCAAAAATTACCCGTGCAAGTCATCGTAGAGTTGGTGCATCAGTATCCAAAGCCAAAATTTTATCTGCTATTTTCTGCATGAAAAATCTATTATTTCCATGGTAGTTTGCATTAAATAATGCTTTTTGGACTAATTAAATTAGGATTCGAAACATTAGAATGATTATTTGGATCCATCCCTGGAAGTCGTTATCATCCCCAGTAACTTCTCTGACAGCCGCAACCTTGCTGTCGGGAGCTGTTTAAATTAAAAATGATTTTGTTCTCCTATGCCTTAGTTAACATATGTACATATGCCTGTTGTAGCAAATACTTTCAATAACTATCAAACCCTATCATTTATTAGAAATAGTATTAACTACAAAACAACTATTAATAATACATGTAATAAGTCTTTTCATTGAAGCTTGGGCAAAGGAAAATTTTGAGAAGTTTTGAAGTTTTATGTTTTGCACCACAATGTCATTCACAGCCGTTTTAGAGCAGCATGAACAGTTGCATCCTCAGAACGACTTTTCTGACTGATTGAAACATCTGTACAGTTGTAATGCTATTTTTGTATTCTTCTACACCAATAGCCTGTATAGCACAGACAAGTATTTTATGACAAGGACATTAGAAATGGGCTACAAAAGTTGGTAAATTACTTGACCCCTGAACTGTCCATGCTCACTTTAAAACTACTGAAAAGAGCCGGTGACTTAACCAAATTTTTTGGCGGTGAGTTTGTTCAGCGGTGTTCCTGTTACAATATATATGTAAATACATATGTATCTTCAAGTCTAAATGATGGCTCAAGGTGATGATATAAATTCATTCATTCAATGATTGAGACTGTTTGTTGAGGCAACAAATATCATAGGGCTAGTCTACCCCTTTGATTCATCATGTTTATTATGCTGTCTTCTCAATACAAATGTGTCAGTGTGACCATAGGAATTGTGAATGTCATTGACTGAATTGAACTGACATTTTGGGCATAAAATAAAGACTATTAGTGGCCATCAACGCATCTCAGGCGATCGAAAAACCGTCATCCAGCTTCTGGGGCCTAACAAAGTGGCAAGCTGCAGTCTCTATACCCCCTGCCCCTGCAATTTGTTGGAGCAGATTTCTGGCATCAACCATATATACTATCCTAATAGGCAAACATCATACCTTTAATGTAATTTCAGTTTTATAACTGTATCTGAATAAGCCTAATACATATATTGTATGACACATATACTATGTAATTGCCAATGCCCACCAACAATTCAGTTATATATTCCTGGTCGAGCCTATGTTGGATGGCTGTTTCATCCTTTGTCTCGTTGCCTTGGTCCCTACCTGTCCTAATTAATCGGGTGCAGAAATACAGGACGTAAAGCCCTAATCCACCACTACCATTACCCTATGGACACATGACATAAGTCAATAAGAATAATTAACTATAAATATTTTAGGTAAAACAGGCAAATTACAGTATAAACAATATATGTTGCAATAATATACATCATCAAATATTCAAAATACACACAGTAAATGTCATAGCAATTATATGGCATTTACAGAGTAAAGTAATTCAGATACATTGAAATATGCATGCATACAATATTTACTTTGAAAGCAATTTGTCTGAATTCTTATATTATTATAGTATATTTGGGATCGTAGGTATGCTTCTCCAAGCATCCTACGATACTTGGTACTCGATTTGTAAATAAAACTAGAATGTTTTCAGATAGTTGGGTATTATAAATACTCCTGCTAGAACACATATCCAAGGCAATAATACACTGTTAACTCTCTTTAATCATCTAAAAATAAATAAGGTAAGTGCATATTCCCAAGACAAGTCATTTACCTTTAAGTGGGTTGATCGATGAGATAGCAGGAGGGAGCTTTTAGGTTTTTTGGCATTTGAAGCATCTTTCACTTGCATTAGCAAATACACAACTAATGCATATATATAATAGAATTTTAAAAAAATGTCCACTCGTTTTTCGGTTATATAGAGTGCTCTGTTGTGATACCATGAGGTTGTAATACTGTGATACATTACCACTAGATGGCCCACTGTGGCTGACAGTTTGTGCCACCTGTTGAGAATTAGTCTTTACCCTGTTTATCATAAAACCATGTTGCCGGCAGATTTCAATAGACTGGCACATCATTAGCAAGTGTTCACCGTAATACAACCTCACGGTAATACAATGGAGCACTCTACAGCCACATATGCCATGGCACAGCAATTTGCCATTGTCATTTTGGTTTCTTTTTTGAGACCAAAACAAATGTCTATAACGATAACAAATGGCATTAAATTATCATTGCAAAGATAGGTAACTTGAAGTTAAATCGTACAGAGACGGGTAATTATGGGTTAAAAGTTGGGGTGCGACTTTTTGGTAACATTTATATCCGTATTGTGCTTCTCCATGACATATATGTAAAAAATAAGACCAAAATACAAGTGGACATTTTATCTTGGATTTTACTAGCAGGAAAGAAATGTCTTTGATAATTCTATGCTGGAGCTGAACCTGTTGTGGGGTGCAGATATTCGTTATCCACTTCATTGGAATTCTGTGGATGGAGATAGTGTTCTTCAAAAGCACTAGAGGAGCTATTAGTTTTTTGTGGATGAAGGTAATTCTCTTCAAAACCACCAGGGGAATGATTTTGTTCCATGCCACTGGAAATATCTTGTATAGGATGTAAGTTATGTTTTTCCATTCCACCAGGTTTTGCCACTTGTTGCTTCTGAGTGGCAGTAATAAACCAATTCCTTCTTCGATCTTGTTTTGATTTCTTGACAAGTTTGGTAATAACAAATATTGCCATCGCAAGAATAGGAACAAAGGCTATCAGGGCAATGAATCCGCTTTTTGCCGGTTTGTAGTACCACAAACTTTCTTCATAAATGAATTTGCCCACATAGAATTTGTTGGATTCCGAGACTCCAATCTGAACCTTAAAATCGTAAAAAGAGTAAAACAAGAGTTTCGTATGAATATTGATAATAGCAGACAAATAATCCAAATTGCACACACTAAGTACCATTGTGTCTGGATGAGGTGCCACCACCGAAGTGAAGCTAGGTTTCTTGCACAAGATGTCAGTCTGTTAAATATTATACCAAAAGTTACTCCATGGTCCCAGGGTCAATACTACTACACTCCCGGCTGTAGAGCAGAGAAAGCAATAAAGTCTTTCAGGGAGGTGCTCCCAAGAATGACTGAGTGTTGTTATTGGTCCTGGGACTATAGAATAATTCTTTGGTCTCATGGTCAACATGCTAGCCTCTGCAATAGAGGTGCAGGTTCAATCCCAGGTAGGGGCTCCTCAATAGGCATTACACAGAGATGGATTTATGGTGAGACGTACTGTTAAAAACATCCAATGTCCTCTGGTTTATCGTAATTTACATAATCTTAATCATATTTCCTATTCTTTTTAAAAGTATGCCTATCTCCTTACCAATATCAAAATATTATCAGAATCTTCCTGTTTGCTTGGCTTGCCATCCAGGACACTACATATAAGTTGAGTTGATGTCAATGTTACATCTGTACAACGCGAAGCCCCGATGAAGATCGAGTAGTCATATTTGGTGAGGCCTCTGTTTAAATCTTGGCCCTGTTAATTACATGCATTATTGAAAATTAGATATTTATAACTTGGAAGCACTGCTGACAACAGAAAAGAGTAATCTTTCTGAGATTCTAAACATAAGAATAACTGATCCAAGCTGATTACATACCTTGATTGTGATATATTTGTTGTTAAATGGGCTGTATGGGCGAAACCTGAAAGAACATTTTTCCTGTAAGGTTATATGGATAGCAGCATATGTTACTTCCTACCTGAAGTTATTTTAACTTACTAAGTTACTATGGAATTGGCATTACGATAAAATTGTGGAGCACTGGATGATATCAGTGACATTCTGATAACCTTATGGGCTGGTGTAAATGTCATATGCCTTCCTGGGCAATGTTTTTCCTAACATTACGTAGTATTCCCTTATTAATGCCATAAATTATATTAAATTCTCCAGACATTACTATGGTAAAATTCCTGATATATTCTTATGCTCTTCTTGGAACAAGCTGGGTTACTCAGAGGATCCAGTGAATAACAAAGTTGAATATAATATAATAAAATAATCTTTATTTAATGTTGACATGACACAACAATAAAATCAGTTCAAACAGGTAATGAATGACTGAGTAAATTGTGATTTATGTTGTTACCTTAACTCCTCTGGTTTTAGTATGTATATGGTTGGATTTGGAAAAACGATGAAGGTGCCACAAACAGGGCAGTCCATGGGGTACCACAGGGTTGTCGTTTCTGGTGGAGGCCCTGGTGGTACCATTGTCCACGCTATGGATAAATATAGTCTATCATTAACAGTAAGAAGATGAAATAGAAAAGATAAGACAAGGTATGACAAGCAAGACTAAATATAACAAAAACCTTTAAGAGTTGTAACAATTTGGTGAGGCAGTGATGGGCAAATTCATTTTTTAACAACTTGTAAAGACAAATGTTGATATTCCATGCTTGAATTTAAACTGTATTATACATCAGAATCTCTTGCAAAATTGCATAAAAATTTGCCACAAAACACTGATAAGGTTTTTATTCCACCGAGGTACAAGACCCCTGTCCACAGGACAGGGTTACAACATTAAAACAATTGTGAATTTCGACTTGTGTGGTAACTAGCCTTTTAATAAATGTTAAAATACACCCACTCTATGTTTACACATACCTCTTTTCTATTGCGTTGCACTCAGATATGGTTTATATCTTCCAATTTTAATCAATTTGTGCCATTTTTGAATTCGCATTTTGTTGATAATGCTTGACAGCCGCTGGGGGGATTCGCTGCATCAGAATGAAAGCGAGGCATTCGGAAAACCCCCCTGTGGACGTCATTAACACAATGTGGTGCCACTTTACCTGTTCAGACTTTGTTGACATTAAAAATTGGTGAATAATTTGCTCCATCTGCTTGTTATTGAATTTGATTCATGTGGATGTTATTTAATGTATTATAAATATCAAATTGACAGAACTAAGGACTTGGCAGCATTACTCCATGTGAATTTTATTATCCATTAGGGGTGTTGAACATCGCCAGAGCCTTCAAGTGAGGTTTGGTTGAACTAGGTGGCAATAGTCGTGAATGGCAAAAGCATGAACAAGCGAACGTAAATTTATGAAAATGCTTCTTAAAACGATGTTTCTAAAGACTTTTCATGAATATTTGAGTGCGATGCAATTGTAAACAGAGCATTGCTCGTGTACATAACAACGAAATAAGGTATGCTAATGTGTTTATTGAGAAAAATGTGTCGTAAATGTCAACTTGGAGGAATTCCTATGCAAGACGTTCTGACCCTACGTCGCATTTAATGCAATGTAGTTCGGTTCTGGCTATATGCCACCCTAGGTGCTTTCATGATCACAAAGGTATCTATTCCATAGGGCGTTTAAGTCACGTGTGATTTGTTGCATGCCATCTAGCAGTAAGCATCACAGTAATGCAACCTCGCGGTATTACAACGGAGAACTTTAAATACTTGATCAAATATTTTTTATGTAACAGTTGTGTTTTTCAAGTCGAGAAAATATGAGTAAAATTATCAGTTACTGTAGATTTCATTGACTTACATGGTCCAACAGGTTTTTCAGACGGGTAATCCCAATCTGGAGGCCCAGGGGGCCCTGGATATCCACCAGGTCCTGGAGGGCCTGGAAGTCCTGAACAGAAAGAAAATAAAATATCATGAAACTTTAACTTACTGTCAGGAGTGCAGGAAAGTTACTCACAGGAAAAGCTAAATGCAGAAGGACGTTAAACAATTACATAGTTACAAACATATTCTGGTTACACACTGTAAAATGCATACTTTTGAGGCTTTTAAAGGTGATAAATTTTGCTGATTGTGGCGAATTTTGCGGATACCACATGTAATTTTTTTGGGGTCACCTGATGATGTTCATATTATTTTAAGTCGACAGAACTCATTCAAATTGTAGAATAATATGCAAAGTGACGGGGGTATGAATAGAGCCTACTGTGACATCAACATCATAATTTCAAAGTGAAATCACACGAAATAGCTCAAAGATTACGGTATAGTTAACATTTTATATACTGATGTATTTCATGGAGCTAAGTGATGGGTGGGTGAATTAGGACTATACGTCCTATTTTTTCGCACATGTTGGGCTGTTTAGGAAAGGCAGGGACAATTGCAATCATATGAAGGATGAAACAGCCATCCAACTTAGGCTGGACCGAGAATTTAACCCAGGACCCAGTGGTTGGAAGCCTAGCATGCTACCACTCAGCTAGGCCTCCCTGGAGCTAAGAGTCAAATGTTCTTTTTCAACTCACCGGGATTCCATCTCTCATCAGTAGGAAAAGCAATCGGCACTGTAGGACGAGGATATGGGGTTGTCGTTGTTAAGGAACACATATATGTTGGTCTGTCTTCTCTTTGTATGTATACTGCAATGAAGTTTGGCCTTTATTAATTCAGTTACTGAATTCAATTGCCTACACTTAGCTATTTTAAAGGTTTTAGCCAATAGATCTAAATTTTCTGGGATTTCTATGAAATCAACATTTTCTATTCATAGTTAGTTTTTTATCACTTTCCTTTTAAAAGTTATAACTTTGCCTGTTTCATTAAAAAAATTATTACGACACCCTGTCAGATGTGTTACAAACCATTCTTATAAAAGTTTGACTACACGACCCAGCTTTGTGTCAAATTTTAGATTCACAATTATAAGCAACAGCTTTTTTTCCATAAATAGTAATTTTGTAGAAACAATGTAAAGGCACCTACTCCCAGAATTTTAGGCGTGTACAATGTAAGGTATAGAGAGTGTCGCTACTTGATATTATTTGCTGCCATCTCATGGCTGAAATGTGACTACAGTTATGTTAGGGGTGGCACCATTGTATGTTGGAGGATATGTGCACTATCTCTACTGACATTATGACATACCTCCATTGTAATCATATGCTGTTACTCCATCAAGAGTCAATCCGGGATAAAACTTTATGTCATCTCTCGATAAAGAAGCATTGCTCAGCAAGTCATAAACTTCGCCTAGATTTGGCGAAGGGCAGAAGAAAGTGGTATTTGTACTCAGCGTGCAATCCTGTAACGAGATTTTTAACTAAAAGTTACAATTTGCGTGATGTGTGAGCATACAATGTTTCTATTAGAAATTAATGCAACCGAATGATACATTTATGAAATTCTTGTTAATTTTGAGACCAAGTAGGAGGGAGTTGACTAACATTTTTGTCGGTTATATCACACCAAATGCAAAGGAATATAACCAACAAAAAAATTCAGTAAAGTCCGATTATGAGGGATATAACTAAGTTATAATCCTCTAGACATATTTACTAATTCATTTGGTTGTTTGATTCGTTTAACTGCTCTTATTATGCAATTAGGAACTGTTGGCACTCACAAAGGAGATAACTAACATTTTTGTTGGTTATACCCCTTTTTAGAACAATAGGAAAACTATCTAGGTGAAGTGCTCCGTTGCATCAGTGGTGTAGCTAGGGTTAGCAGAGTGGGGGGGGGGGATCAGGGGAGCACAGCGATTTTTTTTGGGAGGGGCCCATCCAAGGTTTTTTCTAGGCTAAAGAATATCGATACTTATTGTTTGTTAAAGTGTGATGTATGGGCCATGCATTAGGCATTTTTAAAGCTTTCTCGTTTACAACTGGGCGAATAAAATTTCGACGTGACTGCGTTAAGAGGTTGAAATATTGTGAGCCAATCTGGGGGGGGGGGGCACCTGCGGGGGCACAGCTTTTGAGTGGGAGGGGGGCACAAGCCAACCCCCCGTCCCCCCTCTTAGTGCGCCACTGTGTTGTATCACCCTGAGGTTGTATTACAGTAAGCACCTTCTAATTATGTGAATGTCAATTGAAATTTGTGGGCAACTAGGTTTTTTTTTATGATTAGCAAGTTAAACGCACACTTTCAACAGGTGGCAGCACATGTCAGTCACAGTGTGCCACATAGCGGAAACAACCACAGTAATACAACCTCACAGTGTACAACGTAGCACTCTATATAACATTTAATTGTATTTATAAGATGTATCAAAAACCACTTAAGAATTAAAAAGTTAAATAGTGCTAGTAACATAACATCTTGAAATGGACTTCAAATGAACCGACTATTACATTTTCTGGCTAGGTATAGCTATGTTTGGCTTGGTTTGGCTTGTTGTAGTTGTGTCTAGCTCTGGATAAGTTTGGTCATACATTTGATTACTGTTCTTACAGAAGTAAACGTTTTGAGATGGCGGAAGTGCGCAACGGCATAAATGTTCAATTTTGGCTCAGCAACTGACATCATATTTTCTCCGGAAATCGTCAATTGGATACCACCGCTATGAAAAAAAAATATATATTTACTCATTTCATTGTTCCAGCATATTTAAAACATACTCAGCATTAATATAAATATTCTGTATTGCATTTGAAATTTACCTTGATATGGACGATAAAGGTTTTATAGAATTCACACTAGGGTCTGGCATGTACGTGAATCCTACTGGTGATTTTGACTCCAGACCGGAGTTCGGATGAAAAACCGAAAGACTCAACTGACGTAATGGAGATGACCTGATGTTGTATATGTTTGGCGTGTAGATGAAAATGCTTGAATTTGTGCTTGAAATAGATAAAAATAAAGTATAATGGAAAAACTATACCTTAATTAGGTATTACATAAGTTGTAGGTCTATGTTACGTTACATATTTCCATTTTCTAGGCCTATACTGTTTTTTAACATTTTTGAAGTCTATGTTTATTAAAATTGTGTATGAATCTACTACCTTGCCTCTTTTTACATACTATACCTGTGTTCATTAGGTTAACACACAAGAGGACAGAGGTGTAAAAAATAAGATCAGAACTGACAGAACACCCTCATTTAGTGTGTCAATGTTTTCTTGGCATTGCAGGAATAGTCAGAATCAACTAAGTGCTGGCATAGCTCCAACCAGGAATAGGTTGCCTGGAATTCAACCTTTGTTTTTTATTTTGTTATTTTTGTTATAATGGTTTACCTGTATGGCATGATATTACATACAACATCTGTACCAATCTGGACATAGCCTCCCGGGTCCTTAAGTAAATTTCTGCCTTTGATTGTGACCAAGGTTCCACCAGACGCTGGTCCGAAAGTGGGAAAGACTGCGTCCACCTCAATGATTACTATCAACAAAATATCATGCAAAACCTTTAATGCAGATGTATGTGTAATAATGTATATTGTTAGGGATGATTGTGGTTGAAAGATTAAAAACGTTTTTTAGCTTTGTGGTAAGATATACAAAAATGTAACTAAAATTGGCTGTTTAGGCCAAAAAGTTTAATGCTAAAATACTCTAACATGATATCGCCATTCTACGCTGTATAATTATTATAATTTTTTGCTTATCTACCTATTTAACTTCATATCAGAAATAACAATTATTGTGACTTTCAGATTTTGTGCACGTTTAATATAATTATTTTGATAAATTATCATTATACATACACCTGCAAGAAATGCCATCAGTTTGCACTTCATAACTCTTGTTACAAATGCAGGTTGTTACATTCTCTGCGTTTTTGACACATGTTTGTTGACACCGGCGGCCATCTTGGAGCAAGCAATTTTCTTTTGTCTGAGCTTTGATACAACTGACCAGACTGAGCAAAATTATTGAAAATATGACTGAAAATAATAAAAATAGGTAAAATATTAGTACAAAGTTAAATGACAAGTGCAAATTAACACATGGAAACAAAAATAAACATCTGATACAAAAAACATTTCCAAAATATTATTAGTCTTTTCTATTATATATATATATATATATATGCAGATGACATGATTCTCTGCTCTGAATCAGCTGCAGGATTTCAAAATTTTATTGTTGGCTTCTATGAATATTTTAAGAGGTGGCACCTTATTGTTAGCCTTAGTAAAACTAATGTCTAAAGCCCCGTTCCCACATAGCCGAGTTTCTCGTAGTCAACTCGTAGTATTATGTAACACGCCTCTCGGGCCCAATACGTACTAAACTCTGCGACTACTCCTCGCACTCGGGAGATACTCGGCGAGTAACTCCTGGGACTCGTAGCCAACTCCTGACATTTGGAGCCGATAGTCGAGTATGCCGCGCTGCACGGCACACTCGGCGGATTTACCAGGAGTTTCAAAAACTCGGTCATGACTCGCCGAGTACCAGGAGTAACTCGGCGTGTAACTCCTCTAACTCGCCGAGTTACTCCTCGAACTCGGCGAGTTACTCGGCGCTAATTTCACTCGTATTAAGCCACGTTCACAATGATGCGTCTCCGTACGCGTATACGTGTACGACGATCGTGTACGACAAAACCAACGGACGTCAAACGCACTGTGTGGTGTTTACATTCGTACGTGTAACGTACCCGTTTATTTGTTAGATTCCAAGATGTCTGGGACCCTACTTACTGCAAGGCCTGCAGGACGATGATAAAGATACAGCACTGGTAGTTGCATTATTGGAATTCGGTGCAAATGCGCTATTAGCAATTAGAAATTAGTGATTTACTACATGCTATCTGTAACTATAAAACACTTGTAATCAGCCTGGATAAAGTCCTAATTGCTATTGCAGAGTTGTTTCATCTGATTCACTACATGCTATCTGTTATCAAAAACTTCAAATACAGATTATCTTTTATTGATTTCTTTGCTCATCTTGTCATATTTTACATTATTTTTAAATACAGATTATCTTTTATTGTTTTCCTTTATTTTTTTACATATTTACTATGTATTAATACATAGAAGTCACAAGTCCATCTTGTGTGATCTATGTGAACAGGTAAAAGAGTTAGAGCTGGATGCCGAAATGTTTTTCAGGTGAGTGCATAAAAACCTCAAAATAGTCATCGTTTTGTTGACATGTCAAAGAAAATGGGCTGATAAACACCATCTAGGCACCTCCCCCCACCAATATGCACATGCCCCTATTCAATTGGCCAATGTGTTGAGTGGGAGGGGCATTGCAGTTTTCTTTAATTTGATTGGTTAATAGGTCAATGATTGACAGATTATGTAACAATTGTTTGCGTGATAGCAACAATACACAACGTAGCAAGAAATAATGACCCAGACATAAACAATGTCTGAACATTTTGCAGGAACTGCACTTGACTTGACCTTTCACCTGCATTTCTTATATTTAGTGCATAACTCCACTTTTAGCAATAATAAAAATATGCACTTTTCTTCAAACCCTTTGAAATGATGTTTTGTGCACTATATAATCCTTTTACCCACTCCTTACAGCATTACTTTTTGTTTTAATGTCTCAATTGTAGCCTGAGGAAAAATTTGATTGGGGGGGGGGGGGGCAATTTGGTCAAAGGTCATGCTTATAATGTTCTGATGTTCACTTTAGTAAATATATTTATATTTGACAAAATTCTAGCTCTGACTAGTACAACCAGATTGAAGTCCACACAGAAAATATGTCATAGATCTATCTGATTTTGCTTTCAGAAGAAATTATATATTGCATATTTTTATCATTTCTAGAAGTGAAGTTTTGCAAATAATCCAAGAAAATAAAATTCAATATCAATTAATTTAATTGAATGTAAACACTTGACTAGCTCAATTGATAGATCACCAGCAAAAGCGAGTTATTGTCTGACATAATTTGTAATTTGCGATCTTGACCTCAAATGTACTGATTTAAACAACCCACGTGATTAATGAATAAACAGGGATGTCAATCAAACTTAAGCTCCGCCCCCTGCAGTGACATACCGACATTGAAATGATTACGCAATGTGAGCGGCACAGTCAAAAATAAGCAGATCAATTTTGTTGGGTTCAATGAACTTTTGACAGTTGTTGATTTGTATATTATCTAGTACTTTGGATACCAATATACAAAGAAGCCAACTTACTAAAATTGCAATAATAGCCTATTTTCATCACCTAACAAGTTGGGGTTTGATTATATTTGATTCTGTCTATTTTGTGCGGATTCATGGTATAGATATCTTTTTTTATTAACTTGGTGTGAAATATCTTACAAGTATGGTCAGTTTCATGGTCCATAACCTACCTCAGCATAATACAGTATAACTTAATAAAAAAATTATACATATTGATATGTGAACCACTTGCTAAGTCAAGGTCCATAATGTCAATGACTCCTTTGTTTTGTTTTCTTTCTTTTATTTCCTTCTTTTTTTTTCTTTTCTTTATTACATATAACTACTTCTACAGTAGTCTGTCAGTTCAGCAAAGTCAGTCAGTTCAGCCAAATCAGTCAGTACAGCCAAGTCAGGTTAATTCAGTCAGTTCAGTCAGTTGAACTCAGTCAATTCTGTCTGTCTGTTAGTTAAGCTCATCCGTTCAGTCAGTCAGTTTAGTCATGTCAGTCTGTCTGACAGTCAGTCAGCACAACATAACATACCAGCTGACAACTAGTCAGTCATTTAGGCAACCAGACAGTGGTTTTATTCCTGTACCTTAAATATAATTTGTAAATTATAGATTCAGCAACATAAACCTTAGGGTTGTCATTAGTATTTCTTTCTCAATAAATTAAGTATTAGTGTATTTTTTTCATTGTGTTGTTTTAAATTGATAATTGATAAGATAGTTACAATTGAACTATTTAGAAAAAAACTGCATTTTTCTATCATGTATAGAAACCAAGTAATTGCCAGTTGAAGTTATGCACTCCTCCAACATCTTCAGGTGAGTTAAAGATGAATGTCTTTAGTTAAAGAAAGTCAGGTGAGAAGGCCAAGGCAAAAATTGAGCAGTTTCTGAATATAGGCCAAGGCCAAAAATCCATGCCAAGGCAAAAAGTAGCTAAAAGTGTTTCTCACTGAAGTGCAAACTAAATGTCATGTTATTGCTAAACAGTAAATTAATGATGAATTCCAGGTGTCTAGAAGGAAGACATTAAATTATTGTTAAATAGTGTTAATAATAGAAATACAGCATATTCCTGTGCACCTTCTTTATGTATTTGTTTTATTTTTACAATTTCCCTATCTTTAACTGTCATTGTAGTCTAATGAACATAAATAGCCTTTATACTGTGAATGAATATTTATGGCATATACACTGCCAAGTATTCATTCACAGTATTCAAAGACTATTCAGTGGCCTAGCCTTAAAAACCACACTATTAAGACCTCACTATCAGTATGTCTATTCTAACCAAGGTCTTAATTGTGAGGTTTGCATTTCTTATGTATTCACCAAGGAAAATAGTCTGATTGAAATCTATTATATTTTATAAATAATTTTAAGTTTTCCGCTTACCCTTTGAAATGTTTCCTGCATAACTATTCTAATCTTTCCACTGAACCCTGAAGTTTACTCGGCCTATATGACCATCTGCCAGAGGCAGGCATAATGATAAAATGATACGGCTTGGATTCCCAAACATTTAACACATTCACATCATAGGCGAGTTTTTTTGTGTAAAAACACTTGCCTTGATGTCAAGTATAATAACCTGAGTGCGAATAATATTATAAAACATGAAAGGATTTGTCTGACACTGCCTGACTATTGAGGGCCATGCAGCAGTCTTCATATTCATTTGTTGGATTATTTTTGCACACATTTTACAGCCTTCACCTGTCAATCAAATTTGATCATTTCGTGAAATAGTAAACTCCAATGCCCCCCCCCCCCCCCAAAAAAAAAAGACAAAAAAACAATTACTCTATCAATGTAGACAATAAATACACAACATGGTAGGGCATGCCAAATGTTGGTAACATACATCATGTCATTCATAATTATGAAAATATTTTGATATTTATTATAGTCAGGAGTCTATGTAAACCATATGAAAACAGTGAAAATTAAGCATTAACTTTCAAACAATCTTAACTTAAGTGTATAGTACTTTGCTTAAAGACACATTGCTGCCCCCCCCCCCCCCCCCCCCCGTAATCCTGTAATTATTGTTGAGGTATATTGCACTGCACAGAATATACAGGTCACTTTTTTTTCTTCTTTTTTCTGATAATAGGCCTTATATATTATAATATCAAAACATGTCTATTTTGGTAATTATCATCCATGCTCTTTTGGTATAACGTTTTTTTGTGGTTGCTATCATTTCTAAATGAAATTCTGCTAGATATTTTCCACTATATGACTGAACTGATATCCTTCAATGTGTGATTATTATTAATAAATCAGGGGCGGATGCAGAAATTGGTGAACGGGGGGCGTGGATAATTGATTTGCTAGCGCCTTTTTTTTTACCTTTACTCCCTTTTTTTTCACAAAAGGGCCCCCCCCCCCTGGATCCGCCCCTGTAAATTTATATGAGAATCTTGAAAGTCAACTGCAAAGGCCTGCAAAAATTTCCAGACATTGTTTATGTCTAGGCTATAATTTCTTTGCTACTTTGTGTAGTAACACTCAATTTTGTTACCATGTAGATTCAGTAAAATAAAATAGTGTTACAAAGCCTGTCAATCACAACATAAAAAATTACATAATATGCCTATTATAAACCAAGTGTTAGATGTAGTGTGGTCTTTAAGCTAGAGATCCAACTGTATTATTACGCTGGCACAATGCCAAAAACTCAGAGTGAAGGCATATGCAAACATTTTATGCCCACAGCATGCTAATATCTTTATTGTTATGTAATTTTTAATGTATGTCAGGTAAAACACTGATTATTAATAATCATTTATTACCCCCTTAAGCACATCTGCAACGTTGCAAAGGGGGATTCCCATCCGCCGGCAATCCGTCAAACATTTCTATCGCTCACTGATCCGATAAGAAAGTGACGTACGTGTCGCCGCATTCGCACACGCATACTGATGGGGACTAATGTGAATGGTAAATTAAAATTGCACTGTTTCAGAATTTATCGTACACGTATACGCGTACGGAGACGCATCATTGTGAACGTAGCTTTACACTCGGGGGGATGTTCAGGAGTGCGAGGAGTAACTCGGCGAGTTGTAGGAGTAACTCACCGAGTTGTAGGAGTAACTCGCCGAGTAACTCGTCGAGTTCTACCTTTAGTACATGCATCATCAGCGTAGGGGGTCGTATATAATTTAAAAGGCCGCTGCTCCTCTAATATTAGTCCGATTTTCGTCAAATAAAGATTGTGTTGTAGTATAATTCATAGTGACTCCATAGGTGTTTTCGGATTGAAAATAGACCACATATTAAGCGAGATATTCGTCTGAGAAGGCAGCTAGGTTGGCGGAGGCAAACAGTGGTGCTCTCGCAGACGTCCGCGCCCGGACTGTATCAATGCAGGTAAGGCCGAGCGCTACTTTAAAAGGCTGCTGTTCCCCTAATATAAGTCGGATTTTCGTCAAATAAATATTGAATTATAGTCGAGTTCATATTTATTCCACACAAATTTTCAGATTGAAAATAGACCAAATATTAAGCGAGATATTTGTCTGAGAAGGCAGGTAGTCTGGCGGCGGCAAGGTGCTCTGTGTATGGCCCTGACTTGAATGGTGTGGTCAATATTTTTGACCATTTTATATACATTGTTTGGATGAGCATTATTGCAATTCATTTCTACTCATTCTGCCAACTGCCATGACTGTTATGTCAATTGCTATTAGCATTTTGAATGATACAAAGAATGGGTGTAGAGAATACAGCAAATTCAATACATGTGTCAATTGCCTAATTGCCTAAATTGGGGTTATTTGACCTATCATTTCATGGTTTGTTCAAAGATGACACAGTAATTGCTATTAGCATTTTGAATGATACAAAGAATGGGTGTAGAGAATACAGCAAATGCTCAATACATGTGTCAATTGCCTAATTGCCTAAATTGGGGTTCTTTGACCTGTCATTTCATGGTTTGTTCAAAGATGACACAGTAATATGACATTGTCTTGATTGTCATTCACAATTACAAAAATATGTAATTGCTTTCATTAATTAAAAGCAATATATTTTATTGTAATTACCAGGCAATGATTATATTTGTATAACTTTCTTATCTTTTTGTGTTAATTTGAATCTTATTGTGATATTATGATCATTATAAATTTGTGTATATTTTTGTAAAATTTAAATCTATTATTGATATTGTAATTAGTATTTGTGATTTGATCTGTGATTTTATTTGCTATCTTTAATTTACTTATACTGGTGCTCCCTGAAGCGTCCGCGCCCAGACTGTATTAATGCAGAAAGCTGAGCGCTTCTTTAAAAAGCTACTGTTCCCTTAATATTAGTCAGATTTTCGTCAAATATGATTGAATTGTAGCATAGTTCATAATTCCACACGTCTTTTCAGATCGAAAATAGACCAAATATTAAGCGAGATATGCGTCTGAGAATGCAGGTAGGCTGGCGTCGGCGAGTCACTCCTACAACTGGGCGAGTCACCCGCCGAGTGACCCGCAGAACCCGCCGAGTAACTCGGCGAGTAACCCGCCGAGTCACTTTTTCCGCCAGAATTCGTCGCCAACTCCTCGAATTTTGGCCGTTACGTAATACTACGAGTTGACTACGACAAACACGGCTATGTGGGAACGGGTTACTATTTGGAAAAGGGGAAACATCATTTCAAGTTTGGTGATAGCATCATTGAAGTGAGCAAAGAATGTAAATATTTGACCGATTTTTCAACCGATAAGAATATGCTCGAAAAGAAAAAAAAAAATTATTGGAAAAAGCAAGAAATGCACTTTATTCTCCCAATTCATATATGAAGTCCATGATAGGACATCTACAACCAATTTAACTATGAAAATGTTTGACACTCAGATAAGCCCAATCATAGAATATGCATCTGAGGACTGGTACAATAAAAGAAATTGCTGACTTTGAGAAAATGCATCAATGTTAAAATTTCAACACTCAGACAAGCCTACAGACCTGCATAATGCAGGAAAAAAGAACTGGTGAAACACATCCCAAATGAACAATATCTAAGTAACTTATGGACCGTACAAAACCTAATTAAAGAAGTGCTACACAAGAATTTTATGGAAAAGTGTCTTAATAAAATAAGCAATTCTGTATCAAACCCAAAAGTTGACCAAATGTCAAACTGAGTCAGTCAACATGACTGACAACCAATCTGTCAACCAGTCAGCCAGTCAATCAGTCAGCAAACCAGCACGTCCGCCAACCAGTCAGTCAATCAGTCAGTCAACCAGTCAGTCAAACTGTCAGTCAACCAGTCTGTCAGTCGACCAGTCTGTCAGTCAACCAGTCTGTCAGTCAGTCAGTCAACCAGTCTGTCACTCAACCAGTCTGTCAGTCCACCAGCCAGTCAATCAACCAGTCTGTCAGTCAACCAGTCAGTCAACTAGTCAGTCAATCAACCAGTCAGTTAATCAACCAGTCAGTCAGTCACACAGTCTGTCAGTCAACTAGTCAGTCAATCAAACAGTCAGGTAATCAACCAGTCAGTCAGTCAATCAAACAGTCAGTCAATCAGTCAGCACGTCAGACAACCAGTCAGTCAACCAGTCAGTCAATAAACTGGTCAGTCAATCAACCAGTCAGTCAGTCAACCGGTCTCTCAGTCAACCAGTCAACCAGCACGTCAGTCAACCAGTCAGTCAATCAACCAGTCAGTCAGTCAACCAGTCTGTCAGTCAATCACTCAGTCAATCAGTCAATCAGTCAGGCATGTGTATGCAAATAAATAAATTAACTAAGTTAGACTAGTTGAAGGAATGTTTGCCATTAGCAATGATAAGGAAAATGTAGGTACTTGATGTAAGGAAACTGGTATTAAAATAAAGGGGGTGTGATTTTTAGGTTTTCGTATATTAAGTTGATTGTCTAAATTATTGATTCATTGAATTTAATTAAGTACTTTCAAGAAAATATGGAAAAACAAGCCATCAATTTAATACCAGCCTGGCTGTGCAGAATCTTGGATGAATACATCATATCTTTTGCAGAGAAAAGTAATGTAGGTTCAATACACTTTTCTTAGTTTCATTGTTATTTTTCATATCTCTGGATCTACTGAACATGACACAATAAAATCAATAAGCTCTTGATCAAGAAAATGAAAGCAACCCAAACTGTCAGTCAACCAGTCTGTCAGTCGACCAGTCTGTCAGTCAACCAGTCTGTCAGTCAACCAGTCTGTCAGTCAGTCAACCAGTCTGTCAGTCCACCAGCCAGTCAATCAACCAGTCTGTCAGTCAACCAGTCAGTCAATCAATCAGTCAGTTAATCAACCAGTCAGTCAGTCAATCAGTCTGTCAGTCAACCAGTCAACCAGTCTGTCAGTCAACTAGTCAGTCAGTCAACCAGTCAGTCAGTCAACCAGTCAGTCAGTCAACCAGTCAGTCAATCGAATAGTCAGTCAGTCAACCAGTCAGTTAAACATTTGGTCAACCAGTCTGTCAACCAGTCAGTCAACCAGTCAGTCAGTCAGACAACCAGTCAGTCAATCAACCAGTCAGTCAGTCACCCAGTCTGTCAGTCAACCATTCAGTCAGTCAATCAAACAGTCAGTCAACCAGTCAGTCAATCAGTCAGTCAATAAACTGGTCAGTCAATAAACCAGTCAGTCAGTCAACCAGTCTGTCAGTCAACCAGTTTGTCAGTCAATCACTCAGTCAATCAGTCAAGCATGTGTATGCAAATAAATAAATTAACTAAGTTAGACTAGTTGAAGGAATGTTTGCCATTAGCAATGATAAGGAAAATGTAAGTACTTGATGTAAGGAAACTGGTATTAAAATAAAGGGGGTGTGATTTTTAGGTTTTCGTATATTGAGTTAATTGTCTAAATTAATTGATTCATTGAATTTATTTAAGTACTTTCAAGAAAATATGGAAAAACAAGCCATCAATTTAATACCAGCCTGGCTGTGCGGAATCTTGGATGGATATATCATATCTTTTGCAGAGAAAAGTAATGTAGGTTCAATACCCTTTTCTTAGTTTCGTTGTCATTTTTCATTCTCTGGATCTACTGAACATGACACAATAAAATCAATAAGCTCTTGATCAAGAAAATGAAAGCAACCCAACAAACACTGAGTCACTAGTGTATAGTTAGAAAAAATTGCTCAGTTTAGTAACTGAATAATTAAATGTTAAAATTAGAACAAAGGTCATGATTAATGAATTCACCCGACCTTTAATCATTAAGTTGGTAAGAAACCTTTCGATTAATAATTAACTAAAAGTTCAATAAATGGAAATAAGAAGTGAGCAATAAATGAATTTTCTGACATGTAGAAGTCACCAAAGGTTGCATGTCAAAGCAACATGATTTGTTTCCTATGCTATTTCTGATCAGCAACACTTGCTTTGCTATTGCTTTTCTCTCTTTTAAAAAGGTTTATTTCATAAATAGAATCCCTACTCGTTGTACACTATTCTAAAGATCAGATGTAAAAAGGTATGTATTCAAACCATTTTTGATAGACCTTTATAATTTATATTAAGAATTGACAATAGCAATTCTAGCTCTGGGTCTCTTACCATTTAGGAAATATAGTTAAATGTGCTAATCCAAAAATTACTAAAGGGATCATTTCTGACATTTTGGTGATCTCATGTGGTGGTATTTAAGATTTCATTCACCTAGAACTTTCAGTTCCCTTTGTAAATGCGGGCAGAGGGTACATAAGCAAAAGCATATCTCCTAAAATAATTCTTGAAAAAATCATGTCATCGTGTAAATTTGCCATTGTCAGTTGATTTATTATATTTCACTTCAAGTTTGATGCTATTTATATATATATATATATATATATATATATATATTATAATAGTAGAGTCATAAAAAAATAAATTGAAATAAAATAATTAGGACAAACAAGCTAATCTAAAACATATTTTCATCCGTTTATTTTTTACTTTTTGAATTTTTTTTTATAGATAGATATTTATTGCATACACTTCTCGAGAAGGTGTACATGTGTACAATTGGAAATTAAAAAAAGGACATTATGAGTTAATTAGCATTATATATATACAGGGAAATTAATAATTCAAATTTCACAAAGTGAGCTGAGCACATGGACACGCTCTGAGGCACTCGGTAATTCTAAAAATAGCTCAATCCAACTAAGTTTGTATTGTACAATACAGAGGTCTGCATCGTATTTTTTAATGTTTGTATTTGGTTTTCCAGGTATTTCCAAAAAACAATATATATATATATAAATAAAGGGGGAGGGTTTTATATTGAATTTAACCTTAGTCCATATTGCCTATCCCAGTTGTAAAATAACATGCCAGGGCCTTTATTTTACATTTCTTAATATTGATACTCAATGGCATTCAAGCTGATAGGACTCAAATATGCTATTGCGAGTGATTTTCACTAAAAATAATGAAAAGCCTACTGGATATTAAGGGTAATGTAATGGTCATTTTGACGTACTAAATTAAGTATTGGCAAAACGTTCCGGAAAAGTTACCACGCTACATACAGAGTTCTGTTATATTTGTGCTATTTACAAATGGGTTATATTGGTGCTATTTATAAATTTTCATTTCATTATTGTCATTTTTTAGCATAAAATAACATAATTTCTATGATAAAAGTTAGAAATGTATAGAAAGATAAAATTTAATGATTTTGCTTAAAAATAAAGAGAATGATTGGAAACATGGAAATGGGTCAAAATGAATATTGCAGCATTTTTTATATAAATTAACAAGCATGTTACCATGTAACACACTAACGTTATGCATCCTGTTTCAGTTTGAAATATTGAATTAATACAAAGTGTTGTATTAATTGGGGATATTATTAAGGATATTAATAATAACAGAAACTCTAATGATACTAATTCAATTGATACTATCATTTGAAATTCTTATATAAGACCTCTAAAATGATTATGAAGGTTGCCACGTGAATAAATGTGGGAATTTTGATTTTATTGTACAATGCACTGTAGAAAAATTGCCAAAAATAAGTTGTAAATGGCCTTTGATTGCATTTTTGAATGAATATATTAAGAATTTAAAAAAATCAGGTCCAATATTTATGTACGTAGGTCTTATAGATATTTACCTATATAATTACATCATTCCACAAAATTTCTTGAACATGAGTCATTGAGTCATTTAAACAAATGGATATATTAAAATTTGTCTAATTAAAGTGCCTAATTTTGTATTTCCCTTGATGGTTGCTAGTCTAACAATCACATTATCAAATGAATATGATTTCAACAATTTCAGTTTTAATTCATTTTTACCGGATAAATATAATTATAAAGTAGTATGAAAGTCTGTATGAAGCATCGCATATTTATTACATTAAAGAGTAACTCATATATATATATATATATATATATATAATATATACAACTTAAATATCATACCTGTTTTTGGTGACATCATGGCCAGACTAACCCAGTCAGAGTCTAATCCTTGTCACAGCAGGTTTATCATTCTAATCTAGGTTGTTGACAAATGACTGTTAAAAGTGTAATATTGATTGTTGTTATTTCCATGCTAAATGCCATGCAGCTACCACACTATATGAGTCAGGAAGCCACAACCGTCATACTCCATTGAACTCACTTTTGGGGGCAAGACCTACATTTCAACATATATATTTCCCTGTTTATTTTCTCCTTCATATCTATTAAACATGTTGGACGTAACCCAAGCAGATGTGTGGATTTATATGTATCACAATATGCTGCTATTTTGTATATTTGTTATTCAATGTGAAGCATACTTTGTAGATGATAACCTAGTGCAGAAAAAAATTAAGCTGAAGGTTTACATCCCCTAAGCATTATATTTTGCGGTTTTTGGAAGTTAATCCTAAACACTGTGTATAGTCACCTAACAGCCCAGTGACCTAATTAAGGACATTCTTTGCTAGTTTACCTAGTTAAACAAAATTATTGGTTAAACTATGTAGCCAATAGGCTTGTCTTAAGAAATATTCTCTTAAAGATACAAGAGAAATTAATTCATATTAGGTTTTCTGAATTGCCTGATTGTCTGAACTAGAATTGCATAAACTCAGCACATAAGCATCCAATTATTCTCTAATTTCATTGTTAAAATGGTCCTTTTTAATGTTTAGCACAGAGTAATAATACCCAGAAAGGCAGTGCTTTTGAACCAATGTAAGCCTGTTCAGGGTTGGCGATTCACAGCATGAAAAAAGCCGGCAGGGTCCCAGTGTTATGATGCAAGCATATGAAAGATTTGTCGGTGCTTCATATAAATTACACTAAATTAATTGTTTTAAATTGTTTTATATTTTATTTCAAGCTCGCAGAAATATGATGTAATAATACTAACACAAATACGTCATTTGTGATTGCGATGATTATGATGTAATTTGTAACTATAGCAAGTACTCTTATTTTTGCTTGAAACACACCTAAAATGGTGGTTAATTACTTATGTAAATGAAGAACTTTCCAATCTGTGCATATCCATCTGTGTTGTCTATGTGAATGGTTTCTAGCTGATATTTAACTTCGTAATGAGCAAACATTTTTCGAGATTTGGTCTGTGGACTTGGAATTGGTCAGTTTGCATGATTCACTTCCTGAGCTACTCTCAATCAACGATTACTAATCAGAATAGGAAATACTTGGAAAGACCATAAATATCAAACTTTTATTGATGCTGATGCAACAAAATATACACATAATTTAATACTCTTCCTTATCGACAAGAATTTTATGCAGATATTTTATGTAGGAAATATTGTTCGATTTTACACATATTGTTAGCAAAACATGCTATTTTCACTTATTAAAAAGTGAACAAATTCCCAGAAATGTTAATGCTGTTATATCATTGCTGATTAGTTCTGTCAAACGTCACACTCCTTACATTTTTCCAAACAAGGCTTTAGGATTTCTTTATTTGACAATGAGACTTGGATGTGATTCCAAAACATAAGAACAAGTAGAGACCCTGCAAAGAATTGAGTCCAACAAAAACATAAGAAAGAAATGAGAGCATGGGTATGTTGGCCAAAAATCCAAAAATCCAAGTGAAGCCCATCAAGAAAAACAAACGAACAGCTATCGGTGCAAGATGGATGGGATGATTTACTGAATCTTCTGGGAAACTTCTCGATACAGTTCTTATTTGATGGAGCAAAAATGTGAAAGTTCCAATATTTATGGTCATAGATACCCCAACAGGCAGCATAAAAGCATAGCGAAGAAATACAGAAGTCTCCAGCCAGCACATTTCATCTTGCGTGTAAGATATTTTGATAAAGGTGCTCAGTGAAAGGCATAAAGAAACAATAAAAATAGGAATGAAAGTTCCTGTCACCATTAAAGTTTTTCCAGATGATCTTGCATGTTGCAAACTGCCCAAATTGTGGCAAAGCCAGATGGAAAATGCGGTAACCCAGCTGAAATTCATCAACCAAGCCAGATGTTGCAGAGCAGTCAATGCCCAACAGAGCGAATTCAACAATTTCTTATTGCTCAAAATGGCATTTGTGAGAAAGAGGGCTTGTGCAGCAAATAGCGAAATAGCTGTGCCAGTGACAAACTTCTGAGGAGTATCACTTTTCCTGTGATGAACAAAATTAATTAAAAGCAAGATGAACAAAGATACAAGTGAGAGAGCCAGGCCAAACCAAGTCATGGCAGATGCCATTTTTCCACCAAACGTTTCAATTTCAGCTGTGATTAGACATACATACAGACTGCCTTTAGCATCTTTGTATACATTGTCAAAGCTGAAATTACTGTTGGTAAATTCCCGATAAGTTTCATTGTCTATGTTGTGTGTTCCATTACACCAGTTATCTGTAGTCATGCATGATTCTATAATTGTTTGAATTGTGTTAGTTGCAAATGAGTGAAATTCTGCTATGTATGAGTTTTCTATGTTGTATGAGAAACGACCATCTACAGATATTGCTTCATCATACTTCAGAGTCCAAACAACATTGTCATCAAAGTGTGGCTCTCCAAAATTACATTCAGTATAGTCTGACAAAGGGTATTTTGAGTGGATAAAATATAACCCTGCAGAATGGTTGATAAGTACATTCACATCATACAAGTATTCTAAAACACTTTCGATTACTGCAGCAGCTGTAGCAGAACACACTCGTACGCTAATTATATCAAAGTCATCTTTTTGATCCATGATTCGCCTAATATCAATGTTTGTGTGACACAATTCTCTCGAACACCATGATTGAGATACTGGTATGAATGCAAAGTCTACTTGCTTCTCATTAAAGATTTTTTCAAATGATTCAATAATGTCACCAGGACCAAAAATATCTGTAGGATTCTCCGGGACAGTGGCCAAACTGATGGGCTCATATATTTCAGTGTTTAATATGATGTAAGCGTACAATATTTCTCCTTTTGAACATATCCGTTCAAATGGCAGGCTATCCGTTGGTATCTGAATAATCATTAACAAATTTTGTGGTTGATCTCTAGCTTTTGAACTAACTTTGATATCAAGTAAATCATGGAATTTAAATTGAATATATTCTTCTGAGATATGATTACCAGATGGAAGATTCACAATAATACTGCATTGATGAACCTTATTTGGCTTGTTAATACTGTAACAATAATAACAAAAGATATTGTCATACTGTGCCGGCAAATGATCTAATCCTAAGACAGTTGCTACACCCATGTAAGCATTGCAAGCATATCTGATATTGACATCATTTGACTCACAGACTGGTCTTTCAGATATTGGACAGGTTAGCATTTTTAACTTTTCAGTTATATTGTAATGGATTTTGCAACTACTATGCATTAGTTTTTTAAATGCAGTTGTCATGTTAAGGCTCAATAACTTTAATCCTCGCTTCTCGATTTGGTTCTTACAGTGAACAATATATGGGATGAAATCAAAGT
The DNA here is from genome assembly GCA_932294295.1 of Alitta virens. Lineage (NCBI taxonomy): Eukaryota > Metazoa > Annelida > Polychaeta > Phyllodocida > Nereididae > Alitta > Alitta virens. The sequence continues at coordinate 4,865,153 of OW028583.1, read as the reverse complement.
TTACAATTCCATGACAAAGTGCACAGTGTCTGTTATAAAATATTAGGCCTCCAGCATCAACTAATTGCTGCCTATCCCTCTTACAAAGTGAAGATGCCGGATCATCATATGGGCATTTGCTGATGACGTAAAGCATGGTTAATCCTGTGTACAGTTTATCATTATACGTAAAACCAAATACTGTGACACAAGATGAATACATCAATGATTTTCGTGACTGTAGAAAATCATGCAGATCATAAATATCAGATGGCATTTGGCTCCCATTTTTACAATGATATTCATAGTCCAAACAGCAGTCTGCTTTGTAAATGCATTTTTCATCACACCAACATTTGCGGAAAACTTCTGTTCTCTGTCCACCACATCTGTTGAGACATGATGTGTTACTGCAGTTCATTATATTGGGAACAGATGCTAAAGCATCAAACAAAGCATTAGTATAATTAGTAGCAAAATGATAGTTCCTTAATATTGCACTTTTATTATATTGTGCTGCGATATTTGAATTGTCCAAATAGTCATCGGTATTAGAAACTTTGTCACTTACTGATTGGTTATTGTTATGAATGTCGTCTTTGTATTCTTGGCCATTCTCTTCTAAATCAATGATCTCTCCATTTATATTATTGGAGGAAACCGTTGATGGTACAATTATATCTTTCAGAGGTTCTGTCGGAAATAAATTTGAACTGATCAAGTTCGTAGAAACATTCTCATTAAAGATGGAAAAACTTTCTGGAAAAGTGTCATTATTGTCAGTTTTAGTGGCTGTCTTAAAATTTCCAGTGTTTCTATGGCTTACATCATGTGAATGGCCTGTCTTGGCAATATTAGATTTTTTTCCCAAGTTTGGATGCATTGTGCTGTCAACGTTTGATGGTTTATTTTCAACAAATGACTTCCAACCAGTTTCCTTCCCACCTTCTAAGGATTGAGATGAATTATTGTTAGACTGCCAATGATTTGTGCCATTTTTTATGAATTTGGCTGAATAAACTTTGTTATCATATAGAACATGGTTGAAAATAATCCAAGATAAAAACAGGGCTTCCCTACGCTTTCTATCCATGGTGTTATTTCTAGTAATGCCCGTGCAATATTGAAAACAGATGTGAAAGCAAAACAATTAATTCAAATGGAAGTAAACACTACACACGTGAGGCTCCCTATTTCAAAGACACAACTATTACATTTCACACGTAATGGGATACATGAACCTAGCATTGGATCCTCTTTATTTTATCAATAAATGTAAAATAAGTGAAATGTGATTAGTAATATTTAACTTCAGAATTTCGATCCATGAGTCTGATTTCCACATGAAAAAGAATCGTCAAATGGCACATATGACACAGTGACCAAAATTAATTACAATTATTTCAAATGGAAGTCAAAAGGATTCATATGATTCTCACTATTTCAAAGACACAAATATCACATTTCATATATCATGGGATACAGGACCCTAGCATTAGATCCTCTTTATTTTGTTACCAATAAATGTAAAATAAGTAAAATGTGATTAGTAATGTAACTTAAAAAGTTGGATAGTTGAGGTGGATTTCCACATAAAAAAAAAACACCTCAGATGGCACATGTTACACAGTGACCCAAGTGAAAAACAACTCCACATCAACTTAAACACATTTACCTGAAATATGTTAGTAATTGCACCATTGCATTGTTGTAATGGTGCTATACATTTATAGTAATGGCATTTGTCTGCAAGTTGTTTCATTTCTCTCATGTGGCCCAATCTCATCAGACTGGGTTCCAGCCCAATTTTCTGTTTTATTTGTGGCCTTTGGCAATTCACTTAGCCCTCATTGCCACTATCCACCTGCAGATTGTGGTACCTGGGTCTTCAGATACAGGAATGTTTGATAAGTTCAAAGCCAAGCTGCAAGCAATGCGTGTGAGTGACTGTACGTGTAGATAGATAGATGGATAGATGGATAAATGGATAGATGAATAAATGGATAGATGGATAGATTAATGGATAGATAGATAGATAGATGGATAGATAAACAGATAGATAGTCAGATAGATAGATAGATATAAAGAAAGGCAGATAGATATATAGATGGATAGATAGATATTGAAAGTTCTTGCCACTATTGAGAATTAATTGATGAGGTGAGAGAGAGAGAGGATGAGTCCACCCATGTTACAAACTTACCACATGGGTGGGGTCTTTTACTTGCCTCAGCATAGACACTGAGTACAAGGGACCCAACAATTTAACATCTCATCAGAACGACATCCAGCTGGGATGATGCTCATGAAGGGTGCCAGGCCTGGGATTGAACCCGGGTCCTTCAGAGGAGCAGGCGGGTGTTTTACCACAATACCACCTAGCTGCTGTATGCCACTCAATGGGTAAGGCAGCTCCTAAAAATATGACCATCAGGTTGCAAATAATGGCCTGTGTCACTCACAATTTTTTGCTGACCTGGTGCTACATCACAAATCAAACAGTCCAACATTCTGTAGCTTGTGTTCAAAATTATGCCAGAAAATGCTAATAGGGCTGGTCAGTTCTTGTGTGACTTGTACTCGCAAATACCCATACAATACATGATGTCCCCATAGCTCAATTATTGATGACATCATCTAGTATTGTGTATTGGTGACGTCATGGGGAGGAAGGTACCACCAGAAACAGTAGCAGATAAGTAATCTTTGATGAAGTCATTAAGTTTGTACGTCATCCATGTAACAATTATGTAGTTACTCATCCTAGCTATTGTCTTTTATCTGCCGCGGTGGTAGTGTCCTTTGTAGGCTCGGTTGCTTTTCCTCCGACTTTGATATTTCCTTGTACATAAATTGTGCAAGAGAAGTCGAGAACTGACCTGTCCTATATAGTACAGGATAATTATGCATACACATAATGAGATGAATTATTATTTAGCAATATTATGCGTTTACATTGTCAGAACAAATCTGATGGTTTGTTTCATAATTGCACCCCAGAGCTCATGTTATGGTATATATAGGCTTATGGGACTTTGTAGAACAATTAATTGTCACTTTGCTACAATTACTTAATACTTCTCAATTACCTTCATTCAGCTTTGTATCAGTACACACTTGGTTTTCTGTGATTTTGGATACTTTTGATTCCTGATATGTTGACGTACTTGTTCTTTGCATTCTTTTTTGTTCCGCTTAAAGCAAAATGACTAAACCAAGAGTGTATTTTAAAAAAAATAGGCTGCGCTGCAGCTAAACCCTCAACGAATCTTACACAGCACACAGGCATTATTAAAATTGTTATGTGTTCGTCCAACAGGCAAGATGGCAGGCGTTACACTTTTATTTCCAGAGTAGAACTCACACTTTTTTTTATTGAGATGAACTCTAACACTAATGCACTTACCCTAATGAAACTTTATATAGTAACGCTCTATATAGCCTAGTGGGGCCTTCTGATACTTGGCCTACAGAAACTGTTATGCAATGCTAATTAGAGTCCAAGAAGTCCTATTTTTGAACTCTTGAATTTCTTCATTTGTTCATTATATTCTGTCAGGTGTGAAATAATACAGTGTTCCCATGGATTGTAAAAAATCCATAAATATAAATACTTCCTTTTTTTTGTAAAATTTGAGGCCCGTATTAATTCTTACTTTCATTCACCTAGTCTTACATTGTCCTATTTTGATACAAATATACTTGGATATTGACATGTACATTCTATTATTCAGACGATTTGGTAAACATAAATGAATAGAAATTATGAACTTTCTTTAAATACACAAAAACTGCATTAATTTGATTAATAGCCAATACCCTGATTGTTTTTTTTTTATGATGAAATTAAATACATTGGTGTATATTACTATAGTGGTACATTAGCGGTCTGATTTTTCATGTGGGCATGATATTATGTCTTACAAATATCTTATGCCTTATGAAGGTAAACCTGCAGGGACCCTGTATTAACAGCAATCCATTATGTTCAAAGTAAAGCCAAGTGAGCATAACAAATATTCCCTATTCTTTTCTTGCCATTAAATTGTTCTGTTTTAAAGATTTTATGCACAATAAGGAGTATTTGGTTCACCAGAAATATCAACACAATAGCATGTTCCCTTAACTAATCTACAGCTAAGAGTATCATTTATATTTCCAAAATAGTCATATATGGGCTATGGCAATGATTCTAAGGAATATATATGAAATTCAGCAATAATGTTGTGCCACATACAAAATTAACCATCAAGGTTTTTATTTACTTGTACTTAAATAAATAAAGTCTAAATACAAATAAATACATAATCTTAAAGGTTTATTTCGCATGGAATGATACTCAACTCACCCATTTTAATGTCTTTATAAGTCAAAATATTTTTTGCTCGCTGTTTAAATTTAGCTGGCAACTGAAGGAACTATATATTATGCATGATTAAATAGAATACTCCAAATAATACAGTGTTAGTCCATTATTTGGAGTATTCTATTTAAGCATGCATCATCATCATAAAGGAATATAATAAACTAAGATAAAATAACATAACATTATGCACAAAAAAAGAATGACGAAACAAATGTCAAAAAGAAGCTTGAAAGTGAAAGTACTATAATCTAGATATATCATTGGTAAAATTTTACACTATTTTAGACATATTCTTACTAAGTTTTGTAACAATGTAGGTGCAGTAGTGTGTGAGTCCTGCTTCATTTTTCTCTTAAAATTTTAAAACACAGCTCAGATATGTCAATGTCACAATCAAAATGCACAGCTAAGCTATATAGAGTAATAAAAGATACAATTTTGTTTGGGTAAGTGCATTGATGGTAGAGTTCTGCTCCAAAAACACAATTTGACACTATTTTTAGCATTTTTGTCTGATTTTCCATTATTTTGTAATTAGCATGAAATGAATATCAAAATGAAGTTTAAAAGTAAATAGTGTCTTTTATATGGAGGTTTGAATAAGTAGGAATTTTCCCTATTTTGCCCTAATTTTTAAAATTCGATAGTATTTATGGCCATGAGAAACCCCCAAAAGGCACCACTACACTATTTTAGACATTATTACAAATTTTAAAGCATGTAGGTACAGTAGTGTCAGAGTTCTGCTCTGGAAACCAAAACAAATTTTTTTCTATTTTTTCTAAATTTGTAAAACATAGCCAACATATGTCAATGTGACTAACAAAAGGCACCACAAGCCATATGGAGTATTACTGCACAAACTTTTGTTAGGGTAAGTGCATTAGTGTTAGAATTCTGCTCCGGAAAAGAAAGTGTAAGCCGGCCCGCCGGCCCACCAGCCCGCCCTCTCACCTGGCCGTCGGACTGACATTGATGATAACAAAAACCCTTTTCGAACTTTGTTCGCTGAGGGTTAAAAACCTTCAAAGAGGTACCTCTCTCCAATGCTCCAAATGGTTTTCCTCTTCTATGTTAACTATCTTTTGAATAGTCACAGCTTATACCCCTTAAAGGGCCTCATTGAGCGCATTTTGACATTTTTGGAACTGAGTTATGAATAAGTAGATGCAACTACGAAGTAAAGTCTCTCCTATGAGGCAGATTTTCTATAGGCTGATGCTCGTCCATATCAAGTCCATCATCAAAGGTTGTCAATACTTCATGGAGCATGCAGCGATGATCAAGGTTAACTAAAACTACAACACAATCTCATGTAATTTTCTGCTTGTAAAAAATGGTAGCTTTCTAAATGGTATTTATCTATGTTTGACATTCAATGCGCATTACATGCTGTGGGTCCATGCCCACAATAAAAACTATCATGGTGGTAAAATTTCACAAAAGTATAATTTTCATTTACCAATAGATGCCTAATATATTCTTGATCACACTGAGTCACTAACTGATTTACTTCAAAATGAAGATATGTAGTCTGAAATGTAGAATAATGAACCTGTAATTTATCAGATGTCCCCTTATTACGAACCGAGTGGTTTCATTAAGTTATTAAATGACAAGACAAATGTATTCCATGTACTCAGCTTGAACTGTCAATCATTAAATGCAAAATTTGAACTAATTTAAAGTTATCTTGATATCTATAATAATGACAATAACAAAATTTATGCTCTATGTTTACTGGAAACATGGCTCACGGCGGATGTTGGCCTTTCCCTCTTGCAAATACCAGGATAAAATTACATTTCTAGAGGTAAGTCATGCAGTGGGCACAGAGGAGTGGCTATTTATTTATGCGAGGATATATGTTTAACATTTTGTCAGTCAATGATGATTCAGAAATTTGGGATGGACTGTTTATTGAGATCTGTTAAAAGGATGATTAAGGCGCTAGATAAAAAAGTGGTTCTAGGTAATATATATAGATTCAGATTCAAATTCAGATCACATTTATTTGCTCTATTTTCATTTGTACTTCATTTTTACATTAAAACAGTGTACAGCTGGGGGACTCCTCCAAGATGATCTTGTCATCGCTGCTGAGGGCCCCCCCCCCCCCCCATTACATTATAATTGTTGAAACTATTTATAAATAGTGTTCACGGTGCCGCATGAATCCACACTCTCAGTGGTACATGTTATCTAGTGAGATTTAATAAAACTTAAATTTAATAACAAAAAGTCACTTATTTAAGGAATTAAATGATATTAAAAAAAATAATAATAATAACAATAATAATTTAAAAAAGATATATATAATCAATACATAAATCAAGTATTACATATATAGCAGTCTGATCTGGTGCATATTGATAAATAACTATTTACGAATTTAATTTTAATAAAGGTTTTAAAGGAATTGAGAGAATGTGTGAAAATTTTGCTTTTGATATCATCAGGCATGCTATTGAGGGAATATGGAAATTTATAACTAATAGCCTGCCTGGCAAACTCATGACTCACAGCAGCTAGACGACGATTCCCTCTTGCTCTGGTAAAATGCTCATGTTGATAATCATCTGATATTATAGGCTTCCCAGACACACTGTAGAAAATATTAATACAGTTAAAGATGAAATAAATGCTGTTTTTAATACCTTTAGAAATGTAAAGGATATATTAGTCACCGGTGATTTCAACTTAGATCTTCTGAAATGTACTGAAAATAGTCTTGTAAATAGTTTCTTAGAAATGGTTATCTCCTGTAGATACATTCCAAAAATTACTATGCCTACCAGATTAACTCAGCATCAGGGTACACTAATAGATAATTTCTTTGTTAAAATTTCTAGTAATTTTTCTAATAATATTTCTGGTATTTTGATGAATAAAATTTCCACCATTTGCCTTATTCTATCTATCTAGATTATTCAAAGTTTAACAAAAAACCTAATGCATGATTTAAAGTAGTGACTTCATCAACTGAAGCATACAGTGATTTGAAGAATGATTTGCAGTCAGATCAAATTAGAAGAAAACTGTTTTAGGTCTAAATCCAAATGATAGTTATGCAAACTTTAATGCAATACTTAATGAATTGATGCAGGGGCGGGGGCCTAGCTCAGAGGTAGCGCTCTGGGCTTCCAACCGCTGGGTCCTGGGTTCGATTCCCGGTCGAGCTTAAGTTGGATGGGTGTTTCCTCCTTCATGTCATTGCCATGGTCTCTGCCTGTCCTAATTAGCCCAACTGGTGCAGAAATACAGGATGTAAAGCCCTAATCACACACGCACACACAATGAATTGATGCAAAAACATTTCAAAGTATGGTATGTAAAATTTAATAAGTATAGATATAGAAAATCCAAATGGATTACTTTTGGTATTTTGAAATCAATCTCTTATAGTGACACGTTATATACTAAACTCAAGTCACCTTCACTTCATAGTATACATTATGAAAGACAATTTACTATATTAAAAACATAAAATCGAATACTAAGTAATAGTAAATGTATTGCTAAAAAAAATTACTATGCAAATCTTTGTAATAAATATAAATCTGATATGAAAAATATTTGGGTCACAATAAAGTTAATAATAAAACAAAATCAAAAAAATAATTTCCTAAGAAATTTTTAGTAAATGGCTCACAAACTTCTGATGAGAAGAATATACCTACCGGATTCATTCAATACTATGTAAATGTTGGACCGCGACTTTCAGATAAAATACAAACGCCACAGAATAAATGCTTCCGTGATTAGCGGTATAACCCCAGTATGTTTGAATTTCATGAAATTAGTAGCAATATGATTATAAAATCTATAGATAGCCTAAAACCGAGGACTTGTTGTGGTATTGATGGTGCTTCAAATCAATTATTAAAATACTTAAAAAATTTAAAAAATCAGATCCATTAACTTCAGTAATAAATCAGAGTGTTAGGATAGGAATATTTCCCAACTATATAAAAACAGCCAATGTACAAAAAAGGTGATAATAAAAATTTTGAAAATTATCGACCAGTGTCAATCTTATCCAGTGTATCAAAGATCTCTGAGAAGGTAATAAATAATCAAATATATGACTAGAAATAAATAATTTTATATCAGTTGCGGAATGGCGGAATTCAACCCAGAATAGTGATTTGCATAATTTCAATGGTTTAGTGTGCTTTGTTGGTTCTGTGTGAAATGCATAAATTCAAAGTCATTGCTATGTTTTCATTAATTACAAAATTTAATAGAAATTGTGCTGTTTATTGATTATTGCAATAATATTTTGATTTTAATGCACAGTATGTGCATTTTTTTCTGTGTACCTCCTTTTAAATTATAAAACAAAATTAATGTAGGTACATGGATACAAGCAATCCATGTACGGAGCAATAGTTACCTGCAGGTATACCTTAACATGAGTTTTAATGAGTGTAAAGATGGGAGTATTCGCTAATAATGATGATGAAGGTAGAATTATGGCTTAATATAATAAACTATCATTATAAATCTAGATTAAGCTGGTGCGATTGACAGTAATTATAATCAAAGACTTCCTGTCTTTAATTGGCATGTTCATCATCATTGTCATCATTGTGGTGTAATTTATTTTAATGTTTTTTTTATCTCTACATACCTTTTTAAAAAAAATTTTAACTTTTAAAATTATATGATTAATTTATTAAATAACATTTTGTAAAAATATAGAATCAGTTATATACCCAAACTATATAATAACTGATTTTGTAAAATACGGAGTTGTAATTTAACAATCTTTTCTATTGCCAATCAATGAAGCAGATCAGAAATGGGTGATATATATTGATACTTGAAATTTGTAGACAGGAAACCAGTAAACAGAGCGGTAATTATATTTTATTCCCCCTGCCTAATTAAAAATGTGTAACTGCTATATCTAACAGATAAATAAATCCAGAAACATTTATTTCCGTCTCATGAAACATTCCACTGATCTTAGCACTTTCTGATATTAATAATATAAATATTTTCCTATAAATCTCTACAAGGAGGTTTCACATCACCGTAAACGGAGTTGTATTTCTGCTTATAAAAAATTGCAAACTGAACATGAACAAACAGTGTTTTTTATAATATCTGCATAGCATATTTTAATTTTATTGAAGAAAAAAAAAGGATTTGAGAGCCCTATATGGATTTTGATCACAATGAGAATTTCAGTATACAAAGGTAGGGGTGCAGACATTCGAATTTTATGGACTTAAAGGCATATAATATGAAAATAAAAATTCTCTTCTTGAGAGATATCAACGTTGTTTTCTTATCATAAAACACATAATTTATACTACATGTGAGTGAAAACAGACTAAAAATCGAATAATTATTTACGAAGATATGACATTTTGAAATCAGTGGACAGAAATTTCCAGTTTGGGGCCTTTTTAATTGATTTTACCCATATATGATTATAACGTATGGAAGACATGTAGGCCTTAATTAATTCTTCAATTTTTACATGTGTGAATTTGTGCAGAGATGGTTGAACACTTTGTTGCGTCATCACACTGTTTCAAATCATATATATGCATGTATTAGCATCGTTCGGAACGGTCTGCATGGTCTGCAATTTACGGAACGTACTAAGGAAAAAGCCAGGAGCGATATTAGAAGTATTCGCCGGTAAGCCCAAAAACCATATATTCTTTTGAATAAGTCATAGGGGATTTCAGCGAGCAAGCCCAAAGGCTAGCTCATCTCCAAAGACCTGCTTATCTCGGCAGATATTGGATATTGGCAGCAACAACAGTGGTGGATCAGCTCAATGAAACCCATGAGTGAGCTGTCTGGCGGAGGAACTCACGAGTGGCGAAGCACGACAAATTTAAATGTTAATTTTTTATTTGATCTACCAGATTTGACATTTAAAATTGTTTGTATTACTTTGAGGTTGAGAAGTGGAAAAAAAAGGTATCTCTTAACATCACGATCCAACAAAAGTAATTTAATTAATTTAAATATGAAATCATCAAAAGGATGAAATTGATGTCCCCTTGTCATACTACTAAGATGTCTTCCTCTTGCAAATTGGTAATTTAAGCTGACCATGCTCAGGGGCGTCATTTTCTCTTGAAGGGTGGGATGTAGGCCTACGCTGTCCGTTTCACTGTGCCTTTCCCTTACAAGTTGCCACAGTAAACTCACACTCAAGAAGTATAATTAATAATTAGTTATGGTCAAGTCCTGAACGCAGCTAGACTCAAGACTCAAGACGAATTTATTTGCCTTCATACAGGTGACAATAATATAATATAATTAAACAATCAATATAATCTAATACAGTGTATGAGAGGCCAGGAGGAACACTCTAAGACACATTAATAGTATCGCTATTGAGTGCCCTTCTGGTTTTCCGAGAGATCCAAGCAAATCATTATTAGTGAATGACAAACGGCATATCTATTTTACATTACATAAATGAAGATGTTTGGAAGGATGTCCCTAAGATTGTTTATTGAAATCAAGCATGTTGCAAGAAGGAGATCACTGAGCCCATGTTATCTTTTTGATGATAGTCACATGCTAGACATAAGTATGATATGAAGTTTACATCAATGGACAAATGCCCCAAAACAAAAACGTGTCCAAAAAAGTTATTGCTGTGAATTTCAAGGGTTGGGGGATGATTGCATTTATCATTCCCCCTCATCGAAACAGGGAGTACATATATTCCAAATCCCCTCACCCCTCTATTGATGCAATTGAGTTGTTTCTTTGTGACAAAAACAAATGGCCATAATACTGACAAGAATGCCAAAATAATTGGAAAGATAGTAAATATCTGAAGTTAGTTTTTACGGAGAGGTTGTTATCAGATCAGATAGATAGTTGGGATTTGACTTTTTGCTGAAATTTTTTAACTACATTATGCCACATATATAATATGATTAAAAAACTTACATGAGATGGACATTAATTTTGATTTTTACTGTAGCTGCATTACACTTGATGATTTAACATGCATAGAAATTCCCTACAGTCAGTAAATTATGAGGACACGGTGAAATTCCACACCGGCCCCCCTCACTGATTTTAACTAATTATCAATGAGATGCTAATCATTAGGTTAACACTTCTAAAAATGTCACTCACTTCTAAAAATGTCACTTACTAGCTGACTCCTTACTCAATGCCATCAGATATTTCACCAGGGGTCTCTCTAACAGAGCGCAGGATGTTTCTCCATTCCACCAGGTGTCACTTTATGCAGGTTAAACTTTACATTCCACCAGCATATAGATTGAGATTCATATTTATTTTGCCCACAATTATTACAAAAATATGTTAAAAATACCGAGAATTTCTTTTAATAACAAATATTGAGCAGGGTGACTCCTCTAAGATGATCATGTCATCGCTGCCGAGGGGCCACCCACAAACCAACACTAACTATAGAAAATTACAATGATGCCAGTGCCTGGAGTCCATGTTCACAATGAATTATATGAAGTGTTATTACAAAAAAAATATAGCTTTCTTCAATTAACCAAAATATAGCTTTCTTCAATTAACTAAACAAGTATAATTATGCAGTAAAGACACTACAAGTTATGACACAAAACAGTGTGAAATGTTACATTGGCTATCAATAATCTTTGTCTTAATCTAAATTATAAAATCAATTGACATATTATTAAAATTAGTAGGGAACCTGCAGCATACAGATTGTCTTGCGAACCATTATTTCTACAACTCATTCAAGATAATTTCTTAGGTGAAGAAATCATTTTGTTTTCTGAGGGTATTTTAGTGTATTAATTCATATAATTAATATATGCTATGTTATAATGGTATACAATAAGGATATAATGCATGTAAGAGCAATAATTTCAGTGCATTGTTGCATTTCATGATAAGAATAAAATGTCAGTTCATACTGCGAAATTGTTGACACGCTATCCCAGATTTTTGCAAACGCACACATTTTAAGTAAGAATTGATAAGTCAAATGTGTGTTGAGACTGACCTCTGTTCTAATTATGATATTTTTTTCACATTATACCTAGTAAGAGCTCTGCACTGGTCACAATGAAGTAAAAATGAACTTTTAACTCAACTGAAAACAAAACACTGTATGATGGTATCCGAGCCCATAAAAATTCAATGGCTATCATATCGCATATTTCAACAACCTGGCTTAGAATGGAGATATTGACCTAATTTCTTCAAAATTTTCAAAAAATGATAAGTGGAATAGGAAAAACTCTGGGGAGGAAAAACTTTTTGACCTTCAGTTTTTTTGGAGCACCCTACTGAATATTCAAGTGTTGGTCATCCTATGAACTCTAAAAACAAAACTCTCCCAAATCATGGAGGACTGCAATGATGCAATACATTTTTAATGAGTTATTTCTACTTGAATGAGGGGTTTTGATTATTCAGCAGACCACTTTGATCCATCTGTTTTAGTAAGGTAGCATGAGATAATTTGATTAATTCCTAAAATACTTAATATACACCTTGCACGATGTCCTAAAAGTGGACTCGAGCATTACATGATCGTCATTGCTTGGGATAAGACCAAAGCTAAAATTTAGTACTTTTTCATTTGAGTCACCATCTATATTATTGTCATTTAGTATTATCTACTCATGTTAATTATCTTGGAATAATAATAGATGACAAATTACAATTGAAACAACATATCATAAAACTAGAAAAATACATTGTAAAACTTTAAATAAAAACTTAAAAACATTTGTGTCTGACTCCGAAAAACGAAAACTGTATTTTGCATAAGTACTTTCAAAGCTTAAAGTTTGGAATTCAAATGTATGGTGCAGCTGCAAAATTATGTATAATGAAACTCAAAACATTGCAAAATAAAGAGATTGAGTGATTAAGTTTGTATTCGAAGTAATATATATATATATTACATGTGTCATTAATATTACAAAACAAACATACAAAACATACAACATTACAAAACCAAGTCTAGTGTCTACAACTACTCTTGTGTATACAATCTATAATCTACTAGTTTTTCCAAAGATTTACTTAATAAACGCAAGTCAGTTCCAGTTTTTCTTACATATATATACATGAATATAAGACAGAGTTAATACTGTAGGTCAATACTGCAAGTGGTCACAAAAACAAACTAGAATAAAAAGTTAATTTCAAATGAAAGAGGGTGTCCATGGGTTGGGTCAGTGGGTGGGGGCTTCAGAGCAACATTACGCTGACCTCTGAAATGGCGAAAGGGGGTGTCCATGGGCTGGGTTAATGGGCGGGGTCTTCAGAGCAACATTGCACTGATCTCTGAGATTGCGAAAAGAGGTGTTGGATTTGAAAGATTCCTTTGTCTAGTGGAAAGGGGTATATAAAATAATCTTTTGTCTTTGTCACCCTCCCCTATTTTTTAAAGCTATTATAAATTTAATGCCAGCTGAGGTACTAGACAAAATAAAGAACTATTGATAATCAGAGTTAAGACAGAACACGTTAAAAATCAGCAGTTTATAAAGGCACGATATTGTGAAATAATTTTCAGAAACAAAACAACCATGATTTCAAAACATCAAATGCATTACCCAACAGGATCAGAAAAATGCTTCATTAGCGGTTAAATGTCTGTCATAAATCGACATTCACCTTCATTATTTTCATATATCTGAAACCTAATACTGTATAAGCAAGCAGCCTGACTAGCCTTGACTTTTTCTGGTCATCATATCCACTTTTGGTGAATGAATTCAGTACTACCGTTCGGTATAGTTTCAGTTGTAAGGTGTTTAAATGATGGTCTAGCTCCGTCCAGCTCAGTATAGCTTCTAAAGATCGAATATAAGATTTACTCAAACTACTTATTGAATAGAAATAATATAACCTATCCAAGTTTTTGCTATGTACAAAAAACAAAATGAATATTTAAAGCGACAAAAGAAGCGGGCTGACTTACTTCCACAACCAAACAATATAACAAACTGCACTTTGTTCATTGGTGGTAGATGGTCATAATGGGGACCGTTTTTCATATTTGGGTTTTTCAGATTTTTGTTGGTATCATTTCAATTTTATCAGGATATGCCGATCACACTTGCATAAAGGCGCATTACAGGGAAGAAGCAAGCATCAGTTGCATTTCTCTTGAAATGGTTGAAAAGGACCAAAAAATGACATGCGCCCATGCCTGTTCTCAGCAGACAGTACCTCTGTGCATTGCATTTATTTCAACTGAAATCAACTGTGAACTGTGTTTGCCTGCCCGAATAGTCAGGCACAAACTCCATGGACCAACTATGAAAAAGTGCCAGTTATGATTAGGCCAGACTTTGAAAAGGAGCTGCTGCAGGTAGTTACCTTTAATCATTTAAAGCATTTTTTTTTTTTCTTTAAATGTATAGATTTTTTTTGTAGCAGTGGCTCGTTTATATTTTTCATAACTCTGTCTAAGAGTGGCAATTTTCTATTTAGAATACTGACATGCCTGTGTTTAGCGATAAGGCAAGGAGATTGTAAATTTGACTCTTTAACATCTTTTATTTTAAAATAGATTCATGGGAGCTTGAACAGCCATTTAAAGCAGGTGACCGTTATGTACAGGAGACCGTTACAGCAGTTGTGACAGTGCTTAAAAAGTGAAAGGATTATTTTCACATTACTTCAGACATTTTGTTATATATGTCATCTGGACCTAGGACACAATATAACAATGACTGTTATGAGCTTTAACAATGCCAGATACATGTAATGAACAGTTCTGTGACAAAAATTAGGTCAATGACTGATAGGAGATTTGGATCGATAACGTGCATAAATTTTATAACAGTTTGCTTGGTAAAGATAGAAAAAAATGATGAATCTCTGTGAAAGATATGAAACACAAATCTTAAGACTGCATATATTATGTAATTATTTTGTAATAGTGTCAGGTGTGGAAAATATATTTTGTCCAAATTTCTACTATCCTGACTATTACAAAATCACGATAATTATAATTGACCATAGTTTAGCTAATTTTGCATAAAGTCCTGCAACAATCTTTTTTCAGGTGAATGACCACATTTCCTAGAATCTATAAATAGAGCTTACAGACCATTACTATGAGAAAAGTTACGCTTCTTGCAGCCAGCAGTAGTGGCTGAACTGTCTAAGGTGTTGGTCTGCTTGAAAAGGGCTGGGAGTGCAGCAGTCCAGGGAAAATTTATATTTATATTTAATATCTACTATATCAACTATTATCACACAAGTCTGGCACCGGTCTCTTTTAAAGAGAGCTTTATTTGTAATCCATTTATTTATATTAAAGCTTTCATATATATGATCATGTATTTGCATTCATTCCATTTCACACTGGACAATTAAACACTGTACCACGGCAACAATTTACGGGACAGGTATGTTATCCATTGGCCTCAGGGTCAATTGTAAAGCAGTTTTGATTTTTGTAACTGAGCTGTTTACTCTGAATAAATATATTTTATCAATCAATCAAACAATTATGAATTAACTGTATGGCAAAGCTAGTGCAGCTCATCAGATGCTTACTTAAGTTATATAACCAGCTAACCGAGGCAGACATAATGAGGTGACAAGGCTCTTAGTCAACACCTTAATACAGAATATGGTAAAAACTCGAATGCGTCAGGACCCTCAGTAATTACCTTAAAAAATCTTAATTTTTCAGCAAGGATGTTGATTTGGTTTGATACAATAAATGAATATATATAGCAGAACTGTCCATTTGATCTGCATGTTTTCAGGGTGCTCTGTTGTCTGGACAAACAACATACACATTTATTTTCATATGCATAGAAATTGTCTCCTTCCAAAAGCAAAAGATCCAGTAGATTGCAATGTGTTTATAAGGTGAACCCATAGACTGTTTAAAAGATCAATTTAGCGGTATTACTGTGAAATGTTTAGTAATTCAATTCACTGACTTTACACATATAAAAACAGGGACATTTTTTGGGTCTTTGCTGACACTGCTGACGTCAAAATACTTAACTTTTGGTCACCTTCCTGACGTCAGGATGCTTATAGATATCATCCATACTGACAGTCGGGAAGACACTATTATTGACCACTTACTGACAAGTCATAGACCGAGCAGCAGTTTCACAATTGTCAGTAGGGTCCAATATGGGCTTTCTTGCTGACGTCAGGATGTCTATGAATTTCATTCTTACTGACAGTCAGGAGAAACTGTGTTCTTAGGATTTACTGACAGACCATAGATAGGTTTCAATGTCAGCATGGTTTTATTTTTGCTGTCTTACTGACATCTGGGTGTGCATCAAATGGCATGCATATCGATTGGAGATATTTGACAAATGTCAGAAGTGTGCAATTTTTGCCTTTTTTCTGATGTCAGGATACCCGTAAATGTAATCAATAATATCATTGAACACTTTGCAGTATTGAGTCACCAATAGACAACAAGGAAAATTTTTAAAATATTTATTAGTCAGTTTTCTGACATGCAATAGATTTATTTGCACACATTAATGTTGCCTACTGCGTCAGTAGTACTGACATACAATGCCGTGCATAAGCAAGTGAACCACACTGCAAACCATCTATCTTTGTAATTTATTTGTATTTACGACTCTTCAAAAACAAAACAACATCTTGAAATTAGGCTACACTAACTAATGCGGTCTCCTCTAATCATGATATATTGTTAAAAGCTGTGGAGTTTAATAAACTATCACTTTCAAGATTATTAGTCTTTTTGGGAGCTTCACTTGCTTATGCACGGCACTGTACATCAAGAGCTGGCATTTTTGCCAAAATTTACAATTCGCATATTGGTAGTTTACTAAGCTGTTTAAAGAGGCCTAGGGTATCACATTCATTAAAAAGATATACAAAATTTATTTACCAAAATAATCACTAACCTACGTGTCATAAATTCATAATACAATCTCATGACTGAAAACCAATGCAATAAAGTTTACATATGGCACAATTACTATGTATGAGATATATATATTTTGTATGGATTTTATTTGAGGTGTCAATTAGTTCTCAGCATTATGCTTTGATTGCTGTTGCTCTCATCCACCGTCCCCATGTCATGGAATCTGAAAATAAAAAAGCAAACGACTAATGCACACAATAAATCAAGTGCAGGTGCATAGCTTGAATATTGCAATCCCTCTTGTAATGATCCCATACTGGTTGTTCAAATGCAATTAAAGTTTGATATATTTAGTATCAGAGAATCACGAGTGCAAAATTACCTGAATAGCAATTATAAGAATTCTGATTTTTTTAAACTTTTTCATCCTTATAATTGCAATTAGATGATTGCAGGGTGGCATTTGACCATTTGACACTTAACTCTGCAACACTCATACAATCAAGTTTAAATTGGGAAAAGAAATCATTTTGGTGAATTATTTTCCCATGTACTTCAAATGATTAATAAGAATAATCATATGATTGATTGATTAAATAATCTGTTGATATCTAACAACTACAGTTGAAAGTTATTAGTTGAATTACAGAGTTTAACAATAAATTGTGGAATTAAGTGTGTAAAGGTTTTTTAAGCTTACTGTAAAGAATGTTTGACTATTTTATCAAATACAACTATGTGATACATGTTAATTAATGTGATATGATTGTTCTGTTTCTTATCTAATTACAAAGTCACTGTTTCATCAATCTATATGTGGCTCATTCCCTTTGATGTCTTGTTCTGTAAATTTCAAAGCATTAATCTTTCTGAGACAGGACGGATGTTATGTAATACACTTAACACACAGATGGTCTAAGCAAATAAGATAAGGAAATATTATCTAATCCTTTTTTATCCCATAAACATAGTACATGAAATAAAAAATGCAGATTTTGTGAGCTCTGATAAATTAAAAAATATGTAATGAACCAAATTAAAGAATTTATAATATCTGTGAAGTCTTAATTTTCATTACATTTTATCTTTCTTTATGATTCTTGATTGAACACCTAATGTTATATATATAAGTATAATGTATTCTATTATAATGTCTTTATAAATATGTATATTTTAAATTTTGATGATTGTATGGTATGGACATTTATCTGTACATGCCAGACGATAAACAGCTATTACTATTACTATTACTATTACTATTACTACTACTACTACTACTACTACTACTACTACTACTACTACTACTACTACTACTACTACTACTACTATCTGGTTCAATGTCACAGATTGATACCATTTATTAAAGATTTCATTTGAAACTGTGTAGGTGCCATTTGATGAAACAAATTGTGCATTTTAATACACATATCCTAAATACAGATGATTTCAGCTTTGTTTGTTCTAAATTCCATTGTAAATTATATGCATTAGAACTAATTTGACCCTCATTGATTGTAAATAAAGCAATAAAATTAAAGCATGAGAATACAAACGCCTTAATAAAATCACAAATAGCAGGATTTTCAAAACATACTAAAAAGGATCCTTACCCTGAGAGATGTTTTGTCACTGCAGCTAAACTTTTGAAGAACTTGTCCTATACTGCTTTTTACTTGTCATTTTTCATTTGGTGGCCCATGCATGTTGCCACAAGAAATTTCTTGACTCTGACCTGCATTTAGTCTAAGGTGGACCGACACACAGAGGAGGGAGGTACCTGGGCTCATTCAAGCATGATGGTGAGGGCCAATCACTGACCCTCACAGTCAAAGGTATCCCCATCAGAATTCCAGATTAGTCTCAAAATATCATTTGCTGCTGTACATCCAAGCAATGAACATCACCTGAAGTGGGCCACTTCAAGCCTTAAGAGATGAAATCAGGAACTTCATCACTGAGATTATCAGAAATTGTGAAGTTTGTGCAAAGTTTGAAAGAGGAAACTAAAAAAAGTGCTAAATGCATATTTTTGTCAAGAAAAAAAAACTGATCGAGTAATTTACATGTGATGTTTCTTTTAAAAAGAGTATGAGGGACACAACCTTACTGAAAGATAATTTATTTGCATAAGTATTACATGAGACAATTCTGTAGTTTACAATGTTTGTTACTGTTTCAGAGGCATCATTGAGGAAGCAGTCACTTAAAAAGTGAGGACTGAAAATACAGGCCATGCCGGCACAGTGTGATTAGGTAAGATCAGGTGCTGTATTAGACTGTAGTTCCTTTTACATATACAATTCTAACTTGCCATTTATTGCACCCAAGTCATATGACAGTTTGCCACAAATTTGTGACTCTCGGACACCTGTCAAAAAGGTAGCTTAAAAACAATTCCATGCTTTAACATTTATTTTTTTGTAGTCTGTGAGCTAGTCCTAAGAAAGCATGATTTAAACCCAACCCCAATTGGCCCTGCAAAATGTATGTGATAGTAACCTTTCACTGCCATGTTGATTGTTCAAGCTTTTGATTATTTACAGGTCACATTAAAAGTAAGGGAACTCTGGCTCGGTGGAAGAACTTGCAGAACCTGCCAGGCTTTCGTAATGCCAAAAGAAGGCAATCATTTAAAATACATCTATAGTATAATTTTAATAAAAATTATTTATTTTATGCCATTTTCTTTTCAAACAATGTATTGAGATACATGCCTGGTTTGAATAAAGCTTGCGTGGTTTACTGTTCTTCGTGTATTTGTCATTTCATAATTGCAGTCACAAGGCAGTAACAAACTGCATAAATTATCAGACTGTCCATTCTGACAGTCAGTAATGATATCAAAGGGGCATACTCCAGACTTTAGCATGTAGTTATGCATTGCATAATTATATTGTGAGTAAAGCGGCATCTGGACCAATGTCTAGACGGTCAGTACCTTTTCAAAAATATGGTCCAACTGATGTCAGTATGCTAGTAAATACTAAGCCTTAGCCATTTCTTTAGTATGGTCAGAATTGTCAGGATGATTGCCTGAACCATAGTGTACTGACGTCAGGAAGTAACATATATAAAGGTCATCCTGACAAGAAATGCTTGCAAAAGGCTTGTATTCTGACATGAATTAACTGGGAATAGGTGTCAGGAAGACTGCATATAATGGTCTTTTCTGACAGTCAGTAATGCTCATAAATTAATGAACTGCTGACGTCAGAATGATGGAGAAAACTGCCCATACCTGCCGTCAGTAGTGTCAGTAGCACCCTGTTTTCTGTCCCTGTTTTTAGCTGCCCTTGACTTGTCCTTGGGATATTGGCAAATTGCCATGGAGAGTGAGGACCAGAACCTTCCTGGCCATACAGGAAGTGGCTAGCAAGAAGAAACCAATATGGCTGCCCAGTGACTTTAACCAAATTTACAAGGTGCGTAAATCTCATTTAATAAACACAAGTCAGCTTGAATACGTTTGGACACATTGCCGTTTATTGGCTAAAAAAGAAATGGATGGACACACAGATAGACGACAGACACAGAGACAGATGACAGACACAAAACATATATATACAGCTTGCTTTTGTAGATAGCCAAGATACAGCAGAGCATATTTCCCAAAAGCAAGAGGAGTTAAGGCGGTTAAAAAGGGTGAATGTGATGGTAGGTTAGTGAAGTGATGTGAGGGAAGAGCTAAAGCGGGCGGAGAGAATGAGCCAGCTTATGAGCATTGGATGCCATGTCATCCAGGGATGGTCTGACATACGTGCTGTATGCATGCGAACGCCAGCGGTCAAGTAACTGGATGACTGTATCTGGCAAATTTGCTGCAGCTGCGTCAGTGGCAGACCCTGCTCGCAATGAATGTGGGGTAAAAGACTGTGGATCAAGGCCTAGGCGAGAGCAAACTGCTTTGATCCCAGCAGATAAAGTCCTATGAGTCAATGGTTGACTGGACTGATATTGGAATAATGGGGCCGATTGTGGAAAAGACCGTATATGAAGGTAAAATTGCATAGTGCAATGAGCACAGACGTCTGCTCTAGTACATCCTACTATGACGCTAAAACCTTTTAGCGAAGTTTTGGATGACTTTACTTTGAAAGAAAAGTATGGCGTGGAAGCCACGTGACATGATATATATGACCCTCCCAGACCCTCCATGAAATTCGTAGTTTTGTGGAATTTGCATCATACTATAGAAAGTATGTGCTGAACTTTGCTGCCCTAGCTGCCCCATTGCGTGCCCTGTTGTCTCCAAAGGTCCCTTTCAAGTGGACCTCTGCATGTCAAAGTGTTTTTGAGGCCCTTATTAAGGCCCTCACAAGTGTGCCAGTATTGGCTCTACCCCGTGAGGGCTGCCCTGTTATTCACAATACAGATGCTTCTGATCTGGCCATAGGTGGTGTTTTGTTCCAGGTAATTGAGGGAAAAGAACGTTTTATTGCCTATGCATCTCAAGCGCTGTCAACCAGCCAGAGAATTTACTGTACCACTTACAAGGAACTTTTGGCCGTTGTCCGAATGGCCAAGATCTTTAGGCCCTATCTGTCTGGTCAGGGATCAGTACTTTTAAGGACTGACCACCGTGCTCTTGTCTGGTTGCAGAATTTCAAAGATGCTGAGGGCATGCTTGCCCGTTGGTTAGCATCTTTGGCTGAGTATGATTTTAGAATTTAATACAGGGAGGGTAAAAAGCATGGAAACGCTGATGGTTGTTCTAGAATTCCTGTCTGTTGGTGTAAAAGAGACGATTGCCCCGACCCAGGGCATGGGGACCTAGTGGTGACTCTAGTACAGTGGAATGCTGACAGGGCCCACGGATTATGAAACCATGGGAACAGGCACCATTGTGGCGCCAGAGACAGGTGCCCGAGGCAGCTAGTGTTGTAGGCAGTGTAGGCAGTATAGCTGAGACACCAGCCCGTACTGAGACCGTGTCTGTGAGTCAGCCAATGGTGGCAGTCTCTGAGACCTCTCCCGAAGTAGACAGTGGGGCGTAACCGGAAGTGGCAGCCCCGGCGGAAGTGGGTGGCCCGGGAAAATCTGACGTCCTGGATCTGAATTGGTTGGACATGTGGACAAGAGATGATATTGTGGCTGCTATAGTGATATAGCTGGTAGACCCCGAAGTGACAGGGATATTTGGGCCCAGTACAATTGGTTGCACTTAAAAGATTGGTGGTGGTGGTGGTTTAGGGCTTTACGTCCTGTATTTTCTGCACCTGATGGGCTAATTAGGACTGGTAAGGACCATGGCAATGAGATGATGGATGAAACAACCATCCAACATAGGCTCGACCAGGAATTGAACCAGGGACCCAGTGGTTGGAAGCCCAGCGCGCTACCATGGAGCTAGGCCCCCACCCTCCTTAAACTTAAAAGATGGGAAATTGTACAGAGAACATAGGTTGACTACAGGAGAATTTGTGGAGCAACTGGTAATCCCTTCTAAGTTGAAGTGGGCGATATTTGAGCAATTGCATGCTTCACGGTTAGGCGGACACATGGGAATCCATAGTGCAGTGGCCAAGGTCCGCAGAGAGTACTACTGGCCAGGGTACAAGGAGGACATCGTCCGGTTGGTTGGATGGTGTGAAATTTGCCAAAAACGTAACCAAGGTCCCATTACAATAGGTTCCTGCTGGGATGCCCATGGAAAGAATGCCGGTTGACCTGTTATATGGCCATGTCCTCCAGGACCAGCCATCTTGTCCGATTGAGTATGTTGATAAAGTTGTCTATGGAAGACTTCTTTGGGACTGGAGCGCCCCGGTTGATGCCTACAAACCGCATGGAAAGTGGGGGGAAAATGGCGTCACCCCGGCCAGTTGAGGATTCCAGACTGAGTCCTGAGGCTGAGCCCTTTCTTCCAAAGAGGCTGAGACAACATTCGATAAGGGTTGTGTAATCTAATCCCCGTCTGTCCGCTATAAAGCGAATATATGTATAGAATGAGCTTTTTAGTGAATTGATAGTGTATGTCTGATTAAGTGGAGCCCCTAACTTATCTTTTTGTGAGTTACGTTTTCATTGATACAGAGTGAGTATGCCTAATTATCAGAAAAAGGAGTGAATCAGCTTTAGAATTTTTTAGGGCAAAAGTTAATTCTTTAAGTTGAACCCTGTATCGATGTGGTTTTCCAAAGGAAGTGTCAGTGTGACCTTGACCTTTTTTTGTAGGTTTCATTCACTCGCTTAGTGAGTTATGTGTGACTTTATCTTTTCATAGCAGCATCTCTTTCATTTATATAATTGTAGGAAACATGGGTGTCTTGTCTCAAGTTTATGAGCATGTTGCTGTGAATGTGTGTGTGTGTGTGTGTGATTAGGGCTTTACGTCCTGTATTTCTGCACCAGTTAGGCTAATTAGGACAGGCAGAGACCATGGCAATGAGACGAAAGAGGGAAAAGCCATCCAACATAGGCTCAGCTGGGAATTGAACCGGGACCCAGCGCTACCTCTGAGCTAGGCCCCTGTTATGGTAAAAATTAGGTTTGTAACATTTTCAGTGCCCTAGCAGTGGATTTCTAGTGATAGGAATAGCTGTTTTCCAGTGGTAAACTGTCAGATTGGCGTGTTTTATCTGAGTTGTATCATGTAAAGAGTTGGCACATGACAAATTGTGCCGGAATAATGGATTGGATCAGTCATGGAGTTGCAAAACTTGTTTGTTTTGGGTTGAGTCCAGTGGGTGGGTCCTGGAAGGTCCCTGATACCTATTCCATCAATTTGTATTTTGACATTGTTTGGTGTATTTTGGCAGTGGAGTTCCTTTGTCTGAGAAAAACATGTGTTTCTTATTAGTCAAAAACCCGCCAAAAAGTGCCTGGACTTTTTACCCAGGCAATTAGAGGTCATTACTTAGTCGAGTTGGTGCAAAGATCATGTCATCACCCCCTTTGGTTGGCAAGTTGACCAACTTGACCTTTCATTTATGAGGGGGGGGGGCGGGTAAATGGTGCCAAAATTCTATATTTGACGAGTTTTATTACCTTTAGGGTGAAAGACATAGTGGCACAGGTCCTCCTTGCTTCACTCCTTTCTTGAAGATCGTTCAGAAAGGACCTAAGCTGCTCGGAGTTTTATATTGATTGTATCGTGGAGAGTGAGAGAAAAAGAACGATGGAATTGCTATTTGGTGATGTGCCACTGGCCGATGTTGTTATACAAGGTCACATCGTCCGGAGAAGGCCCCCTCCCCAGTTCCATGGGTATCCTGCTCTTACTTCTCCTGGTCCTCCTGGACCCTCAGGCACAGGAAGGAGAATACCTGCAAGACCGGACTCTCCCCTCTGACATTACACACAGGAGAGGCATGATGACCTCATGCGGGACAGAGACGATGCCATCCTGGAGTTGGAAGGCGAGAAGAGGAGGTGCCGGGACCTGGAGCACCAGGCTTACCTCCACCTGGATGAAGCCCTGAGCCCTTGTCTCTCCTTCCCCAGCTTCCAGTGTGGCCCTTTTCTTGGGCCCACTGCCGCCGCTTGTTGCCCCCAGACAGCTTCAACCCCCTCTGTGCAATTAAAGGTTGATGATATCTATATACCCCCATGATATCTAACACCTGCTCTTAAAGGGCCCAAGGTTTTGATGGGGTTAAAAGGGATAAAAGAAATTTTGGGGTAAATCCCCGACAGTCTCCGCAGGTCCGCAAAAGTCCGCGAAAGGCCCCGTGAAGCAATTAGGCATCCCATGGGGGTAAGCGCAACGCCCCGTTATAATCCGTGACATTCCATGTCTCGCCGACAGTCGGTGATACATCATTCCATATGAGTCATACTGTATGCATGGTCAAGTCACTAGGCATTAGGGTATGCCTAAGCCCAATAGTGGATTTTCACAGAAAGTTCTCTGTACTTCCACCAGGTGGCTTAAACAGAATACTGCAATTCTATTGGCTAAACAAGTTCCCGCCCTTGACTGTGATTGGCTGAAGCAAAGTGTATCCAAGCAGCAGTATTTTTAGTGCATTTAAAATGTATATTTGACACTTTATCATTTAGTTGATTTTCGTTATTTTTCTGAGAAAGTTATATTTATGGAATTAGTTAGTTATGAACCTACTACGTCTGGAAAGCATAATGAGTAATAAGAGGAGAGGAAAGACTTATGTCCTGCTGAATTCAGGGCTGTTCAGTGAAAAGACTCTATTCTATTGTCACTCTGTGATAGTATCCAGGTTTTTTGTCCATTGTATTATCCAGGGGCGTATTCTGGGATGTTTTTCCATTTATCAGTCTGGCGGAAGCTGCCCCCCCCCCCCCCTGGAGGAATGAAGTCTCACTTCCCTGACATCATGTCCTACGGGGCAGGTCCAGCTCATAGTCCAAAGGGGTTCCGTGTTGTCATCTGGGGTTCGCTGATACTCCTGCAACCCTGTCATCACAGCCCTTGATTGTTGATAGTAAGATCAAAGGGTGCTCTTTCTACTAGTCTTGAATAAACAATAAATTTTCTCTATTTTCTTTCGATTGAAGTGTCACTATTTGTATTGGGTAGCTCTCATCTTCTGGATTAAGGCCATGTAAATTTCATTGCAATGTGATTAGTAGATCCTGAGATATCTATTCTCAATGAATTTAAATATTTTTAACTGCATCTTTACCCATACCAGTTCATTAAATCCTAAATAAACCAGAGTTTGACCAAGATTATAAGAAGTGATAAGTGCGTCATTATTTAGAAATAAATATTTAAAACTATCACGCTATGTTTGCGCAATTGAATAAAGTTATGTTATCTTTAACAATTACAATATAATTACAATCTCACAAATAAAATCACTATCAAGACTACTTCTCTATTAACACTTGTCACAATAGCTCCCAATTATATTATGTAAGTCAACAGTTCCATGAAGCCTACTGAACAGATGGATACACAAATTTTCGGACATGTCTGCATACTGTTCTTTTTGAAGGCTACTTTGACTTTTTTATTGCCAGACCGATATATTGATAGATATAGATAGATATAGATAGATATAGATAGATAGATAGATCGATTGATAGATAGGTAGATAGATAGATAGGTAGAAAGATAGATAGAGATAGATAGATAGATAGATATACAGACAGACAGGCGGACAGACAGACAGATAGACAAATAGATAGATAGATATACAGACAGACAGATATATAGACAAATAGATTGATAGATTGATTGACAGATAAATTGATAGATGGTTAGATAGATAGATAGATAGATAAATAGATAGATAGATAGATAAGAAGAAGTTAATCATATCACAAGACTCATGACAAATGGTTGCTATGGCAATGGCAAAGACAGAGATGTTAACTGGCTTCGTGGCTCAACTGACTATATACTGGCTATAGACACTGCCTGATTGACTGATTGATTGATTGATTGATTGATTGATTGATTGATTGATTGAATGAATGAATGGATAAATGAATTAATTAATGAACAGGATATGACAAAAAATTGACACCTGCTTCCAGCATAAAATCAATCAATCAATAATCACCCAACTCAAGTGATCTATTAGTGAACAAGCAGCCTACTTGTTGTGACCTATGACACACAATAGTATTTCCAACAAAAAAAAAACAAACAAACATTGTCTCCACTTACTTGGGTGTCTTCACTTAAGATTCAGTGATACAATATGTGGCTTCCGTCCTGACAAAACAACTGGCAAAGTCTTTCTAGGTCATTTTACCAGTCTGCTGAGTACAAAATGACCTAGAAAGAGTTTGCCCTAATCAGGCCACCCTTTTCAGTCATAATATTGTTGCACCAACGCCCTTATTCAATAATGGCATTATAAATGCAGCAGCCAGTCAGTCAGTCAGACAGACAGCACGACAGTCAGTCAGACAGTCATTCATTAACTGCACCAAAGCCCTTATGTAATACTCTGTTTTAGCATGATTAATACAGCAGTCAGTCAGTCAGTCAGCACGTCAGACAGTCATTTATTAACTGCACCAAAGCCCTTATTTAATAATCTGTGCTAGCATGATTATTACAGCAGTCAGACGGTCAGTCAGTCAGTCAGTCAGACAGTCAGACAGCACGTCAGACAGTCAGACAGCACGTCAGACAGTCAGACAGCACGTCAGACAGTCAGACAGCACATCAGACAGACAGCACGTCAGACAGTCAGACAGCAAGTCAGACACTCAGACAGCACGTCAGACAGCACATCAGACAGCATGTCAGACAGTCAGACAGTCAGTAAGCCAGTCATTAACTGCACCAAAGCCCTTATGTAATAATCTGTGTTGGCATGATTATTACAGCAGTCAGTCAGTCAGTTAGTCAGCATGTCAGCACGTCAGCACGTCAGTCAGTCAGTCAGTCAGCACGTCAGTCAGTCAGTCAGTCAGTCAGTCAGTCATTCATTAACTGCACCGAAGCCCTTATTTAATAATCTATGCTAGCATTATTAATACAGCAGTCAGTCAGTCAGCCATAATATAGACTGCACCAAAGCCCTTGCTTAATAATCTGTGCTGGCATTAAACAATATTTCAGGAATGTGAAACTAATTTTTTAGGTTTATTGTGGTTTAAAATGTGAAACTTAGGGAGAAACATTAATAAGTAGAGCCTACCGTCAAATGAGAATACAGCAATATGCATCATATGTGACCCACAACTCCATAAGGTCACCTGGCTCTGGAAATTTCAGCAACAATGGTGGCATGAAATATCAATCCTCAATTCTTATAAAAGATAAATTAATGAGATTTAGTTGGAGGTAACACAGATGTTTGCAGGGTTTAATTGAGCACTATTTAAATTCAATGTGTTTGTAGATGCATTGTCAGTTTTCATATCTCTGGATATAATTAACATAATGCAAACATTTTATATGCTCTTGATCTAGAAAATTAAAGCAACCCAACAAACAGTAAGTCATTGGTGTATAGTTCGAAAATTGGAAAATAAGTATGGGGACTCAGAGTTACTAATTAAGCATTTCTTTGATCTAAAACAATCGACATTGACCAGCCATGCAGGGCTGGGGGAGGATGGGGGGGGGGGAGGTCATTGCTCTGCACAGAGAGTCGCCCCCACGCTTTCCCCTTTCTGAAAAAAAATTGCAGACATTTATATAGTGTTTATCACAGTGAATATACCTTTCATTAGAAAAAAAATAGTTCACATGGGCTTTACTTATAAATTCAAATCTATTTATCTTCTGATGTACAATGTAATAAAATTTCCGTGCTCCAATATGACTTCGGGCAAAGTCTATCAACTAAACATGGCTAAAGTCAGCCAATTCAAAATGATATCAACTTATATTTTCCAATTTTACTGTAACTGACTGGAGTAAAACGGATAATAGCATCTGATATATCTTAACTTTAGAGAAAACAAGAGGAAATCACTGTCATATAGACATTTGACTAATAATTTAATGTAGGTGAAATATGCCTTGTAAATTTATGTTTGATAATGTAAAATAAACCCTAGAAATTTGTGAAGTCATGCATTTTACCCCTCCGTTTTACTACTCTTGTCTCCATGTTCTGGGTGATAAACTGGAATCTGAGACTGATAAGAAACACATGTTGTTGATAAGGGGAAAATGCTGCTGACCACCATCCACGGCTGCCCACCCTCTCATATCCAGGATGAGGGGCAAGGACCCGCGATGAGCCACTGCAAGCCGACACCAGCCGCAAATTAATTATAGCCAATTAGTCAGGATTGTCTATCAGCTTTGCGGGGCCTCTCGCCGCGTTTTGGGGCGTTTTGGTGTGATGTCAACGAAATATGGACAATTCCGTATGAGTCATACTGTAGGTCATTTTGTACTCAGCAGACTGGTAAAATGACCTAGAAAGACTTTGCCAGTTGTTTTGTCAGGACGGAAGCCATGGGGATTATAGTAATCAGCCATATTGTATCACTGAATCTTAAGTGAAGACACCCAAGTAAGTGGAGAAGATGTTTGTTTGTTGTTGTTTTTTTGTTGGAAATACTATTGTCAGTCATAGGTCACAACAAGTAGGCTGCTTGTTCAACAATAGATCACTTGAGTTGGGTGATTGATTGATTTTATGCTGGAAACAGGTGTCAATTTTTGGTCATATCCTGTTCATTTATTCATTCATTTATCCATTCATTCATTCAATCAATCAATTAATCAATCAATCAGGCAGTGTCTGTAGCCAGTATATAGTCAGTTGAGCCATGGAGCCAGTTAAGATCTCTGTCTTGTGATATGATTAACTTTTTCCTATCTATCTATCTATCTAACTATCTATCTATCTATCAATTTATCTGTCAATCAATCTATCTATCTATTTGTTTATCTGTCTGTCTGTCTGTCTGTCTGTATATCTATCTATCTATCTATCTATTTTCTATCTGTCTATCTGTCTGCCTGTCTGTATATCTATCTATATATCTATCTATCTCTATCTATATTTCTACCTATCTTTCTATCTATCTGTCTATCTATCTATATATCTATCTATATCTATCAATATATCGGCCTGGCAATAAAAAAAGTCAAAGTAGCCTTCAAAAAGAACAGAATGCAGACATGTCCGAAAATTTGTGTATCCATCTGTTCAGTAGGCTTCATGGAACTGTTGACTTACGTAATATAATTGTGAGCTATTGTGACAAGTGTTAATAGAGAAGTAGTCTTGATAGTGGTTTTATTTGGGATTGTAATTATATTGTAATTGTTAAAGATAACATAACTTTATTCAATTGCGCAAACATAGCGTGATAGTTTTAAATATTTATTTCTAAATAATGACGCACTTATCACTTCTTATAATCTTGGTCAAACTCTGGTTTATTTAGGATTTAATGAACTGGTATGGGTAAAGATGCAGCTAAAAATATTTAAATTCATTGAGAATAGATATCTCAGGATCTACTAATCACATTGCAATGAAATTTACATGGTCTTAATCAAGAAGATGAGAGCTACCCAATACAAATAGTGAAACTTCAATCGAAAGAAAATAGAGAAAATATATTGTTTACTCAAGACTAGAAGAAACAGCACCCTTTGATCTTACTATGAACGATCAAGGGCTGTGATGACAGGATTGCAGGAGTATCAGCGAACCCCAGATGACAACACGGAACCCCTTTGGACTATGGGCTAGACCTGCCCCCGGAAGACATGATGTCAGGGAAGAGAGACTTAATTTTTCCAGGGGGGGGGGGGGGCAGCCTCCACCAGACTGATCAATGGAAAAACATCCCAGAATACGCCCCTGGATAAAACAATGGACACAAAACCTGGATACTAAGCTATACTATCACAGAGTGACAGTAGAATTTGGCTTAGGCATACCCTTATGCCTAGTGACTTGACCATGCATACAGCTGTAGGTCTGTGGAGTAGTAAGCTATCTAGATGGAGTACTTCAGGGATGCCCTATATTGTCATATTATTGTGAGTGGTGATTTCAATGCGAGAAGTGTCTATCTTTGTGGTGATTTCAGGTGGGGACCAGGTGAACTGACTCTTGGTTTAAACCGTTCTCTGTTTTTTTTTCATTAAAATTTAAAATTATTGTGGACTCTAGTGAACTTGGAAGTGATTTTTGATATTGTGCCATTGTTGGCCTTGTTATGTGCCTGTTTTAATGTGCTGTCTGATTATCATTGGGCTGGGGTGGGTTGTTGATATTGTTGATGTCATGTTGTTGCTTATGACATGTTTGCCCTGATCGCCGGCCATATTGTCTTACTCATTGTTAGCCAGTAATGGGTACTTTGATTAAATGTCACTGCTGATGCTGCTCAGAACTACCCGATAAAAATTGATGTCTCTTCTGGATTCCTCCGGAGCCATGTGGACATAACACCATGGATAGAAAGCGTTATTGGAGAAGGACAGTGTGATGACCTGGAATCTTTTTTTTAATGTAACCCCTCTCCAATAACCCCAGTGACCTCTTGCAGGGCCGTTGGCCTGAATGTGGGGCATTTCCTATGCCTCAGCAAGAGGATCATGTGATAGGGGTGTGTGTGGATTCCCACAGGCCAGAATGGGCTAGATGGATGCTGGCAGCATCAGTAGGGTCCAGAATAGTGGATAGACCAGACGTTTGGCTGGGGCAGGGCCAATAAAGCTTCCAACTGTATTTCTTGCTTTTGTTTGAGTCAATCCCAGAGGACCTTACAAATATGACAGTGGGCACTTTACTTGGAAAAAGACCAACATTTTCAAACAAACGTTTTCTTTCCTTTGAGCAGACTTCACATTTCATTACGCTACATTCTTGATTTTGAAACAGAGGTTAGCCACCGCATAGTTGTTGGGCAGTGAAGCTAGGACGAGGTGTAAATTGGTAATTGAAAACCAAAAGAAACACAGAGTAAAGGACTCCGTCACGTCCCAATTAAATATTTAAGAATGAAGCTGGGTCAAAATGAGAGATTGAGAATGTTCACAGAACTCCGAAAGTCCTGAACATAAATGGGACAATTGCTCATTTCTCAGTTGAGACATGTAAAGCACACCTAGGGCAAAACAAATTGCAACATTGTGTAAATGTAGATGTATCCAGGGTTCTTTTTGTGGTGTCATCAATAATGGACGTCAGAGATTGGTCCTTTTAATGTAATAATACCCAGATAAGACAGTAATATTGAACCGACGTAATCCTGTTCAGGGTTGGTGATTCACAGCATGACAAGCCCGCAGGGTCCAGGTGTTATGATGCAAACATATAAAGGATTTCTCTGTGCTTCAATTAAATTACACTAAATAAATTCAAAATTATTAAAAAATTTATATAGGAAACATATTTTTAGCCATTCTTGTGTTATGTGTGTTGTGGTTAAAGAGTAGCTTTTTTCATTATTTCAAGCTCGCAGAAATATGATGTAATAATAACAACAATCACAATGACGTCAGTTGTGATCATTATGATCATGACATAATACAGCAAGGTACACTAATTTTTGCCCTTAGCACGCCTAAAATGGTGGCTAATGACTTATATTAATGATGAACTGTCCAATCTGTGCATATACATCTGTGATGTCAATGAGAATGGTTTCCAGCTGATATTTAACTTTGTAATTAGCAAAATTTTCAAGACTTGGTCTGTGGACTTGGAGTTGGTCGGTATGCATAATTCACTTGCTGAGCTACTCTCAATCAAAGATTGTTAATCAGAATAGGAAATACTTGCAAAGACAATAAATATTAAACTTTTATTAATGCGGATGCAGCAACATATATACAAAAATTAATACTCATGTTTATCAACAAAAATTTCATGCGTATATTACATTTAGCAAAATATTGTTAGATATTTGCAAAACCTTTTATTTTCACACATTACAAAGCAAATTAATTCCCAGAAATTTTAATGCTGTTAGAACGTTACTGATTAGATCTGTCAAAAATGTCACACTCCTTAAATTGTTCCAAGAAAGGCAGTTTTAGGATTTCTTTATTTGACAATGAGACTTGAATGTGATTCCAAAGCATAAGAACAAGTAGAGACCTTGGAAAGAATTGAGTCCAACAAAAACATAAGAAAGAAAAGAGAGCTTGGGTACGTTGGCCAAAAATCCAAAAATCCAAGTGAAGCCCATCAAGAAAAACAAACGAACAGCTAT
This sequence comes from Alitta virens, assembly GCA_932294295.1. Taxonomy (NCBI): domain Eukaryota; kingdom Metazoa; phylum Annelida; class Polychaeta; order Phyllodocida; family Nereididae; genus Alitta; species Alitta virens. Next base: position 4,832,385 of record OW028583.1, on the reverse strand, counting down.
CGGTGCAAGATGGATGGGATGATTTACTGAATCTTCTGGGAAACTTCTCGATACAGTTCTTATTTGATGGAGCAAAAATGTGAAAGTTCCAATATTTATGGTCATAGATACCCCAACAGGCAGCATAAAAGCATAGCGAAGAAATACAGAAGTCTCCAGCCAGCACATTTGATTTTGTGTGTAAGATATTTTGATAAAGGTGCTCAGTGAAAGGCATAAAGAAACAATAAAAATAGGAATGAAAGTTCCTGTCACCATTAAAGTTTTTCCAGATGATCTTGCATGTTGCAAACTGCCCAAATTGTGGCAAAGCCAGATGGAAAATGCGGTAACCCAGCTGAAATTCATCAACCAAGCCAGATGTTGCAGAGCAGTCAATGCCCAACAGAGCGAATTCAACAATTTCTTATTGCTCAAAATGGCATTTGTGAGAAAGAGGGCTTGTGCAGCAAATAGCGAAATAGCTGTGCCAGTGACAAACTTCTGAGGAGTATCACCTTTTCTGTAATGAACAAAATTATTTAAAAGCAAGATGAACAAAGATACAAGTGAGAGAGCCAGGCCAAACCAAGTCATGGCAGATGCCATTTTTCCACCAAACGTTTCAATTTCAGCTGTGATTAGACATACATACAGACTGCCTTTAGCATCTTTGTATACATTGTCAAAGCTGAAATTACTGTTGGTAAATTCCCGATAAGTTTCATTGTCTATGTTGTGTGTTCCATTACACCAGTTATCTGTAGTCATGCATGATTCTATAATTTTTTGAATTGTGTTAGTTGCAAATGAGTGAAATTCTGCTATGTATGAGTTTTCTATGTTGTATGAGAAACGACCATCTACAGATATTGCTTCATCATACTTCAGAGTCCAAACAACATTGTCATCAAAGTGTGGTTCTCCAAAATTACATTCAGTATAGTCTGACAAAGGGTATTTTGAGTGGATAAAATATATCCCTGCAGAATGGTTGATAAGTACATTCACATCATACAAGTATTCTAAAACACTTTCGATTACTGCAGCAGCTGTAGCAGAACACACTCGTACGCTAATTATATCAAAGTCATCTTTTTGATCCATGATTCGCCTAATATCAATGTTTGTGTGACACAATTCTCTCGAACACCATGATCGAGATACTGGTATGAATGCAAAGTCTACTTGCTTCTCATTAAAGATTTTTTCAAATGATTCAATAATGTCACCAGGACCAAAAATATCTCTAGAATTCTCCGGGACAGTGGCCAAACTGATGGGCTCATATATTTCAGTGTTTAATATGATGTAAGCGTACAATATTTCTCCTTTTGAACATAACTGTTCAAATGGCAGGCTATCCGTTGGTATCTGAATAATCATTAACAAATTTTGTGGTTGATCTCTAGCTTTTGAACTAACTTTGATATCAAGTAAATCATGGAAATTAAATTGAATATATTCTTGTGGGATATGATCACCAGATGAATGAATCACAATAATACTGCATTGATGAACCTTATTTGGCTTGTTAATACTGTAACAATAATAACAAAAGATATTGTCATACTGTGCCGGCAAATGATCTAATCCTAAGACAGTTGCTACACCCATGTAAGCATTGCAAGCATATCTAATATTGACATCATTTGACTCACAGACTGGTCTTTCAGATATTGGACAGGTTAGCATTTTCAACTTTTCAGTTATATTGTAATGGATTTTACAACTACTATGCATTAGTTTTTTAAATGCAGTTGTCATGTTAAGGCTCAATAACTTTAATCCTCGCTTCTCGATTTGGTTCTTACAGTGAACAATATATGGGATGAAATCAAAGTTTACAATTCCATGACAAAGTGCACAGTGTCTGTTATAAAATATTAGGCCTCCAGCATCAACTAATTGCTGCCTATCCCTCTTACAAAGTGAAGATGCCGGATCATCATATGGGCATTTGCTGATGACGTAAAGACTGGTTAATCCTGTGTACCGTGTATCATTATATGTAAAACCAAATACTGTGACACAAGATGAATACATCAATGATTTTCGTGACTGTAGAAAATCATGCAGATCATAAATATCAGATGGCATTTGGCTCCCATTTTTTACAATGATATTCATAGTCCAAACAGCAGTCTGCTTTGTAAATGCATTTTTCATCACACCAACATTTGCGGAAAACTTCTGTTCTCTGTCCACCACATCTGTTGAGACATGATGTGTTACTGCAGTTCATTATATTGGGAACAGATGCTAAAGCATCAAACAAAGCATTAGTATAATTAGTAGCAAAATGATAGTTCCTTAATATTGCACTTTTATTATATTGTGCTGCGATATTTGAATTGTCCAAATAGTCATCGGTATTAGAAACTTTGTCACTTACTGATTGGTTATTGTTATGAATGTCGTCTTTGTATTCTTGGCCATTCTCTTCTAAATCAATGATCTCTCCATTTATATTATTGGAGGAAACCGTTGATGGTACAGTTATATCTTTCAGAGGTTCTGTCGGAAATAAATTTGAACTGATCAAGTTCATAGAAACATTCTCATTAAAGATGGAAAAACTTTCTGGAAAAGTGTCATTATTGTCAGTTTTAGTGGCTGTCTTAAAATTTCCAGTGTTTCTATGGCTTACATCATGTGAATGGCCTGTCTTGGCAATATTAGATTTTTTTCCCAAGTTTGGATGCATTGTGCTGTCAACATTTGATGGTTTATTTTCAACAAATGACTTCCAACCAGTTTCCTTCCCACCTTCTAAGGATTGAGATGAATTATTGTTAGACTGCCATTGATTTGTGCCATTTTTTATAAATTTGGCTGAATAAACTTTGTTATCATATAGAACATGGTTGAAAATAATCCAAGATAAAAACAGGGCTTCCCTACGCTTTCTATCCATGGTGTTATTTCAAGTAATGCCCGTGCAATATTGAAAACAGATGTGAAAGCAAAACAATTTATTCAAATGGAAGTAAACACTACACACGTGAGGCTCCCTATTTCAAAGACACAACTATTACATTTCACACGTAATGGGATACATGAACCTAGCATTGGATCCTCTTTATTTTATCAATAAATGTAAAATAAGTGAAATGTGATTAGTAATATTTAACTTCAGAATTTCGATCCATGAGTCTGATTTCCACATGAAAAAGAATCGTCAAATGGCACATATGACACAGTGACCAAAATTAATTACAATTATTTCAAATGGAAGTCAAAAGGATTCATATGATTCTCACTATTTCAAAGACACAAATATCACATTTCATACATCATGGGATACAGGACCCTAGCATTAGATCCTCTTTATTTTGTTACCAATAAATGTAAAATAAGTAAAATGTGATTAGTAATGTAACTTCAAAAGTTGGATAGTTGAGGTGGATTTCCACATAAAAAAAAAACACCTCAGATGGCACATGTTACACAGTGACCCAAGTGAAAAACAACTCCACATCAACTTAAACACATTTACCTGTGAAATATGTTAGTAATTGCACCATTGCATTGTTGTAATGGTGCTATACATTTATAGTAATGGCATTTGTCTGCAAGTTGTTTCATTTCTCTCATGTGGCCCAATCTCATCAGCCCAATTTTCTGTTTTATTTGTGGCCTTTGGCAATTCACTTAGCCCTCATTGCCACTATCCACCTGCAGATTGTGGTACCTGGGTCTTCAGATACAGGAATGTTTGATAAGTTCAAAGCCAAGCTGCAAGCAATGTGTGTGAGTGACTGTACGTGTAGACAGATAGATGGATAGATGGATAAATGGATAGATGAATAAATGGATAGATGGATAGATTAATGGATAGATAGATAGATGGATAGATAAACAGATAGATAGTCAGATAGATAGATAGATATAAAGAAAGGCAGATAGATATATAGATGGATAGATAGATATTGAAAGTTCTTGCCACTATTGAGAATTAATTGATGAGGTGAGAGAGAGAGAGGATGAGTCCACCCATGTTACAAACTTACCACATGGGTGGGGTCTTTTACTTGCCTCAGCATAGACACTGAGTACAAGGGACCCAACATTTTAACATCTCATCAGAACGACATCCAGCTGGGATGATGCTCATGAAGGGTGCCAGGCCTAGGATTGAACCCGGGTCCTTCAGAGGAGCAGGCGGGTGTTTTACCACTATACCACCTAGCTGCTGTATGCCACTCAATGGGTAAGGCAGCTCCTAAAAATATGACCATCAGGTTGCAAATAATGGCCTGTGTCACTCACAATTTTTTGCTGACCTGGTGCTACATCACAAATCAAACAGTCCAACATTCTGTAGCTTGTGTTCAAAATTATGCCAGAAAATGCTAATAGGGCTGGTCAGTTCTTGTGTGACTTGTACTCGCAAATACCCATACAATACATGATGTCCCCATAGCTCAATTATTGATGACATCATCTAGTATTGTGTATTGGTGACGTCATGGGGAGGAAGGTACCACCAGAGACAGTAGCAGATAAGTAATCTTTGATGAAGTCATTAAGTTTGTACGTCATCCATGTAACAATTATGTAGTTACTCATCCTAACTATTGTCTTTTATCTGCCGCGGTGGTAGTGTCCTTTGTAGGCTCGGTTGCTTTTCCTCCGACTTTGATATTTCCTTGTACATAAATTGTGCAAGAGAAGTCGAGAACTGACCTGTCCTATATAGTACAGGATAATTATGCATACACATAATGAGATGAATTATTATTTAGCAATATTATGCGTTTACATTGTCAGAACAAATCTGATGGTTTGTTTCATAATTGCACCCCAGAGCTCATGTTATGGTATATATAGGCTTATGGGACTTTGTAGAACAATTAATTGTCCCTTTGCTACAATTACTTAATACTTCTCAATTGCCTTCATTCAGCTTTGTATCAGTACACACTTGGTTTTCTGTGATTTTGGATACTTTTGATTCCTGATATGTTGACGTACTTGTTCTTTGCATTCTTTTTTGTTCCGCTTAAAGCAAAATGACTAAACCAAGAGTGTATTTTAAAAAAAATAGGCTGCGCTGCAGCTAAACCCTCAACGAATCTTACACAGCACACAGGCATTATTAAAATTGTTATGTGTTCGTCCAACAGGCAAGATGGCAGGCGTTACACTTTCATTTCCAGAGTAGAACTCACACTTTTTTTTATTGAGATGAACTCTAACACTAATGCACTTACCCTAATGAAACTTTATATAGTAACGCTCTATATAGCCTAGTGGGGCCTTCTGATACTTGGCCTACAGAAACTGTTATGCAATGCTAATTAGAGTCCAAGAAGTCCTATTTTTGAACTCTTGAATTTCTTAATTTGTTCATTATATTCTGTCAGGTGTGAAATAATACAGTGTTCCCATGGATTGTAAAAAATCTGATAAATATAAATACTTCCCTTTTTCTGTAAAATTTGAGGCCCGTATTAATTCTTACTTTCATTCACCTAGTCTTACATTGTCCTATTTGATACAAATATACTTGGATATTGACATGTACATTGTATTATTCAGACGATTTGGTAAACATAAATGAATAGAAATTATGAACTTTCTTTAAATACACAAAAACTGCATTAATTTGATTAATAGCCAATACCCTGATTGTTTTTTTTTTTTATGATGAAATTAAATACATTGGTGTATATTACTATAGTGGTACATTAGTGGTCTGATTTTTCATGTGGGCATGATATTATGTCTTACAAATATCTTATGCCTTATGAAGGTAAACCTGCAGGGACCCTGTATTAACAGCAATCCATTATGTTCAAAGTAAAGCCAAGTGAGCATAACAAATATTCCCTATTCTTTTCTTGCCATTAAATTGTTCTGTTTTAAAGATTTTATGCACAATAAGGAGTATTTGGTTCACCAGAAATATCAACACAATAGCATGTTCCCTTAACTAATCTACAGCTAAGAGTATCATTTATATTAATTTTCCAAAATAGTCATATATGGGCTATGGCAATGATTCTAAGGAATATATATGAAATTCAGCAATAATGTTGTGCCACATACAAAATTAACCATCAAGGTTTTTATTTACTTGTACTTAAATAAATAAAGTCTTAATACAAATAAATACATAATCTTAAAGGTTTATTTCGCATGGAATGATACTCAACTCACCCATTTTAATGCCTTTATAAGTCAAAATATTTTTTGCTCGCTGTTTAAATTTAGCTGGCAACTGAAGGAACTATATATTATGCATGATTAAATAGAATACTCCAAATAATGCAGTGTTAGTCCATTATTTGGAGTATTCTATTTAAGCATGCATCATCATCATAAAGGAATATAATAAACTAAGATAAAATAACATAACATTATGCACAAAAAAAGAATGACGAAACAAATGTCAAAAAGAAGCTTGAAAGTGAAAGTACTATAATCTAGATATATCATTGGTAAAATTTTACACTATTTTAGACATATTCTTACTAAGTTTTGTAACAATGTAGGTGCTTAGATATGTCAATGTCACAATCAAAATGCACAGCTAAGCTATATAGAGTAATAAAATATACAATTTTGTTTGGGTAAGTGCATTGATGGTAGAGTTCTGCTCCGAAAACACAATTTGACACTATTTTTAGCATTTTTGTCTGATTTTCCATTATTTTGTAATTAGCATGAAATGAATATCAAAATGAAGTTTAAAAGTAAATAGAGTCTTTTATATGGAGGTTTGAATAAGTAGGAATTTTCCCTATTTTGCCCTAATTTTTAAAATTCGATAGTATTAACGGCCATGAGAAACCCCCAAAAGGCACCACTACACTATTTTAGACATTATTACAAATTTTAAAGCATGTAGGTACAGTAGTGTCAGAGTTCTGCTCTGGAAACCAAAACAATTTTTTTTCTATTTTTTCTAAATTTGTAAAACATAGCCAACATATATATGTCAATGTGACTAACAAAAGGCACCACAAGCCATATGGAGTATTACTGCACAAACTTTTGTTAGGGTAAGTGCATTAGTGTTAGAATTCTGCTCCGGAAAAGAAAGTGTAAGCCGGCCCGCCGGCCCACCAGCCCGCCCTCTCACCTGGCCGTCGGACTGACATTGATGATAACAAAAACCCTTTTCGAACTTTGTTCGCTGAGGGTTAAAAACCTTCAAAGAGGTACCTCTCTCCAATGCTCCAAATGGTTTTCCTCTTCTATGTTAACTATCTTTTGAATAGTCACAGCTTATACCCCTTAAAGGGCCTCATTGAGCGCATTTTGACATTTTTGGAACTGAGTTATGAATAAGTAGATGCAACTACGAAGTAAAGTCTCTCCTATGAGGCAGATTTTCTATAGGCTGATGCTCGTCCATATCAAGTCCATCATCAAAGGTTGTCAATACTTCATGGAGCATGCAGCGATGATCAAGGTTAACTAAAACTACAACACAATCTCATGTAATTTTCTGCTTGTAAAAACTGGTAGCTTTCTAAATGGTGTTTATCTATGTTTGACATTCAATGCGCATTACATGCTGTGGGTCCATGCTCACAATGAAAACTATCATGGTGGTAAAATTTCACAAAAGTATAATTTTCATTTACCAATAGATGCCTAATATATTCTTGATCACACTGAGTCACTAACTGATTTACTTCAAAATGAAGATATGTAGTCTGAAATGTATAATAATGAACCTGTAATTTATCAGATGTCCCCTTATTACGAACCGAGTGGTTTCATTAAGTTATTAAATGACAAGACAAATGTATTCCATGTACTCAGCTTGAACTGTCAATCATTAAATGCAAAATTTGAACTAATTAAAAGTTATCTTGATATCTATAATAATGACAATAACAAAATTTATGCTCTATGTTTACTGGAAACATGGCTCACGGCGGATGTTGGCCTTTCCCTCTTGCAAATACCAGGATAAAATTACATTTCTAGAGGTAAGTCATGCAGTGCGCACAGAGGAGTGGCTATTTATTTATGCGAGGATATATGTTTAACATTTTGTCAGTCAATGATGATTCAGAAATTTGGGATGGACTGTTTATTGAGATCTGTTAAAAGGATGATTAAGGCGCTAGATAAAAAAGTGGTTCTAGGTAATATATATAGATTCAGATTCAAATTCAGATCACATTTATTTGCTCTATTTTCATTTGTACTTAATTTTTACATTAAAACAGTGTACAGCTGGGGGACTCCTCCAAGATGATCTTGTCATCGCTGCTGAGGGCCCCCCCCCCCCCCATTACATTATAATTGTTGAAACTATTTATAAATAGTGTTCACGGTGCCGCATGAATCCACACTCTCAGTGGTACATGTTATTTAGTGAGATTTAATAAAACTTAAATTTAATATCAAAAAGTCACTAATTTAAGGAATTAAATGATATTAAAAAAATAATAATAATAACAATAATAATTTAAAAAAGATATATATAATCAATACATAAATCAAGTATTACATATATAGCAGTCTGATCTGGTGCATATTGATAAATAACTATTTACGAATTTAATTTTAATAAAGGTTTTAAAGGAATTGAGAGAATGTGTGAAAATTTTGCTTTTGATATCATCAGGCATGCTATTGAAGGAATATGGAAATTTATAACTAATAGCCTGCCTGGCAAACTCATGACTCACAGCAGCTATACGACGATTCCCTCTTGCTCTGGTAAAATGCTCATGTTGATAATCATCTGATATTATAGGCCTCCCAGACACACTGTAGAAAATATTAATACAGTTAAAGATGAAATAAATGCTGTTTTCAATACCTTTAGAAATGTAAAGGATATATTAGTCACCAGTGATTTCAACTTAGATCTTTCGAAATGTACTGAAAATAGTCTTGTAAATAGTTTCTTAGAAATGGTTTCTTAGAAATGGTTATCTCCTGTAGATACATTCCAAAAATTACTATGCCTACCAGATTAACTCAGCATCAGGGTACACTAATAGATAATTTCTTTGTTAAAATTTCTAGTAATTTTTCTAATACTATTTCTGGTATTTTGAGGAATAAAATTTCCACCATTTGCCTTATTCTATCTATCTAGATTATTCAAAGTTTAACAAAAAACCTAATGCATGAATTGAAGTAGTGACTTCATCAACTGAAGCATACAGTGATTTGAAGAATGATTTGCAGTCAGATCAATTTAGAAGAAAACTGTTTTAGGTCTAAATCCAAATGATAGTTATGCAAACTTTAATGCAATACTTAATGAATTGATGCAGGGGCGGGGGCCTAGCTCAGAGGTAGCGCTCTGGGCTTCCAACCACTGGGTCCTGGGTTTGATTCCCGGTCGAGCTTAAGTTGGATGGGTGTTTCCTCCTTCGTCTCATTGCCATGGTCTCTGCCTGTCCTAATTAGCCCAACTGGTGCAGAAATACAGGATGTAAAGCCCTAATCACACACACACACACAATGAATTGATGCAAAAACATTTCAAAGTATGGTATGTAAAATTTAATAAGTATAGATATAGAAAATCCAAATGGATTACTTTTGGTATTTTGAAATCAATCTCTTATAGTGACACGTTATATACTAAACTCAAGTCACCTTCACTTCATAGTATACATTATGAAAGACAATTAACTATATTAAAAACATATAATCGAATACTAAGTAATAGTAAATGTATTGCTAAAAAAAATTACTATGCAAATCTTTGTAATAAATATAAATCTGATATGAAAAATATTTGGGTCACAATAAAGTTAATAATAAAACAAAATCAAAAAAATAATTTCCTAAGAAATTTTTAGTAAATGGCTCACAAACTTCTGATGAGAAGAATATACCTACTGGATTCATTCAATACTATGTAAATGTTGGACCGCGACTTTCAGATAAAATACAAACGCCACAGAATAAATGCTTCCGTGATTAGCGGTATAACCCCAGTATGTTTGAATTTCATGAAATTAGTAGCAATATGATTATAAAATCTATAGATAGCCTAAAACCAAGGACTTGTTGTGGTATTGATGGTGCTTCAAATCAATTATTAAAATACTTAAAAAATTAAAAAAATCAGATCCATTAACTTCAGTAATAAATCAGAGTGTTAGGATAGGAATATTTCCCAACTATATAAAAACAGCCAATGTACAAAAAAGGTGATAATAAAAATTTTGAAAATTATCGACCAGTGTCAATCTTATCCAGTGTATCAAAGATCTCTGAGAAGGTAATAAATAATCAAATATATGACTAGAAATAAATAATTTTATATCAGTTGCGGAATGGCGGAATTCAACCCAGAATAGTGATTTGCATAATTTCAATGGTTTAGTGTGCTTTGTTGGTTCTGTGTGAAATGCATAAATTCAAAGTCATTGCTATGTTTTCATTAATTACAAAATTTAATAGAAATTGTGCTGTTTATTGATTATTGCAATAATATTTTGATTTTAATGCACAGTATGTGCATTTTTTTCTGTGTACCTCCTTTTAAATTATAAAACAAAATTAATGTAGGTACATGGATACAAGCAATCCATGTACGGAGCAATAGTTACCTGCAGGTATACCTTAACATGAGTTTTAATGAGTGTAAAGATGGGAGTATTCGCTAATAATGATGATGAAGGTAGAATTATGGCTTCATATAATAAATTATCATTATAAATCTAGATTAAGCTGGTGTGATTGACAGTAATTATAATCAAAGACTTCCTGTCTTTAATTGGCGTGTTCATCATCATTGTCATCATTGTGGTGTAATTTATTTTTATGTTTTTTTTATCTCTACATACATTTATAAACTTTTTTTTAACTTTTAAAATTATATGATTAATTTATTAAATCATAACATTTTGTAAAAATATAGAATCAGTTATATACCCAAACTATATAATAACTGATTTTGTAAAATACGGAGTTGTAATTTAACAATCTTTTCTATTGCCAATCAATGAAGCAGATCAGAAATGGGTGATATATATTGATACTTGAAATTTGTAGACAGGAAACCAGTAAACAGAGCGGTAATTATTTTTTATTCCCCCTGCCTAATTAAAAATGTGTAACTGCTATATCTAACAGATAAATAAATCCAGAAACATTTATTTCCGTCTCATGAAACATTCCACTGATCTTAGCACTTTCTGATATTAATAATATAAATATTTTCCTATAAATCTCTACTAGGAGGTTTCACGTCACCCTAAACGGAGTTGTATTTCTGCTTATAAAAAATTGCAAACTGAACATGAACAAACAGTGTTTTTAATAATATCTGCATAGCATATTTTAATTTTATTGAAGAAAAAAAAAGATTTGATAGCCCTATATGGATTTTGATCACAATGAGAATTTCAGTATACAAAGGTAGGGGTGCAGACATTCGAATTTTATGGACTTAAAGGCATATAATATGAAAATAAAAATTCTCTTCTTGAGAGATATCAACGTTGTTTTCTTATCATAAAACACATAATTTATACTACATGTGAGTGAAAACAGACTAAAAATCGAATAATTATTTACGAAGATATGACATTTTGAAATCAGTGGACAGAAATTTCCAGTTTGGGGCCTTTTTAATTGATTTTACCCATATATGATTATAACGTATGGAAGACATGTAGGCCTTAATTAATTCTTCAATTATTACATGTGTGAATTTGTGCAGAGATGGTTGAACACTTTGTTGCGTCATCACACTGTTTCAAATCATATATATGCATGTATTAGCATCGTTCGGAACGGTCTGCATGGTCCGCAATTTACGGAACGTACTAAGGAAAAAGCCAGGAGCGATATTAGAAGTATTCGCCGGTAAGCCCAAAAACCATATATTCTTTTGAATAAGTCATAGGGGATTTCAGCGAGCAAGCCCAAAGGCTAGCTCATCTCCAAAGACCTGCTTATCTCGGCAGATATTGGATATTGGCAGCAACAACAGTGGTGGATCAGCACAATGAAACCCATGAGTGAGCTGTCTGGCGGAGGAACTCACGAGTGGCGAAGCACGACAAATTTAAATGTTAATTTTTTATTTGATCTACCAGATTTGACATTTAAAATTGTTTGTATTACTTTGAGGTTGAGAAGTGGAAAAAAAAGGTATCTCTTAACATCACGATCCAACAAAAGTAATTTAATTAATTTAAATATGAAATCATCAAAAGGATGAAATTGATGCCCCCTTGTCATACTACTAAGATGTCTTCCTCTTGCAAATTGGTAATTTAAGCTGACCATGCTCAGGGGCGTCATTTTCTCTTGAAGGGTGGGATGTAGGCCTACGCTGTCCGTTTCACTGTGCCTTTCCCTTACAAGTTGCCACAGTAAACTCACACTCAAGAAGTATAATTAATAATTAGTTATGGTCAAGTCCTGAACGCAGCTAGACTCAAGACTCAAGACGAATTTATTTGCCTTCATACAGGTGACAATAATATAATATAATTAAACAATCAATATAATCTAATACAGTGTATGAGAGGCCAGGAGGAACACTCTAAGACACATTAATAGTATCGCTATTGAGTGCCCTCCTGGTTTTCCGAGAGATCCAAGCAAATCATTATTAGTGAATGACAAATGGCATATCTATTTTACATTACATATATGAAGATGTTTGGAAGGATGTCCCTAAGATTGTTTATTGAAATCAAGCATGTTGCAAGAAGGAGATCACTGAGCCCATGTTATCTTTTTGATGACATTCACATGCTAGACATAAGTATGATATGAAGTTTACATCAATGGACAAATGCCCCAAAACAAAAACGTGTCCAAAAAAGTCATTGCTGTGAATTTCAAGGGTTGGGGGATGATTGCATTTATCATTCCCCCTCATCGAAACAGGGAGTACATATTCTAAATCCCCCTCCCCCCCCCCCCCCCATTGATGCAACTGAGTTGTTTCTTTGTGACAAAAACAAATGGCCATAATACTGACAAGAAGGCTAAAATAATTGGAAAGATAGTAAATATCTGAAGTTAGTTTTTATCAGATAGATGGTTGGGATTTGACTTTTTGCTGAAATTTGTTCGCTACATTATGCTGATATATAATATGATTAAAAAACTTGCATGAGGTGGACATTAATTTTGATTTGTACTGTAGCTGCATTACACTTGATAAGAATGTTTGGACTCATACTTCAGAAGGCCTATGCCATTTTCTGATCATATGAATGATGCAGCAATTTACTGAATGCTTCTTTGACAAAGAAAACCTTAATTTTAACTTACCGTGCCAGAAGTTGTCAATCTAGAAAGAAGCACTTTACAATTCTGTCCTGCAAACGGTCAGGACGTGCTCAAACAAAGCAAAGCACATAAAATGTTTGTACTTATCAAATGACTGAAGATGAAGGCTTTTTTGTTTAGAAATCAATAAAGAAGTATTGTAGTGTACATAATTATCCATGACAATAAGTGCTAAAATGTTAATAGATGAGAAATGAAGACCATTTTCACCTCATTTGTCTGTGGATGCAGTCAATCAGATTAAATTAGCATTGATGAGTACAATAATGTATACGGTTCATAAACAGCTGTCACACTGGTTCAGTGGTAGCATTATAAAATGTGAATACCAAAATTTGCTAAATCCTGGCATGCTAGTCAATTTTCTTGCAATTTAATAGCACAGGTACTTTCAGGTACACAAGGCCATCTTTTGTTAGGTAGTCCATCCAGATTGATATACATAGATTGATATTTATGGAAAGTGCAGCGCTCAAAGGCAAGTTCTTGCCGTAATTGAGGGTTGATTGATGAGGTGACTGAGAGGAGGAGTCCACTTGTATTACAAATTTACCCTGTGGGTGGGATTTTATTTGCCTCAGCATAGATACTGAGTACATGGGACCGCCAATTTAACATCTCATCCGAACGACATCCAGTTGAGATGTTGATCATGAAGGGTGTCCGGGCCTGGGATTGAACCGGGTCCTTCAGAGGAGCAGGTGAGCGTCTTACCAATGGATCTATCGATCTATCGATCTATCGATCTATCGATCTATCTATCTATCTATCTATCTATCACATTTCAACTGCAGACGGTCCAAAAAATTGCTTAATGATGTTGTCATACAATCAGGTCATGGAGTGCAGTAAGCTTTTCACATCTAGACATGCTTATCAAATGGCTAAAGATGAAGGCTTTTTTGGAAATCAATAAAGAAGTATTGTAGTGTACATAATTATTCATGAAAATAAGTGCTAAAATGTTAATAGATGAGAAATGAACAACAATTGTACCTCATATGTCTGCGGATGCGGTCAATCAGATCAAATCAGCATTGATGAGTACATCATACAATAACGCATACGGTTCATAAACAGTTGTCACAATGGCTTAGTGATTATGAGTACTAATACTGTTAAGTCCTGCCAGGCCAGTCAATTTTGTCTTTCTTTCCTAATTAATAGACACTCAATAAATCATATGTAATGAAACTCAAATCATATTAGAGACATATATTCAAACACAAGATAATTTCTGATTTCAAACGACTTTATTTTACTTGGTAACATGCTATTACTTACAAAAGTCACAAACAAACTGGCCAGATTCGTAGCCAGCACACTGTTCGTGTGACCACTGGCTATAAGACTGGCATTTTAACCATCTCTCCAGGGGCAGAATTTGAAAACAAAGAATTACAATATAAACAAGGACAATCAAATTGTCCCAAGCTTGGTACTTGCATTTTGGCGGGAAAATCACAATTTAAACACGATTTCAATATATATATATAACAAATTGCAATCATAAAAACCCATCACATAACAACTGGTATTTAAGCATTTTATTTTTTCAACAAATAGTTAACATTTCCGTGGATTTCATGACTGATTGTTGAAAATAGCCGGAAATAAATTATTGCTAAACGGAGAAATATTTTTCACTGATAATTATCATGGTAATAATCATGGATGTGTCTAGTCAAAGTGACTTAAGTCTGATGGGTACATATGCTTGTAAAAGCATGTTAAATTTAATCATGTTAACCTACTAGTATGATCTTACTTGCCAAAGGCCAAAACTGCTTAGTTATCATGTTAGCAATTGCAGTTGCACTTTTCTATTCCTAGTTCTTGACAATATTTAATTATCGCAATTACACAGCTGTTGTTACTCAGAACTGTAGGGCTGGATTTAACCATCCATTGCATAGTAGATCTTTGAGTAATACTTGGTCAGAATGTTATAATATTATGTACAATGATGTATGAACCTGGTAAAAAATAGGGCTAAAACGGTTACTCGGGTAACCGGTCACGGTTAGGTTAATGTCACTATTCGGTTAGAAATTCTGTAACCGATTACTCGAAAAAATTAGTTTTCTTTCCCTATTTTGCTGAATGTCAACCACAGGGCCACATTAACACTCGGCAATTATTTGCAGTGCACTGTTAAAGACATGAACACAAACATGTGAGAAAACCCTAAATAGTAGCTAACAGTCTGGCAAATGCAAGTGACCCTTTTCCTATTTATCTTTTAGCCTTCTTTAATGTAACAGCCCGGTCCAAGAAAGTTGAAGAAACATGACATGTTTAGCTCATGTGTCATGGTAATAAAATATATTCGAGAGTTTGTCGCATTATATGCATGTTTTTAACCCAAGAACCCTCAGTTGTTGTCAGATGCTCATAGAGGAATCAGAGGATACATAATCACATATATACCAGTTATTAACTTATTTCATCATAGCAACAGCAAAAAAGAAATCGTATGTTTGGGGCTTTTTTTTATAGACTTTCATATTAGTGATGTTTAGACTATTTAAAATGTTCTAATTATTTTTCCTTACAAACCATTGTAAAATGACTAAAATCTTTGAGTAAGTTTAGATAATAAAAACTTGAAACACGGAGTGTTATCGGTTGTCACTCTTGTGACATGTGTCGACAATTTATGATCACAGTGTTGGGGCCAGTTTGGGGGGTTAGTCTGGCTGCTGCAGTTGCTGCAACCTCTCTTAGATGCAGACCTTCGGGTAACCGGTTACGGGTCGGTTAATGGGTGTCGGGTATTCGGTTAGAAAAAATTGTAACCGTTTCAGCCCTAGTAAAAAAAAAAAACCAAAAACATTATTTCAAATTTAACCACCCTCACGTATTAACAAGCTAATCTAATGGGTGGGTGAGTTGATGGATTAGGGCTTTACATCCTGCACCTGATGGGCTAAATAGGACAGGCGTGGACCATTGCAATGAGATGAAGGATGAAACAGCCATCCAACTTCGGTTTGACAGGGAATTGGAGGAGGAGGAGAAAGAGGAGGAAGAAGAGGAAATTGAAGAGGAAGAAGAGGAAGAAGGGGAAGAAGGGGAAGAAGAGCATGAAGATAATGAGTAAGAAGAGGAGGAGGAAGAAGAGAAGGAGGAAAAATATGATGAGGAAGAAGATGATGAGGAAGAAGAGGAGGAGGAAGAAGAGGAGGAGGAAGAAGAGGAGGAGAAAGAGGATGAGGAAGAAGAAGAGGAGAAAGAGGAGGAGGAAGAGGAGGAAGAGGAGGAAGAAGAGGACAAAGATAATGAGGAAGAAGAGGAGGAGGAAGAAGAGAAGGAGGAAAATATGACAAGGAAGAAGATGATGAGGAAGAAGAGGAGGGGGAAGAAGAGAGGGAAGAAAAATATGACGAGGAAGAAGCTGATGAGGAAGAAGAGGAGGAAGAAGAGGAGGAAGAAGAAGAGGAGGAGGAGGAAGAAGAGGAGAAAGAGGAGGAAGAAGAGGAGAAAGAGGAGGAAGAAGAGGAAGAAGAAGAGGAAGAAGAAGAGGAAGAAGAAGAGGAAGAAGAAGAGGAAGAAGGGAACAAGGGGAAGAAGATGACAAATATAATGAGGAAGAAGAGGAGGAAGAAGAGAAGGAGAAAAAATATGATGAGGAAGAAGATTATGAGGAAGAAGAGGAGCAAGAGGAGGAAGAGGAGGAAGAGGAGGGTTTAAATAGAGGCATAAAAATGCCATTATGGAGGAAAATGTATCCAAAAAAAAAATGAATGGTTGTGTCAAATCTCATTATCAATAATACTACTACTATGGATTGTATTGTGTCTCCTAATGGAAATTAACACAAAAGCAATACATATGATTTGACATTTATGGCACCTGACATAAAAAGTTATGAATAATAAATGTTGTTTTATCAGTGTTTTTATATGGTTTCTTTGCCAATAAAAGCATTTATTGAAATTATAAAAGTTCATTTGCTAGTCATATCGATCATCACAATCTACCCATTTTAGCATTTAGACATTCCACCAACAAATGTGAAAGACGCACAGTCCTTTTATTGTTCTGTCTCTGTGTTGCAATGCACCAATAAAATATTTTGAAGCTCGCAAAGCAATTTCCAAATATAAATTAGTCAATGAGACAGCTTTAGGTCATAGCTGGGTAAATGCAGTTAGAAAAGGTGTCGCCACAATGGGGTTATCTTTACACTGGAATTTTGTAATTATGGTCACTATCTATTTGTTTCAATTAAATTTTACACAACAGATACTCTCTCAGACACATTATAAGGAACAAGCCGGCATTAGTTGCATCTCACATCTTTCTGTCAAAAGGAGCACTATCATAGAATGCGCAGTTGCTTGTTCTCAGCAAACAGAATATCTTTGCATGGCGTTCAATTCCACTGGAAACAATAACTGTGAGCTGTGCTTCGTCTGCCAGAATAATCAGGCGTACACTCCATGGAGCAACACCATACAAGTGCCAGCTATGATTAGTCTCGACTTTGAAAAAGAGCTGCTGCAAGGTAACGTTCTAAGTATCCATAGCATAGCAATATTTTTAGTGTCTGGGCCTAGCTTCAAACTCTTTCCATACAATGGTTAACTGTCACAATTAGGCTTCCCAGGTTCTCCATAAATAACTTTATTCTTTCTTGCCTAAATGGCTGATGATTTTTGCAGCCCTTTTGTGACAGATGGCCTTAGTTATAAAAGGAATTTGAAGATCACCCATTTCAGAAACTAGTAAGGGTGATACGATATTTGATAGAAAAATTAAATCCTCCTATACATTTTTGCCTGGCGCTGATAATAATCGTACCAGTAACTTGTCTGTTACATCATTAAAATTCGAAAATAAATTTAGAAATAGATTAAAATGTATGCAAATGAAAGAGAAGGATTGGGTCTGTCTCTTAGGTGAAATGTACCTGCTTGTACAGTTTAGCATAATCCAGTATACATGAGCATATGGAGGTCATTTAATGTAATATGAATATTACTCAAATGGCCAAAACATTTTGACTCAGCTGCCAAAAACTCCAAGTGCAACAATTGATAATTTATACTAAAATAATGAATGTTCCATTCACAGACATAGGAAAGATAAAATTTGTAACTGAGTATTTGTTCAAACTTCAGGAACAATTCTGCTCATCATTAACCTTAATTACAGAGATTGCCATACTAATTTTGATGGAAACAATTGGTGGTGGACAAACTCCAGCTTCTGGAGCCACGGCAACTATTCGAGGAACAGGTAAGTAAAATTTGTAGTTGAAATGGAACAGGACCAAAAAGTGCTTTAAAGGCAAACAAACCCATCCAGGTGAACTATGCCATATCTATAAACTCAACAGTATGCTCCTCTTAAAACAAAAGCCATCTGCAGATTATGATGTTGGGAAGCAGAGCATCTGAAGTTGCTGTAATAAAATGTTTGTAGCATAACACACAACAACATATAAAAAGATAATTAGGTTATCTATAAATACACAAATGAAACAATGGCATTAAATAATGATCAATAATGCATTGCTTAAATATTTTGTAGGTGCAACAGTCACTACTGGAAAGTATGGTAATGGGCTTTACTTTCCCAACCACAGTGCTTTTGATGGTAACTACATTAATCTTGGTCCCATTTCTAACCACTGTATTGCAAAGCTACCTACATGTTCAACTGGAATGACCCTGTCTCTGTGGTTCAAGCTGGCCAGCCAAGGTCATCAATGGCCAACTCTTTTTTCGACAACGTATATCACGGTGCATATGAATACTCCAAGTGGGAAATCTTATTTCTCTCTGGCTGTATGGTTGAGGAATGGTACTCACCAATATCAGAGAGTTAGTACAGCACAAATATCCTACAACGAATGGCACCATGTGGCGATAACATACAGTAAGACTGAACAGTTTACACGCTTTATCGATGGATGCAAGGACATGACTAGTTAAAGTATCCGGCAAGTATCTGCAGCTCAGGCAAATACCCATATTGGATGCTATTTTGGACAAAAATGTGCCTATGCCACAATGGATGACATCCGCATTTGG
The DNA here is from genome assembly GCA_932294295.1 of Alitta virens. Lineage (NCBI taxonomy): Eukaryota > Metazoa > Annelida > Polychaeta > Phyllodocida > Nereididae > Alitta > Alitta virens. Next base: position 4,813,117 of record OW028583.1, on the reverse strand, counting down.
AATGAGTGGAAAGACAAGAAGTTCATATGGTTCTTGTCAAAATATTGAAGTCATTTTCAAGAAGGCCTCTACTTATATTGCCATGTCGTTATATTGCCATGTCGTTCGGATGAGGCGTTAAATTGGTGGTCCCTGATACTTAGTGTCGATGCTCAGTCAAGTAAAAGATCCCACCCATGGGGTAAATGTGTAACATGGGTGGACACCCCCACTTTCGCCTCATCAATCAACCCTCGATAGCGGCAAGAACTTGCCTTAGAGGACTGCACTTCCCATATCTATCTATCTATATTGCCAAGTCAGTCTTGCAATAAAGCAACTGTTCAGCTGAAATTTCAACAAGACTGGACATTAAGTTTTAAAGAAACAACAATTAATATAGTTCAGTAGATTAGTACTTAAAGGATGAATAAGGCAACTGTTACATTTTCTGCAGATAATTCAACAAGAATGGACAATTATTTTCGATAAAACCATAATTGATATGGTTCAGTACAGATTAGTGATTAAAGGATCAATAAGGTACACCGTTACATTTTCTGCTGAAAATTTCACAAGACTGGACATTATTTTCAACAAAACAATAACTGACAAGGCAGGTTCCATCAATCGCAAAGTCAGGCTCTTCAACTGTGGTATCCGAAAGAAATATCAACAAAAAGACTGTCATATAAAATAGATAACATCAAATCTATAACACTGCAAATCACTCGATTAGAGAACTTCACTCAGGCATAAAGATCCCTCAGAACAATCTTCGCCCCATACCAAAGAGTCGTGTCATTCATTCAATAACTGACTCTCTTAAAATAGATTTGTGAACACCTGTTTTGTCAGACATAGGTGTCAGGATTTTGGAAATCATGTTTCTACCAGCCATATTGACATTTGTTTTGCATGTGAAACTTGGCTGAAGGAAGTTAATGGGCATGTCCTGTCTCAACTAAAGGAAGTTCATCAATCCTTGACTAAATAGAGCAGGTGGCGACATTGGGGTATGGTTCAAGACAAAATACTCTTGGGAATTAATCATGAAAATCCACTGCCGGAAGCAACATTGGACCTAGACCTCGAAGCCAGTTGCATTTCAAATTCTGACTGACTCAGCTAAAATTTTGCTGCTAACTTCACTAAGTCATAAATTCATGACTAACTGCTGCTTGTTGCAAATTATAGTTCCTACCCAGAAGCTGACTAAATGCTTTACAGTTCTATGAAAGACACACAAATGAGTTTTAAAAATTATTACCTTTGGGTGTGAAAATGATCCTGATCCGATTTCCTACAAAATTCTGTTCATCAATATAATTATATGGAAATGTGAAATAAGACCAGGGTAGGGAAATCTCTCATTCTCAATTTGGAAATTACAGTCCTTTTCCTCACATTCAGCATAGTGGCTGATCCAGAAACAACATATTTTCAGCTGTGTTTTTGACCAACAGCCAGTCAACGGTGAAAACAAATCTTGCAACAGCAGAACATACTACAAAATTATTATTTATGCAAACAAATATAATATAATACTGTTTGTGGAGCCTTATTTACTGTGTGCTTTAATCTACTGACTTTGACTACTCCTATTTTCGACTCCCGAAACTGACTAAAGTTGGCGTAGTGCACGTATCATTGCAGCTGGTATAAAACAGTAGGAAAAGGCAAGCCCGTTTATGGAATTTTTCCTTTTCTATATGTTGACCAGTTTTAGGTCATCAATGGCAATTGTACAAGTGCAGAGATCACAGAACAGGTTTATAAAAATACGAAAGATTAATCATAAAACAGAACATAACAATATAATGTGTGTCGGTCAGAACATCCGGACTTGCTTTTCTGCTGTAATTTGCAAGAAAAACCAGTTGCAACTATGGCTATTGGTGAAAGACATCTCACAACTTTAGCTAAAAAGGTTAATTTGACAGCTTGACAAATGGAAATACAATTTTCATCACCAAATGATATTTAGAACAATGCAATTGCATGTAGAATGCCATTTGTTGGTCTTTCTTATATGTTAAATGCTAGTTTTTTTCTGTCTGCATGTCTTGTGTGATTGACATGAAATCTATATCACTACTTTATTGTATGCTGTAACTTATTAAATAAATAGTAATTCATTTGATCAACTATGACTGAAGTGTATTCATTGTGTAGCATGAGGTTTTTCATATGCTGACATGGGTGCCTAAGGTGATCACACGTCGTGGCAATGATACATCGAGGGCGCGAAAAAAGAGGAAGTTAAATTTAGCATTATTTACGCCAAGGTACAAATCCCCATTTGCACCGACTAACTGTTGTACATGAGCCATGCTGCACTGGGATTAGTTGACAGCCAGAAAGTGGGTGACGTCCAAGGCAACTTCTTCAGCCTCGCACTAGAAATCATGAGTTCAGCGAGAGCAGGCAATTTTCATGATCTGACTTGCTTGTACTTTCAATTTAATAACTTTGTCAATTGTTGTCTGATTTTAAAAATTAAAACATTTTCTGAAAGCTACGATTGCCAGTAATCTGCATCATGCCCACACCAAGCAAAGCCAGTGGGTCTGGGGTGTAAGTCTCAGTACACTAAAAGCCTAAAGACTCTTTCTTTTGCACTTAGAAGCAAGCATTACTTGATTTAGTCAAACAAACCGTAATGCCACACTGCTTTGATTAATTCTTAATTATATCTCAATGCTTTTAAAATGTCTGGTTTGGTTTAAGTACTGTTTTGTTTCATTTGGAAATGAAAACATGAAATCTATACAAACACAGATGAAAACTGTGACATTATGCTCTTAGAATCAAGAGAAAATTGATGAGTGATTCTACGTAATTATAACAGCGATAATAAGTACTCCCAACACAGGTCACACTAATAATACAAATACAACTGACATATCAGGGGGGAGGGGCCCATCTTGCTGAAAAATATTAAAACAATGACCTAAGCTAACATTTAAAAAAAAAAGAGTAGAATGGTTGCATAATAACTTGGTAAAATCCTAATTCAAATATAGGTAAATTCTAAATTCATGTTTTTTTAAATAATCAAAATGATTGCAATACGTTTGAAACCAACCTAAAAAATTATGAGGGAGATAAAGTCAAATATCGAAGTTGGACAATAACTTTGCACTCCATGGATAGCGATGCTATTTTTAGCTATTAGATAATTGCTAACAGAATGAACCTGCTGAAATGGCCACCAACCATTGCAACCTGTATAGAACAGTCACCTACGGTAGATGGCCTCTACGTTTCAACTCCCTAGGTATTTTCATGGTGCCATGGCCACCTAGATAAGGTGCTGGACTCGTACGCACATGGTCGAGGGTTCAGGCCCAGCCACGTCATAGAAGAACTGAGCAGATCTTCCTTAAACCAATGCTTCATTCTACCCAGGTTCATATGGCAATTGTAGAGTACTTAGTCTGTAGGCGCTGGTGACAGCTGGGCAGCTGTATACTCCTTGGGGAGTTGAGATAGGTTCATGCTTGAACAGGCCTGCAAAGGGTATAATTGTAAAGTCGGTAATGACTGCCTGAGCAGGGTAATGGACTATAAAAAAAATACATTTTTTTAACTTCTATAATATGGCCACCTGTCTTACAAAGGAAGGGGCCCCATGGATTCAGCGTTTTTATACTAATGGAAAATTGTGTTAAAATTGTGTTTCTGGAGCAGAACTCTAGCATTAATGCATTAACCCTAACAGAATTGTATATGGTATTGCTTAGTTGTGCATCTTGTTAGTCACATTGCATACCTCAGCTGTGTTTTATAATATTTAGAGAAAAAGAAATGTCCATTTCCAAAGTAGAACTAACACACTCCAGCACCTACACGCATAAAGGAAATACAGGACGTAAAGCCCTAATCCTCCACCACCACCACCCAACTGGGCTATTTCACTGTAGCATAACACAATCGAAGTCACTCAAGCATAACACTGATAATACTTAAAAGACCATGCTGTTTCAACCATCCTTTTTCTTAAAAGGTGCAGCCAAAAGCATTTAAAACACTTGCATAGTCTAAAATATTATTACTTGATGAGGTTAAATGATTATCTGGGTCAATCCATATGAATTCACCGAATGCTACCCAGGTCACCATCTCAAAATTTTTTTTAAAAAAATACCATTTGTAGGTCTATATAATTCATGGAAAAATCCAAGATTTCAGGTCTCCAGTGTCAATGGTTTAGAAGATACAGCAATTTGAAATTTTATTAATTTTTTGTGGAAAAGCACAACAGCATGAATTTCCGAGTTAAGATGTCCATATCTCTCTTATTTTTCATAATGTAGGCATGAAATTTTGTACCTAGAGTAAAGAAGTTGTATTGAAACCATGTATTCAGTTATATCAGGGCTATTGGTGATATTTTTCAAACTTTAATGCTCTGAAAAAAGGGTGAAAATGCAAAGATGTGCTATTTATGCAGGCTAAACCTGGTCAAAACATTGTTAGTTCTCAGTATTTTTCAAAACACTCTTTTTAAATGCTTTTTGCTGCACATCATGTATAAATAAATTACTAAACAAATTTGCATTTGAGAATTTAAGATGTTGTTAGAAATTGTCATCGAATAATCTTGCTACCTCACATTAATTTTTGCACATTTTATACAGGCATATGATAATTATCATTTAATGATGAGGGATAATAAATATCTTATGGTAGTTTGTATTTTTTGCATTTTATATAGGCATATGATAATTATCATTTAATGATGAAGAATAAGTCTGGTAGTTTGTAACTGTATCAGTGACCACAGAGTAACCAAGAGGGGACAGTGCAGCTGAACCAGTGCTAGGTTAGTTTTTCACAAAATATCAATTGCACAAAAATATGATGTCACAGTAAAGAACAACAATGACATCACTGTTGATTATGGTGATTATGACGTCCCTGTTACAAGGGACTCTTTTCACTAACGATCAAAATGTGTCTTGCTACAATCGGGGTCATCGAAATTGGCCGGTCATTGAAATTGGCCGGTCATTGAAATTGGCCACCCCCTCAAACACAATTACACACCCGCATAAATTGTGTCAAAACTACTCATCAGATCATTTACAATGTTCTGAAACTTCAACAGGCATTTTGAAAGTGTTGGTAATAATTTATTTTGAGTGGCCAATTTTGATAACCCTGGCCAATATTATTTGGATGATCCCAAGTGTATACTGTTATTTCAGTCACATGTGAGAAACTGAGCAACAACCCTTGGATTTTGTGTTTATTTGATGACCCCGAGTGTAGCAAGACACATTTGATTGCTAGTGAAAAGCATCCCTTGTGATAGTGACGTCATAATCACTATAGTCAACAGTGATGTCATTGTTGTTCTATAATTACTTGAATGTGCTAAATCTGGAGACACAGTAACTTTAAGTTTGAAAATATACATATAATATAGCTTCGCTCACTCCTGGCATTGACAGCTATATTATTCTTTCTATTAGAATGACAAGAACCCATCTCCTAAGGCATGAAAGGCTAGATTCCCGCTTCCCCTGCTATTGTGGCCCTATCCAATATGTCAGCCAGCCTGGAGTGGTCCTTAGCAACCAAGCTCTGAGAACTATACTAATCCATCAACAAAATACATATACAAATCGTGCTTATTATATTTATTTTATATCAATCATGTTATCCAGCGTTTAAACAGTGTTTAGTTGAATTTGTTTATGCAATGGCGAGTGGAGGCAAGTTGTTGATATTTTCTGGGTAGACAGCAATGTTATGTTAGCAGGTGGCTGTGTTCGTAAATACAACTTATTCTTGATGAATTACAAGTGATAAACTTAGAAGAGACTCATCCCTTGCAAAATGATTGACCCCCACAACAATTAATGGTTCAGGTAAGCTACGCCAAGACTCGGGCAAGAGCTGTCATTAAAAATCGGGAGATCGCTGACCGCGGGAATTCGCTGACCGCGACTGTAATGTAAATCCAGTTTTATTTAATTTATGTATAATATATATATATTCTTTTTTTTCTTTTAAAATATTTATTTAATATGATTATGCAATGTGCATGAGAAGCCGCAGGAGGTGTAATACATTTGTCTGTACACTGTCTTTGACATATCAACACATGCATTGAACCTAGACAAAGCATACGTGTATCTTTCAATCTGTGAATAACCATTAAAAAAAAATCGGATATATATAGTACTTATATAGCTTCGCTCACTCCTGGCATTGACAGCTACATATTATATATATCACCTATTTACTAATAGCAATTACGTAACAGTCTATCAACTAAAATTGCGATCGTTCCGGTTGAGCGAACACATGTTTTTTGTTCGCCAGTGGTGCGGCGCCAAAGCCATTTTCTGTGACGTCATTAATAAAAGTTTTAATTGTAACGTTTCTAAAGGCCTTTTTTGTCAGCGCGCATCATGACGGCGCATTGATTTTAAAACCTAAGCGCCATGGCAAATCACAGAGTTTGTTAAAGCTCGTTGCCTAGCAAATGGCCTAGTAATTAAATAAGCTCTGCTCTGATTGGTCGAACGTTCATTTAGTTGGCTAGCTTTGTGGAAAATCACGACAGTGGACATCCCTACCATGGAACATTCAAAACCATACTTCTACTGTTTGTCCAGTCTTGAATCACATAGAAATGATCATTAACAGTGTTTTAATGTGAGTTAATTCAATTTGTCTGCTAGATCTTAAGTTAAGAGCTGTTAAGAATGATTTTTGTGTAAGTAGGTCATTATTATTTTGTGCGCATCATGGCCGCGCAGATTAATTAGGACAACATAGTTCGATCCGGTCATCTGAGAATAGCATGACAGTAGATTTTGTTTTTGGCCAATCTCTAGTCATAAAAGCCCTACGGGGCCGCTCCTGCGGCCTATAATATAAATGACCAATTAGAATAAGCTATAATTAAGATGATTGAAATAGGGCAAAATTAAGATTAAAAATAGACCTGCAGCTGTAGGCCTATAGATAAAATAGGCCTAATAAATAGTAATTACTATAATAAAAAAAAAATTTACCTGTTGCATAATAGTCAATTTTACGCACTTAAAACGCAAAACATTCTATGTATCATTATTCAATTTTAAAATTTATTTATTTTTTATATTTGTATTTTATCTCATTTTCTATCTTAATGGACAATTGCTTTGGATCGGCTTCACTGCAGTAATTGTGCAATAAGCATGTGTATTATTATATATAACAAATTCACAATAGTAGTTGATGACGTCACAAACAAAGTGGCCTCAAAGGGGGCCCAAGTGACTTCGTTATATCCATGCATCCACCACTGCTCAATATTTCCGTTACCTTTGAGGCTAATCATTTTGCTCCAGATGCAGGTGAACCTCAGTGATAGTAGCATGTTTTTGTGGTCTACCATCAAAGACTAGTAGTGAAAATCAAGCCATAGCCCTACTTTGTGTTGATATAAAAAAAGAAAAAGAAATGCTGAGTGTTTTTATACTGTAATAAAATAAAAACAAATACCCTCACATTTAAATTATGCTAATAACCTCATATGAAAGTATCACGACGACGTCATCGCTAGAAATACATTTTCGCCAGTTCCTCAAAAACGGTTAGAGGTGCAGAAAAGACACCGATATTTTTTAGCTTCGATTTCAGTAGCGGTTCGAATGAGTTTAAAAGCAAATCTGTACGACCTACCATTGCAGAGAAAAGTCGACCATGAATGGCTTTGTGGACTCATTTGCATAAATTTAGATGATCTTTTGTAATATTACATATGAAATTTATCTTTTAAGGCCAGGATTATGGAAAGCTCCAGTTGTACGTGAAAACTAGAAGCCAACAATCTGGAACAATTCTATTTTGCTCTGTCATATGTTGATATGCACTGCTAAACTTCTCCAAGGATACATACAGTACAAACGTAAATACACAAATTATAGTGGCAAATTATATTTGTAGTACACTGGAGCACCAGATGGTAAGATAAAATGCACTACACTCAAGCACCATGGTTTCAAACTATATACTGGAGTCAGTGACTAGTCAGACTACGCAATCTTTTATATCCATATTATAAATTTTATTTTCAAATATGGTGGCTCTGAATATTGTGTCAGTTGATAATAGTTATGAAAAGTTAAGGTGACAAATCTATAGTAAGTTTAAGTTCTGTGTGTCTGATTTTTATTTCCAGGTAATGAGGTAACACTATGGGAAATGCCACATAACTGTCAAAAACACTGACATTTTTTGAATTGATATGGCATCCATTGAAGATCATGAAAGTCTACCAAAAAGACCACGTTTATCGGGAGATGCTCAAGGTGAAAAACAACAGTTTCCCAGTAGCATTGATAAAAAATTTGGAGAATTTTCTGATGGTGATTCTACGTCATCTGCCGGTCCATCTCGTTTACCTGTCTACAATGACTGTGAACTTTTTGCAACAATAACACAGTTATCCAAGAAGAAGCCTTGTGAATGAAATTATTACAGTGAACATGTCTTCTCTGCGTTTAGAGTCTCATCTTATATTGTGTGTCCAGAATACATCCTTTGCACGTAGGTATCTCCTGCTAAAGTCTATAATCCCACCGTCACTTATTACTTAACTAAAGAAGGAACTGCTTCACTTCCTTCCTGGTAAGTACGTTTAAGATGCACTCACTTATTTTCTCATTTCAGAATAAGAAGATGGAGATGAGTTTTAAGGCCAAATATTAAGTGCTTGCCTGGCCAAATTGTTTGAAAATGTCCGATTCTAGACCTCTTTGTTTCAGGAAGAGCATCGAAGAAGAACTGATGAAAATGTCACCATTATTTGATGGTTGTGAAAGCCTGCCTTATGCCTTAAGAAATTTCAAGGATGCTGAAGATTTGATCAACATATTTTCAACAAATCTGGAACTTGCCCAAGAGGAATTTAACCAGAATTCTAACATTAAAAACTTGTAAAACTTTAGTCAAGAAAGTTCCTGGTGTTTCCCACTATGACAAGGGTACATTTTTTCACTCAACTTCAGGAATAATTTAGTCAAATTTAGTCGTTCCGTGTACTATCTTGCAGGCTTTGGGCATGTCCCACATAACCCAAGCAGAAATTCCACGTTCTGCCTTAATGCCAGACTTTGTATTTTTTAATAAGGGCTGTTCCATTTAAGGGGGGGGTGGTCCTGGAAATTTTTAGACCCCCCCCCCTCCACCCCCGATATCTGTTTTCGACAGATCCTCCTATCTCCATTTTTTCCACATTAAGATATAAGATAATACTGGTCAATCACCCCCCTCCCCCGATATCAGTTTTCTCCAAACCCATCCCCCCTCCCGATATCTGAAAAATCTTCAGCTCCACCTCTTTTTTAAATGGAACAGCCCTAATTGTAGTTTTTGATCAAAAGATAAGTTGAGAATGTTTGGAATTATTTATCAAAATTTTATTGCATTTCAGTAGCTTGCAAAAGGAAACGAGTACTAGTGCAAAATAAAACAATAAGTGTAAAAATTAAGAATTGTTAGAACATGCTCATCAGACCACAGATGAGTTTCATTTAATTTTAGAATGTAAAGCAGCTGTTTTTTGGGAAAAAGTGCAGTATAGCGGACCCATATTTTTTACCATATTTAGCAAGCCTTGTTGCCAAGCTTATGATGTCAAGAGCTTGGATTCAAGTATGACGTCACAAGAAATGATGGCAGTTTTCATTTTCACGGCAAGAACGTGTTTATTTTTCTTTTTTATCTTGGCGGCTTCTGCCCCCAAACCCCCGCTACGCTACCCAATTGTATTGTTTTTGGACAAGACCTTCAAAAACTTGTGGCATAAAATAATGATATATTTAACATTTTTTGGACGCAAAATATGGTTGTAAATTTGGGTCCGCTAAACTCGTTTTTTGCTAGGTCTTGCAAGAATTTGTAATAGATTATAAGCAGCCTGTATTGAGGTTTTGATGTATCATTATTTCTATGTATGTTATAAGGATTTCTGCATTGATTTTCTTTCAGCCCTTTCGATGAACTCTTGTCATGCTTGTCTATCATGTGCAGCAAAAGTGCGAAAGTGAAATTCGCCACGACAACGAAATTCGCTACCCCCTTAAAACATAATTATACACATTGAAAGTTCATGATTTGTTACAAAACTAATTGTTTACATCATTGACAATGTTTTATCACTCCAAGAACCATCTAGGAAGTCTTAATTGCACTTTACTTTCAGTGGCGAATCTCATAGTCGTGGCGAATTTCACTGTCGCCGAGTGTTGTCCAGATATGTATGTGTGACTTTCAAAAGGCACCACAAGTCCACATAGAGTATACTGTATGAAATTCTGTATGATATTATTACACCAACTGCCGCCTGACCATCTGACAGACACAGAATTACTTCCATGATACTTTTGTGCTATATGGGATTTGCTGGGCGTGAAGCCTATTTTTTAATTAATATTTTTATGTCTTTCTATTATTAGGATGTAATGAAATGACATGGTAAAATATCAACGTAATATGCCTTTATCGCGATGTTGCAGTTAATGCTGGTGATTGTTAAATAATGGTAAAGTACTTACTTACTTTGAAGGCCTTAAAATATTCTCTTTTCAGGAATTTAGACTCCAAAGAGAAAGAGCAAATTCGGGGATTTTTGCCACAGTTGTTGTGTGAAATGTTAGCAAGTTTGAGTGAGAACGGAAAGAGTATGGCGCGCTTCAGATTTTGCCGTGAAAATGAAGTTGTTCAAATGGGATTATCCATGAATGGATTCAAGGTATGTTGGATTTCCTGTAATATAAAACTTTATAAAAATTGCGGATGGTTAGTCCAACATTGAGATTTGCCTCTGCATTTTGCCCAAAGTGGGTTAAGCCCCATATTTTAACATATTAATGAGTAGAAATATTAAGCCAGAAAGAAAAACAATATTTAACACTATTGTTTCTGCAACATTAATCTTTGCATAGATGATGCTACATGATGTTAGTAAGCTACATAACTAATATCAATGATTGTTACCCCCAATTTGCAATTGTGAAAACATGAAATCATAGGATGGTTTGGCCATTTTTTCGCCATTATTTTTTAGTAATAAAATATAATCACTGGGTCCTGGGTTCATTTCCCGGTTGAGCCCATGTTTTATGACTGTAATATCCATCATCTCACTGCCATCCACCCAGTGTGTAAAGCTCAGTGATAGCCACTAAAGTAAATTTTAGGAAAGCAAACCTATTTCTGTTTATATTCACTGTTCTATGTAATTCTAATAATTTAGAATGCCATGCGTTGAGCTAGTAGGAGGGTTTTCACCGGGTTTAACCCACTTTCGCCAGGGTTTAATCTATTTTAATCGGGGTTGCACCCAGGTTTTACCCACTGTGCTGGGCAAAATTGAAGTAGAAGCATAGGAAACACAGCGTTCTTTGAAGACGCTAGCAACAATCACTTCAGAATTTCTAGGTTAAATGACAGCCCTTGGCCTTCAGTGGAATTCACTCAATGTTCTTTGCACAATATATTAGGAGTTTCATCTCATAATCTCAAAATTGTAAAGCAGAGATCTTTACAAGTTTCCTCATTCTTGAAGACTAAACAAATTTTGAGATTAGGCCTGTGTAATGACATCATTTGTGGCAAATCAGAAAGCCAAGATTTTACCAGTTTTTCACTTAATTGAATTATACATGGATGAAAACCTGAAAATTAAGGGGACTTATTCATGCTGTTTTTGCATAACCGCAGTCAACATGAGTAAATTTGTTAATCTGTCCATTTCGTTTCCTATGCCTTTAGTTGTGAATGCCATGGTACATTGCTCATTGCTTGCATGGCCGGGACAATTAACCAGCAAAGATGCGGTTGCCAAATGCCACCCCCCCCCCCCCCCCGGACACTACGTCATGTTGCCAGGTTGACCCCTCGTTATCGCCTGGTTACCACCGTGTAGTTGTTATCACTCTCGTGGTTTATCAAAAATGTTGTCCCTGGCTTGGATGTGATAGGAAACTTTGTCACTGGATTAGTTAAACTAGTGCAGTACTGGTTTGTCACCATGTTGACTAAACACCTTTTGTAGGTTTACTATGATTTCTACATCTATATTTCATTAATATTATAGAATGAATATTGCATATCTATATTGATTTCAGTCTTTTCAACAGCAGCTGGGTGGCCTAATTGTTTAAGGCATCCACCAATTCCACATTGGTCGGCTCTGCTGAAGGTGCTGGGACCTGGGTTCGATCCCAGGCCCGGGAACTCTTCACGAGCTACATCCCAGCTGAAGACATTAGACATTATTCTAGTGTAAATTGGGTGGCTATTTAATTCAATTAATTTTAGAATGATTCATTACACAGTAATACACACTGTACATTTTTTTATCACGTTGCAATTAGGCAGCATATTTTGACATGTCACATTGTACATACAATACTTCATAATATTTTGCACACAAACTTTTTTTTGTCTGCAGCTACCCTGTATTGATACAGCACATTCTCCCATAGCAAATGATATTTTGTAAACACTTTTAAGATCAGAACAGTCATTGCATAATGCTAATCAAATGAAAGTTGGGGTTTAGTGCAGTATAGCGGACCCAAATTTATGCCCATATTTGGCGGCCATTAAAAATTTAATTTTATTATTATTAAATATTTCACAAGTTTTAAGTTCTAGCACAATTAAAATAACATTTGGTGTAGATAAGCAGGGGTTTGGGCAAAAATAAACGCTGTCTTTACCGTGAAGAAGAAACCGCCGTCATAACTACATTAATTTTTGTGACGTCATAATTACATTTCAAGCATTTTACGTCATAGGCCTGGCAATGAGGCTTGTTAAATATGGTCATAAATCTGGGTCCGCTATACTGCACTTTTTCCTAAAGTTGACCTTTTTTCCATTAGCTTTTGTTACATACAGACCATTGTTTTCAGACAGAATCTTGGGCTCTAATTATCATCTTTGGTTTTCTAGGTGAGGTTCGTTAGATTGGTTCTTCGGCATGTGGATAGCAATCAGAAACCTTCTGTGGAATGCTTGAGAGATCCAAATGTCAGATGCGACGTATTTCTCACCCGAGAATTTAATTTATTTAAAGCTCGGCATGTCAAAATGTTTTACCAAATCCTTTTTGCAATTTGCTTCACTTCCAGAACCTGTTAAAAAACCAATGATCATGTTAAGTCAGACTGTGTGATACTCTGTTATTTGTATTGGACAACTTTTACATGTATAGCTCTATTTGCCAGCAGGAAATAAGCATTAAAGTGTAATTGATAGAGCTGCAGTTTGATGATTTCCTTGCAGTAATTTATGCTCATTTTTGCTATTCTGAGCAGTTAAATAGGTTAAAACAAAAATGTAATGCTCATCAACATGAAACAAATTGTTAGAGGAGTGATCTCAGAGTGCCCCAGGAGTGTTTCACGTATGAAGGCGAGTGAATGAGGAGTATCCAAGGATGGACAGGGATACAAGTATGACCTCATGTGAGACAAGGATGGCAAAGGATGGCCACTTATTTACGTGGATCATGTGTAGAACACTCGTGTGAGTGAATCCCGAGCAAATTATGTAATTAGTGTAGAACGTCCGGCTAAATTTTAAACATGTTAAAAAATTTTGCACTACCCACATTTACTCCTGGTCATGCTTGAAGAGACAGGAGTGTACGTGGGTAGGGCAAGAGTATACTGGAAACACTCGGCGAGTGACCTACGTTTGGACAAGGATGAGCAAGAGTAAAAAAAGAAAATTTGCTGGCGTCATCCGTGGCTCTTATACGTGACAATGAGACAGGGGCTTAAGTAGTTTCCCAGGTTAGAACTAAAAATTACTGCTCGTAAACGTGATATAAATGGTTCGCTAGCGTTTTAGCTAGTTTTTGCAGAAAACAAGGACCAAGCAAGTGAAATTTCATTGATGACTTCACTGACTGGTCTAATTTAACTGCATACCTCAACTGATCTTGATATCTTAATACTTGTGTCCAAGACTGGATCGAAGACAGTAAGTAAATATGAAGAGCATTTTCTTTTCCTTGCAGGAGAGTTCGCCTACGTATTACTTTTTTCAAGCAGTTACCCAAGTAAGAATTCAAACGGAATGTTCTTCTGCAGTATATATTTACCATTTTTTGCTAGTTTTTGGAGTAAACTAGGCAATTGCTGATTTACCGATATTTGGCACTATCTTAATTGGCCATTTAATATGAGAGTCAACCAATGAGCATTCATACTCATCCATGAAATGATATTTAATGCAAAGCCAGGCATAATCTTCAACTGTTATATATAATACTTATCTTCGGAGCTATTTCAATTTCAATTAACTAAATGTAGTAACTATGAGTACAATCAGCGATGTCGATATTCGCCACAACTTCCGCATTTGCCACCCCCCTAACCCATGATTGCTTTCTTTGGTGTTTATTCCTATGGCATCATGATAGGGATAGTAGTAGTAATAGTGTTTAGCTACAATAAATGAAACAAAACAAATAATTAGAATCTATCAGAATCTTTCTGATACATTATATTATTAGTATCTTACAGACTGTTTGACTGCTATATACAGTAGATCTGTAAGTCAGTTGAATTTCAAATTTTGCTGGTAACTTCATTAAGTCATAAATTCATGACTAACTGCTTCAGTGCTTGCAAATTATGCTGCTTCTGAACCAGAAGTTGACTAAATGCTTTACAGTTCCATGAAAGACACATCAACAAGTGAAAATGTACCTGATCTGATTTCCTGCAAACTTCTGTTTACCAATAAAAGGAAGGTGGAAATTATGACCAGGGTAGGGTAATCTGTCATTGCATATTTGCAAACTACAGTCCTTTTCCTTACATTCAATGTAGTGGCTGATCAGAAATTTGATTTATTTTAGCCTTTTTGTGGCTAAGTAGAATTTTCAAATCTGACTTGACTTTTGCTGCTAATCATAATAAATGTGGTGGCTTGACTTGTAAATATCACTAACTTTTGCTGCTAAATGCTGCTGCTTATGCTATAGGACAGACCGCTGCAGGCAGGTTATCGTAACACCTAGGCCATACTGGCCTGGCCTATGGCCTAGGGTAACAATAGTGGATTTTCACGGAAGGTTCTCTGTATTTCCGCCAGGTGGCTAAAACAGAATACTGCAATTCTATTTGCTGAAAAAGTTCCCGTCCTTGGCTGTGATTGGCTGAAGCAAAGTGCATCCTAGCAGCAGTATTTTTAGTGCATTTTGTTTGTTATATTTCTGAGAAAGTAATATTTATGGAATCAGTTAGTTATTACCTGCTGTGTCTAAAGAGCAAAATAAGTAACAAGAGGAGAGGAAAGACTTATGTCCTGCTGAATTCAGGGCTGTTCAGTGAAAAGACTCTATCGAGACACTGCTGTATTCATCTGACTTTTTATGATATCGGGGTTCACATCTCACCCCTTAGGCTTAGTGCACAATATAGATCCTCTTCCAAAACTCCCCCTGATGAAAAATACCAATCTGTTTTTGACTGGACCAGACATATATGCGATTAAAATATCATTGTTTACAAATTGAATTTGTTTTGGATTATTAATTGTTTTGCAAATTCAATATTTTCATTTTTCTGATAACCTACCCCAAAAATGCATATATATAGTGCAGGTTAATTTGTTTTGAAATAATTTCTTCTTCTTCCAATTACGTCCCTTATCTACTGTAAACTTAAGGCTCACATAAAAGTAATGATATAAATCAATACTGCCTTCCTGTTTCATGATATATTTTACCATTACTGGTCAACAATTTAGTTTAATTACAATAAATCATATAAATATTAGTTTTTCATGCCATCAAAAACTCAATATGTAAACAAACCGAGTGATGACGTCACAATACTAAACAATGGTGAAGATGTCATTTTCATTGTGTTTCCAATGTTTTGGTCTGGATTTTCTCTCAATGTATAATTTATTTTTTAGTAAGTAATGTCTGATAAAATCATTAGATCACACAAATTAAGTGTGCCTTGATTAATAAAGGTTATTTATGAGCTATTTGATTGATTCTTACAAAATCGCAAATTTGACAGACGGTGCAGCTTTAATGAGATAGAATAACCAGTTAATAAACAGAATTTGCTCCTTAATTGTTAGTACTCAGACTTATAGACAAAAACAAGAACGAAAATATGTGGTAAATCTTTATTAACTGATTATTTTTTATGAAAAAAATAACAAGATTAAAGTGATACTCCTTGAATCCCATGTAGAAAATCTGGCCTTAACTAAGTTCCCAGAATTAATGCCATTACACTCTTGTATACGACCACAGCTTTCCATCACAAGCATACAATCGAGTAAGCTCTATTAATTATGGAGTAATTAGCCTTCAACTTTGTATAAGAGACCCACCAATAGAACTGGGTCAAATTTAAAGTGGCCATGGTTACAAAATTCTTGCAGCCCCCACTGACCACTGCTGACCCACTTGGTGACAGAAAGATGGCTCTGGTTGGTTGATTCTTGTAACTGTCACTCTTGACCAAAAATGTGGATTTATCATGATGTAGTGGGATAAATAGACAGTCACTGCAAACTTTTGCGAGTACTTTCTGGGGGGAAGGAAATGAGTCAGTTTTTAGATCAATTCAAGGAGCACTTTAATCTATATACAATAGAACATGCAAAGTTTTTGTAATCAAAGTAATTCGTAAAATATTTATCTACAATTGCAAGTTATCTAAATCAGTACCAAGATCATCCACAAAGCTGTCTGGTAAGTCGCATATTTCTGCCGTTAATTTTGAATACTTTACGCCCTGTAAAATTTCTTTAGCCTTTTCAAAATTTTTCGTCGCAGCAATTAACATAGAACGGCTTTCCGTAAGGGCGTAGACAATGTCAGCGAATGATTTTGCAGCATTGTCTCTTCCTCGATTCTCCTCCATAACATATAAGAGACATTCCATGAAAAAATCCTGGACAACGTCCACTTTCTCTGGTTCTTGTAGTTCGTCTTTACATTGACCTGCGTAAGATAAAATCATATGTAACCAAGTGCTGCCAAATCACAATAATATAAAAAAAAACATTACCTTCTGACATCACAGTCACTTCGCTTTTGTGTAAGCTCATTTAAAAGTCACTTTCACAAGAAACCAAACTATATTGCAATCAGTCTGAACAGGCCTTTCAAATGACCTTGCAGGTGACATAATTATATACAGCTGTGGCCAAAAGTTTTTAGACATGGATAGAGATGGCACCAATGATGCTTTGTTTTATCTTGCATCACAGCTTTTATAATCCTTGACCACATATATGGCCTAGGTTACTGCAATGGTCTGCATGTCTGTCAGTTTGTCCCTCCTTTTTGTCTCTCTGTCAATCTGTCAACCGCACTTATAGACATGATAACTTCAGGTCTATTGATGATTTAGTTCATGGAACTACAAGTTAAATATACCTCAGAAAAATACCTTAAATGAGTTAAAATATGGACTCGGACTGTTTTAAGGTCACAAGGGTAAAACTTATCCAGAACCTTGTGGCTCTTCACTCAACTACCATTAACTGAACCCATAGCCGGTGACAGCCACTCTTAGTACATTCATGAATGATACCAGTTGGCAGAGTTGCCAACTTCTGGAACAGTGAAATGTGATATTTGGCCCAGTTTACATTAAAATTTATTCTATTTCTCTATGTGTGAGACAAATTGGCAAAGAAAATACTCAAAATTAAAAAGTGAGACAAACACCAAATGCTTTCCTGGAGAATCGGGTACCGTCTTTAGGAGTTACCTCAATGGGGAGAAGAAATACCACAAGAGGTAACTGAAACCGTAGCAGATAAGTATTGTTCGATGACGTCATCTATATTGTGACGTCTTCCATGTAACAATGGTGTAGTGACGTCATCTTATGGGGAGAAGAAGTACCACAAGAGGTCCCTGACACCGTAGCAGATAAGTATTGTTTGATGACGTCATGTATAGTGTGACGTCAACCATGCAACAATGATGTAGTGATGTCATCTTATTGTTTTGTTTTTATGTACTACAGTCATAGTGCGCCCTGTTAGGCTCTGTTACTTTTTCTTCCCATTCCAGTTCTAATTTTGCAGACATGCCAAGTCTCACGCATTCGGTGTGATTCTCACGCATTTGGTTGCTGTATCAAGCCTCTAGACGTCAGTACTTTCTTCATATATTAATTTATCTCACGCAATGAGGACCAGAATAAATCTTTAACCATTTAATGTAAACTGGTTGGAAAGAGCCAAAACTCACGCATTCACCACTCAAGAACTTGGCATCTCTGAATTTTGCCTAAAAGCTGATTCTAAAATATTCTAAAAGGAATGCCCTTAAGGCCAAGATCTTACTTACTTGTGTCAAATATGACAAATGCGCGCAGCACAGCCTTTTCCGTTTCTGTCATATCAAGGGCGTTCAGTTTCACAATTGGTTTAAAACGGGCTTTGAAGTCTTCTGCGTTCACAAAAATGCGATGCTCCTCATCCGTGAGAGTCATACCACAATTCCAACAAGTAAACAGAAAATCCTCAGTGTTCACCAACTCATATGTTGACATCAAAAACCACACATTTACTGCACCTGCAAATGAATTATATGCATTATTGCACTAAAGCTTCTTTTGTTTAATGAAGTTTCTTATTGACTTAATAAGCTTAGCAGTGAGGGTCCAGGATCTGAAACTTTAGTACAATCCAGTTAAAGTTAAATGAAGATGAGTCCGAAGTGAAGTCGAATGGTTTATTGCATAGTTATATTAAACTATGTGTTCCCCCCAAAGTCCAAAGAATTACATATTGAAATGTTCTATGTGAGATCAGCCTTCACTCAAGAATACATGACTAAATGGCCAGAACTCTCTGCTGCTGTCCTGCAGATGTTCTGTCTCTCTCTGTGCCTCCCTCTCTGCAGAGGAGGGCCCAGTGCAGATTAAATACTTGGCCTAAAGTGGCCAGGCTGGCCTGTGGCAGGAGCAGCTGCAGATGGGCATGCTAAAAGATGTCCTAGGATTGTTATACTTTTGTGTAATAATTTTTATAAATGACTAAGGGAGCATTAATGAATGAGTGAGCATCTTGTAGGGGAGCATGTATTATAGCCTTATGACAGCATGTACAGTACTATAATGTAAAGAAATTTATTGATTTACACTGCTTAAGCAGTCTAAGCTGGCTTTCACGCCCAGGCAGAAATGCACTATAGTATATATATAAATAGGCATTACACGTAATGTAAAATTAATAATGGAAAACAAAACATTCTTCACAACATACCCTTCAAAACAACTATTCTGTCCGGTAAAGATAATGACATGTATTCATTCAAATCCTTCAAATAGTCAATTATTAGTGTGGAGTTTACGTCATCGCAACTTTTTGTATGAGCTGCAACGGCATTCCTGAAGCCAGTAATATCGACCCCTGTCGCCCGGAAAAATTCAAGTGCTTCATCTGGGGTGATGGAAGGTGTCGGGCCCACCGTATCCTCAAGATGTTTCTTAATCTCCTGTAAGTAAACAAGATGTTATCAAGACAGCCACTGACTCTCTTCTCCAAAGGATACCAGAGGATGTATAATATTTTAATAAAGCCATGATGTGCACCAAAATCTGAAAGAGTCAGCTGAAAAGATCATATCTTGGCTAAATATGCCAATTTTAAGGAATAGGGTTAGGCCTATATCCACACCTCCAACCATACCACTGCATAACTCAGCCTGCTTCAGTTATTACTCAATTTTGCTTTTCAGTGCAAGATTAGTTATGCCCTACAATTCAATAAACAACTTGCTTAATAAAAGAAGCAAAATTCATTAAAATGCACTAGAAATACTGCTGCATTGGGTCCGTCCCCTGCCAGTAGCCACCTAGCGGAAATATCAAGAAGCTTTATGGAAAACCCGCTATTGACGGTGTCAACCAAGGAACTCTCTGACAGTACTGTGTCCATAATTGGGTTACGAATGATCTGATTGGTTGGTGATCTCAAACAGATGATCTGATTGGTTGGTGATCTAAAAAATAAAGATCAGATTCGCGGGTGATCTCAAACAAATGGTCTGATTGGTTGGTGATCACAAACAAATGATCAGATTGGTTGGTGATCTCAAACAAATGATCTGATTACTTGGTGATCTCAAACATATGATCAGCCCAGATGGCATTCCAAATCAGCCCAGCATCGTTTCCATATAGGCAACTGTTGTTACAACATCGTATTAACATTGCCGACATCGCGCCGACGTTGAGACGATATGGAATGCTATCTGGGATTTTGATTGGTGATCTCAAACATATGATCAGATTGGTTGGTGATCTCTAACAGATGATCAGATTGATTAGTGATCTCAAACAAATGATTGGTTGCTGATCTCAAACAGATGGTCTGATTGCAGGTTGATCTAAAAAAAAATGATCTGATTGGTTGGTGATCTGTAACAGATGATCAGATTGGCTGGTGTGACAGTGGTGTCAATAAGAGTGCAAAGCCTGATTACTACCACAGTATACTGTGTCCGCAAACGCTTAGGTCTAATATAATTCTAGAATTTCTAGTTGAGGTACAGCAGAAACATTGCAATCAAATTCACGGAGTTGCAAACCTATCTTTTGGACTTTGATTCTTAACTCCAGACGACGTCATGTGAATCCAGGATTCTCATTGGTCAAAGCAATTCCTCAAGTAATGAGAGTCTTGGATTCACATGACGTCATCTGAGGTTTAGCTTGCAAGTCTATGAAGATTCGTTTCCAACTCTACGAATGTGGCTGTAATGTCCTTAAGATTCATCTAAACTAATCATCCAGTTCATAATTTTCAGTTTGTTAATTACGACCCGACCCTAAAAGAAATGTGGCATTCTTCAGAATATTTTGTTTAATATTTTGGTGTCAAAATATACTCACTTTTTTCATCACTTGCGCAGTCTTCACCCGTTCAACGACTTCAGGTGTAACTATTCGATGTTTTTCGTGAAGCTGTTTCAACCGATCTATCGTATCCCTGATCAGTTGCTTGTGCATTTGTTTTTGTTTTTCCTCCTCTTCTCGTTTTTGTTTTTTTTCGTTTTCATTCTTTTCCACAACTGTTTTGTAATCATGTTTACGTTCTAATGTGTATCTGCCTTTCTTTACACCTGCGCAACAAAAGCATATATATATAGTTGTTACAAGTATAAACGGCAGTTAATAAGTATCAATTATTATAAAAGTAGCTATGGTTTAAAAAATATAGTTATTACTGTTATTTTTTATTATTTTTTGTCTCATAAATCATTTCAAATCTACACCATCTTACACATTTATGAGGTCTTTCACACACAATTAAGCACATAGATTCTAATTTATGGACAGTGAGTACAGGCACTGCCTAATACACTCTTTTCACAGAGCAGCCATGTTGGCATTTTTGCCTCCTTGACCTCTCTTTGTACTCAGATATATAATATTTTGACA
Organism: Alitta virens; assembly: GCA_932294295.1. NCBI lineage: Eukaryota > Metazoa > Annelida > Polychaeta > Phyllodocida > Nereididae > Alitta > Alitta virens. Next base: position 4,791,677 of record OW028583.1, on the reverse strand, counting down.
TAATCTGAAGACAATGGCCATGGTAAGGTCACAGAGTGCAAGAACAATTGAGAAGTAATGATGTCATAATGTAATCAAAATGTGAAGTCTTGATACATCGTACATAGCAAGTTTTTGTGCCACCCACCATCTTTTGACATGCCAACTTCAAGACATCTCTTGAGGCGACAGAACGAGCAATTCTTCCTCTTTCCTGATTTGATTGTGCAAGTTTTTCCAACATGGCGGATGTATTGAGTGTCTTTTGATAGTGACCTTCTGAAGAAAACCTGTAAAATAAATTAAGGAAACTATAAAATGAAAATTGTTTAGTAGCTTCATGCTTCTCTACTTTTTTTAATGAAATATTTTTCAACAAAGTTATGGTAGTTTATGTAATATATGGGTATCAGTTTTTCAATTTTGTTGGCAAATGAATATAATCATGTCAGTGAAGTTGATCTGAATCTGAATATAACCAGATGTCATATTCAGATGTAATGATGAGATGAAAAGGATTGCAATTTATACCATGATACACATTTACCCTATGGGTGGGGTATTTGACTTGCCTCAATAGGATCACTATACCCAGGGGGTTCAAATCAGGGTGGGATGTGGGGATCTATAACTCCCCCCCCCCCCCGCTTTTCAAGTAGATGGGTTGATCAATGAAATTCACAAATGAAAATTACCCTTTTTCACTCGTTTGTTTGGAAAACATCTTTACACTCGATATCACATATCAGTACTGGTTTATAAGTTTGGCATCAATGATCCACCATTAATTGACCTCTTGGACAGTGTCCGCGTATTAACTGCGGCCACTTGTACGAGTAAGGGAAAATCACAGTTGGACAAACAAAGTAGGCCTGCATTCTCCCCACCCATCAAGAGAAATCGACACCTCTGACTATACCTTGCACGATCCGCAAGTGATGACTCCGAAATGGAAACCAGAAGCATTCCCTCCACAGACCTTGCATGGTGGCAGTTGAATTGGTTGTTTCCCAATTTCTTCCTTTTTACCCTTTGACTTATTAGAAGCTGCAAATAGAGATCTAGACATGGTGTAGGATTCCATAAGAATTGATTAACATTCATCCATTGAAAAATCAAACAGTTGCAAAGATTTGCTATTTTTCTAAGGGGGGGGGGAATAATCATCAGAATTTTGTCCAACAATGTTCTTGTCAGATCAACAAAATCATAAAAAGTCTCCTTATCATATAAAAGAAATTAAATTTGTAGGGGGGGGGGCTATCCCCTCCATCCCCCAGGATTTGTGCCCAAGAAACCAAAGCATATATAATTTTATTATTTCCAAAAAAATAGCTTCTTCCTTGTAAAAGAAAATAGCAGAACGTGTGGAAATTCATTATCAATCCTACAATATTCTATACTCCAGGTTCTGATGTATGCTTGGAAGATATTCTTACAGTTTGCTTTCTTCTTTGGCTTCACATCATCAGAATGTTGTCCAATAACTTTTTGTTCTTGCCCATGAAAGGTTTCAGGTGAAGTTACTGTGCCAAATCTGAGGTCGCCCATTGTAGAGCTATCTATTGAATCAGGACTGACCAGTGGACTTGCCTTGTTAACTGAGTGAATTTGAGAGTCTATCAGGTCCCAGGCATCCAAAACGCTTAGTTCCATGTCTTCAATGGTATTTTTTGCACGATTACCTGTCAGAAATGCAGGAAAAGGTATGATTTTCGGCAATATCCTGAAATAAGCCCCTCAGGGGAGGAGTTTTAGATTACAATATGTATGACATAAATTTTGAAAATCATACTTATGTATTCTCTGTGTTTATTATCAATAAACAAAGTTTTATAAATTTGTAAAAATAAAACAATATATGAACAAGGAATTAATTTCAGTTGTCTGTTTATTATCAAAAAACGTTATCGCTATTTAATTTAGTTTTTTGATAATAAACAGACAATATATTACTACTGAAATTAATTCCTAGTTCAATATTGTTTTATTTTTACAAATTTATAAAATTTTGTTTATTCATAATATAAACAGGGAATATAAAAAAAAAATTTACAAATTTTTCAGTATATATATTACTCCTGAAATAGGCCCCTGGGGCCTATATCAGGAGTAATATATAAGGGTTGATGTAATTGCTATTAAATTAATTTTTTTGATACTAAACAGACAATATATTACTTCTGAAATTAATTCCTAGTTCAATATTGTTTTATTTTTACAAATTTATAAAATTTTGTTTATTCATAATATAAACAGAGAATATAAAAAAATAATTTACAAATTTTTCAGTATATATATTATATATATATATAGATTTTATTGACATGTAAAATATCATAAGTGATACATATGTCATTCAGTTAAAAGATAACATGAAAGAGACATTAATGTAAATACAGAAAGCAATAAAATTTCAATAATCAAGGTTCCAGCCACCAAGTTAACTTATAATACGTGTTTAAAATCCACATACACAATAGAAAAAATACAAGCCGCTTATAAAAACATTTCACTCTTAAAGTCCAAAACATGACAAGCACATCATAACTAATAAACTAATAAACTAAATTAATAACTGTGTGGATACAGGAGATGGTTTTCTCTACACATCGGCTTGAAGGAGAAACTTTCCTAAACTATTTAATAACTCAGGTTCCTTGTTTGTCATTATTGCTGTGAACTTAGTTATATCATCTAGAGACAAGAAGTTGTTAATAAATTTAGTTGCATTCAAAAAAAGGTTAACACGGTGTTGCTCATTACCAGGACAGACAACCAAACAGTGAATTTCGTCTTCTACAAAGTTTAACGTACACTTTTCACATATTCTATTTGGAGCAGGAATTATTGGTTTATGGTGTCGACCTGTTTCAATCTTCAGGCTATGTGAACTTGTTCTAAATCTAGCTATTTTAGTTAACACTTTGCGAATTTGTTGCAATTCAAGATAAGGTTCTATTCTACAATCAGTTTTAAATAGTTTATATGTCCTAAGTTTTGGTTGTTGTGAACTGTCATTTATTGCATTTATAAGTCGCTCATGTTCGGCTTCATAGAGTCTTAGTTTCACTGTGTTAGAGATATTATCACTGTCAAAGTTTCTGAGGTTACTTATATCATATTCAATGTTGCAGTTATTTAATACATGACACACTTTACTGAACCAGTTATTTCCATTTACTGCATTCACATAAATTTCCTTCTGAAAATTTAAACATTTCTTAAGTAAACTGTCATCAGGTGCTCTTTCCAATCTTATCCAGTAATTCACCATTCTAATTTTCTGTCTGACATGCAATGGGAATCTACCTGTTTCACCATAGACTGCTAAAGATGGTGTTTGTTTTCTAACTCCTAATATGTTTTTAAGATATGCAAGTTGCAAATTTTCTAATTCAGGCATAGATTTTTCACTTGTCCATATTTCACTATTGTACTCCAGGATAGGTAAAATGTAGGTATCAAACATTCGAAGACATAGCATGGGATCGATTTTTCCTAATGCTTGTTTTGAATCACCTTGCAGTGCAAAGAGCACTTTATGAGCTTGTGTTGAGAGGTATTCCGTCATCTTGCTATGTATTCTACGCTTATTAGTAAGCATATGGCCAAGATATTTGAAGCTGTCAACATTTACTAGTTTTTCCCCATTACAGAAGAAGGTGCTTATTGCTTTGTTACCATTCTGCATCACTTTGGTTTTACTAACATTTACAATAAGGTGCCATTTTTTACAGTAATTATGAAGTGAATTTATACTATTTTACATGCAATTAGGAGAATCAGCTACAAGTGCGATGTCATCGGCATACAATATATGTGTAAGAGTAAAATCACCTAATGTTATTCCATCTGATTTTTCAAGATGATCGGGTAGATCTGACATAAATTCATTGAATAATTTTGGGCTGAGGATTCCACCTTGTAATACCCCACATTTGCTGTCAATAGAACCACCGGTATTACCACCTTGATTTACTCTTGCTTTTGCCTTATCATACATACTAATGATAACCTTGAGCATTTTGTCACCAATATTCTGCTGCATCAATTTGTAGTACAAAGCATTTCTATTAATGTAATCGAATGCTTTAGTAAAATCAACAAAGCACAAGTATACAGGTTTTCGCATTGCTTGTTGGTAACTTATAACTGTGTCAAGAACAAAGACACAGTCAGTAGTGCTTGACCCAGGGGTGTACCCAAACTGACAAGGATCATCAAAATTTAGAGCCTCATTTTTAAAGTATAATCTGCTATTTAGGATTGAGTCAAAAATCTTACCCATTACTACATTTACAGTTATTTTTCTATAGTTATCAGGATCTGTGCGGTTACCTTTTTTATGTAAAGCATTAATAAGCCCTTCTGACCACTGAGATGGGTATTCACCTTTATCAAAAATGTGGTTGAATACAGCACAAAATGGTGTTATAAGATTTTCACCAGCATATTTATAGAATTCTGCGGGTATCCCATCAATGCCAGCCGCTTTATTATTTTTGAGTCTCCTGAAATGCAGGGCGACCTCTTCTTCAGTTATTACATTATCACAAATATGAGTAGATAGTTCACTACTGCAGCTTTAACCGGAATTTTGCACAGCATTAACTATGTGTGCCATATTTTCAGTGTCAAAATAGTCACGCTCTGGTGGAAGCGATTGTTGTTTAAAGTATTTATGAAAGGTATCTAAGTCTGGGCAGTTAACTTGGATTTTTCCTACAGATTTTAATTTATTCCAATACTTCCAGCAATCTGCTTGATTTTTACCCATGAGAGTTTGCATTTCCTTTCTATTATTTCCTTGAAATTTTCTTTTTTTCTTTTGAGTTACTCGTTTGTAATATCTGTGCATAATACTATATTGCATTTTATTTTGATCCAGGGCTAAATCATTCTGTTTAGCAAAGTCATTCAAAGATTTTCTGAGATTTTTACACTCACTATCAAACCATTTATTAGTAGGAAAAGTGCTTTTTGCAGATTTAGATTTCTTCTTCTCAAACGTTGGCCGTATTCTATCAGTTAAGTATTGGTATACAGTATCTATGACCACATCTGTATCATAGTCTGACTCAATATCACAGCATAGCTTATACAGTGTGTTCTTGGCATTTTCATTGTCAAAATTAGAGAGGTATTCTTCAGTTTTACTCTTGTCAAATACATACTTGAATGTTCTGGTCTGCCGACTATTTTTAGTCTGTTTATTTATTTTTGGTACTTTGGGAAAGTTAAAAGAAAAGCTAAGTGGAGTATGGTCAGATTCAGTAAGCTTATCATTTATAACAAACTCATGAAGGCAATTATACGCTGGTTCACTACAAAGCAAATAGTCAACAACACTTTGTCTCATAGGAGTATGACAGGTAAATCGATCGGTTATACTTTCATCAAAGAATCCATTCATTATTCTAATACTGCTTGCCCTACATAAGTTAATGAGATCCTTTCCAAAGGCGTTTACCTTCTTATCTGCACACAGTCTGTGCTTAAGGGACCATTTGTGTTGCATTGTAGTTGTAACACGAGATACAGTGCCTAAGTCAGAGATGAGAGAAGAATTTTTTCCATTTACAGGTTCTTCAAAATCATTCATATCACCTGTCCGGCTATTAAAATCACCACAAATAGAAACAAAGGGTGTTCTATCTAGAAAACATGCAAGATCCTCCCTCAATTCATTTAGCACATCCTTTCCATATCTACTATTCAAATAGATCATGCTACCCTCAGGGGGAATATAGGCACCACCAATAATAATTTCATGAGTTGATCCCCCAATTTTCAGCCATATAGAATGTTCTTTTGCTTTTTCGATAGCTACAGCTTTTGACTCAAAAATATCTGACTTAATCAATACGGCTATGCCGCCAGATGGCCTCCTAGCTCTAGGGTGTCTGTACTTTCTTTCATAATGGAAGTAGTGGTACCCTTCCATTTGTGGGTCAAAGGTATCTGATTTCATGGTTTCATACAGGAAGATGACATCATAACAGGTAAACATATTTCTAATCTCCTCTAACTCTAATTTTTGACCAATGCCCTGAATGTTCCATGAAATTATTTTGAGAAAATTATCATTTGAGCCTTTGTTTTTACTTGTGTTATTGTTCCAAAATCTAGATTTTTCATTGAACATTTGAGTCATATCATGAATTAAGTTTATGTCTGAGTGTGTAATTGTATCTACAACAATCTTAGTATTAATGTCAGAACCATCCCCCACATCCACACAGTCATCAACGAAAAGATCTATCACAGGTTCAACATTACTAAAATCAGTTGGCATAAAAATATTACAGTCATACATTGCCATTGAGTTTGAAATAGTCATATTTACAGGAGGCAATTGCAGCTGGAACCTATTTACGTAAAAACCTTCTTGACAGCACAAGACACATTAAAGCAGAGTCTCTCTCTGGCTGTGCGACTGAGGTGGATGTGATCCCGTAGCTTTGCTCGAGCGTTGGAGACATACTCTACCAGCCTTTCGTCACGAGCAACTGCCTCAAGGTAACTGTTCACTTTCCGTGTGGTGTCTTGACGGTGGTTGCTACCAGTCTGTGGGAGGCCGGAGAGCATGACTCGAGTCCAAGGAAAGAGTTGACGAGCTTCCTTGAGCATATGCTCATAGCGAGCGCAGATTGATTCTGCGGGAAGGCCGTCCGAAGCTTCAATATCCCCAGCCATGAGAAGGAGGTAGTCTGTAGGGGACCTCACATGTCGGAGACGGGACGTGACATGGGAGATGGTTCCACCTGGCAGAGTGAAACCGCAGGCATCTAGACCTCTGTCATTTAGGCCCTGTGCTACTCCGCGGGCATTGGAGTTCCCAAGCACAAGGACCTTTGGGCGACTGACAGCAGGTGCACGAGGGTGATTTGGCTGGGGGCGGTTAAAGGCCGTGGGTGTTGGTGCTGGGCGGCTCCGAACTGTTGTGAGCGCTGGACGGCTCTGAAAAGGCTTTGGCAGAGCACAGTGCAGTCTTTGGCGTAGGTCTTCCAGGAGGCTGCCGAGAGTGTTGAGACCCTGGAAATCTTCGCCACAGCCCCAGAAGCTGTCGGTTCAGTGTTGCGCACCAGCCGTTTGTTGCCGGTGTTTACCAGTGCCTTGTGGAAGACACTGCACTGTTTGGCTTTCTCTTCCAAAATAGCAGCCATAACATCAGCCTTACAATCATGCCATGCCTGACACTGAGAGATGTTTTTTGCAGCCAGCTTGGCTTGGTGTGGTGTTCTGGAGCGCAGAACACGGGATGCAGTGTCACTTCGTCCATGGAACCGTGCCTTCTTGTGCTGATAAGCATGTTCCGCGCTCCCAAACAGCACACTACCGATTGACAGTTTGTATTCAAAAAAGTTTGACAGCACAGTGAAGCGACCACTGGCTCTGAAGAGGAGCATCTCTCGATGTGTACCATCTTGCATTACAGGCATCTGTCGCTTTGCACTGTCATGCACTGCAGGCGTATGGATTGACTGTAGTGCTGCAGAGGCAATATTGCTTGCTTTCAGCTCCTCGATTCGCTTAAGCAAGTTGTTGATCCGCTGGTTCGCCAAAATCAGGGCACTGACAGTTCGAGCATGGTCTGCACTGGGGCTTTCAGGTGGAAACATAGCTGATGTCAGCTGGGGCCTATATCAGGAGTAATATATAAGGGTTGATGTAATTGCTATTAAATTAATTTTTTTGATAATAAACAGACAATATATTACTACTGAAATTAATTCCTAGTTCAATATTGTTTTATTTTTACAAATTTATTAAATTTTGTTTATTCATAATATAAACAGAGAATATAAAAAAATAATTTACAAATTTTTCAGTATATATATTACTCCTGAAATAGGCCCCTGGGGCCTATATCAGGAGTAATATATAAGGGTTGATGTAATTGCTATTAAATTAATTTTTTTGATAATAAACAGACAATATATTACTACTGAAATTAATTCCTAATTCAATATTGTTTTATTTTTACAAATTTATAAAATTTTGTTTATTCATAATATAAACAGAGAATATAAAAAACTAATTTACAAATTTTTCAGTATATATATTACTCCTGAAATAGGCCCCTGGGGCCTATATCAGGAGTAATATATAAGGGTTGATGTAATTGCTATTAAATTTATTTTTTTGATGATAAACAGACAATAATATATTACTATATATATAGATTTTATTGACATGTAAAATATCATAAGTGATACATATGTCATTCAGTTAAAAGATAACATGAAAGAGACATTAATGTAAATACAGAAAGCAATAAAATTTCAATAATCAAGGTTCCAGCCACCAAGTTAACTTATAATACGTGTTTAAAATCCACATACACAATAGAAAAAAAAAATACAAGCCGCTAATAAAAACATTTCACTCTTAAAGTCCAAAACATGACAAGCACATCATAACTAATAAACTAATAAACTAAATTAATAACTGTGTGGATACAGGAGATGGTTTTCTCTACACATCGGCTTGAAGGAGAAACTTTCCTAAACTATTTAATAACTCAGGTTCCTTGTTTGTCATTATTGCTGTGAACTTAGTTATATCATCTAGAGACAAGAAGTTGTTAATAAATTTAGTTGCATTCAAAAAAAGGTTAACACGGTGTTGCTCATTACCAGGACAGACAATCAAACAGTGAATTTTGTCTTCTACAAAGTTTAACGTACACTTTTCACATATTCTATTTGGAGCAGGAATTATTGGTTTATGGTGTCGACCTGTTTCAATCTTCAGGCTATGTGAACTTGTTCTAAATCTAGCTATTTTAGTTAACACTTTGCGAATTTGTTGCAATTCAAGATAAGGTTCTATTCTACAATCAGTTTTAAATAGTTTATATGTCCTAAGTTTTGGTTGTTGTGAACTGTCATTTATTGCATTTATAAGTCGCTCATGTTCGGCTTCATAGAGTCTTAGTTTCACTGTGTTAGAGATATTATCACTGTCAAAGTTTCTGAGGTTACTAATATCATATTCAATGTTGCAGTTATTTAATACATGACACACTTTACTGAACCAGTTATTTCCATTTACTGCATTCACATAAATTTCCTTCTGAAAATTTAAACATTTCTTAAGTAAACTGTCATCAGGTGCTCTTTCCAATCTTATCCAGTAATTCACCATTCTAATTTTCTGTCTGACATGCAATGGGAATCTACCTGTTTCACCTACTGAAATTAATTTCTAGTTCAATATTATTTATTTTTACAAATTTATAAAACTTTGTTTATTGGATAATAAACACAGAAAATACAAAAGTATGATTTACAAATTGTTCTGTATATATTACTCCTGGAATAGGCCCCTGAGGGGCTTATTTCAGGATATTGCCTGATTTTCTAGTTATAATCAAATCAAAACACGTAATGCATATTGCCAAAAAAAAAACAGATTTTTTTTTTTTAACCAGCTCAATTACACCCTTTTCATGCGGCTGTCATTTTGCCTCATTGACCTCATTCTGATTACATTATAATATTATTACATCATTACTTCTCCATTGTTCTTGCACTCTGTGACCTCACAATGATCATTGTCTACTGATGACATCACAATACTTAAAATGAGTGCAAAGAGAGGTAAATGAGGCAAAAATGCCAACATGGCTGCTCTTTGAAAGGGTGGTAGCACTGTGGATGAACGCCTATCAAACCCCAGTGGCCAGCACAGGGCTCTACACACTGTACTGTACAGTTAAGCCTGTCCCACACCTAGCACAGATTTCAACAACTTTACCAGACAGGTTAACCCATCATTGAGTATGATAAAATAATGTATCGACTGACTACATACTTACTTTTGAGTTGAAGCACGCTGTAAAATTCTTACTACGTAAAGTATTACTTTTGGAAATCAATGATGATTCTAATAAATCAAAAATTCAAATGATTGTAATGCGCTAATAAGTTCAACCATTATATCAGAGGCACTTGCCAAACTACGGAGACCAGTCAGTCAGTATAGGAAAGAGAATCTCTCTATATACAAGGATCAGTTATGACTGCACCGGCAAGCGCCTGTGATTATAGATATCAATATGTGTAGCTATCCCTGATATGACAAGGAACAAATTTGTTTTATCCCAAACCACAACAAATCCACTTACCTCATTAAATTGTGAAGAAATTAAACATCAATATCTTCGAATCAGATCTATATACCACTAAGATCACAACAATATGATCTATAGACCTAAATCATGATCAATAACATGCTCCATGAGGTAATTTTCAAGTGACATTGCAACAATGTTCTGTCTGTTTTTATTATCAAGGGAAATTTATCAAAATTGTACACTTTTTATGCCAAAGTCCAAATAACACAAGATCAGAATCAGATAAGAAATAACTTGGTCAAGGGACAGTTTACTCAGGTAGACAAATAACTGTAGTCCACATTCATCGCAACTGCCTACTTGGCATTTCCAATAGGTGGCGTTCATTTAAGTCCTCTAGTGGTCATGTCAAGATGTGCAACAATCAGGATAATAATCATTAAATCATCAAATGTGTTACAGTGATATGTTTAAGAGTGAAGACTTCTGCTATTGGTAACTGAAAAGTGGGCATAATGAGTCATGTACCTATATGTCCCATGTTATCTTAGTGATTTATAACTGTAATCACATCAAATCATAATCGAGATGATGACTCCAGACAATATTTTGCACCAGGAGGCAGGCTGATCGGCCCACTGATGATAATGGATCAGCGAATCTGGGATGTTCATTCAGCTGACCAAGTACTGGGAAAAGCCTTCAATTTGCAACCGCACATCTCTCAGGTTAGAATGTGGGTCAGCATCTGTATTGGAATAGACTACAAGGCACATTGTACGGTTATTACACACCTTCAGACCTGCGGCCTATCACGAGTCATCATACAGCATACGCATTTGCAATAGAAAATATGGGGATATGCATCACTGATGACTCATCGTGAACAAATTTTACTACCTAAAGCAGCCATATTCTTCACTGATATGTCAACAGATTTGGCATAACTTTGTACATTCTATGCAACTTTGTTATTCGGTGAGCCTCTTTGTCTGTACCCTACTGTGAGATTTAGATCACAGACATTGTTTGCAGGTAGTGACATATTACAAATTATAGTTTAAATAGACTGTAAGGGGATGTGATGAAGTAGAAGGGGTGATGTCAAAGCACCTTACAATGATATGCTGTCAAGACTTTATTTTTCTGTATTTTCTTTCTTTTTTTTTTTTCTTTTTTTTTCTTTTTTTAAATATATATGAATAGTGATATTAATCTCTTGGCTCAAGTAGCTGTGGACTTTAGAAGTAATAAGTCCCACAACAGTAAAAGGAGTTGCTGAGGGTGCGCTACAGACTGTAATCTATGTTTTTTTAAGACTATAGTGTATTTACTTCGTGAAACTTAATACATTGCTTATTTTGGCTTTTAAAAATAATACTCAGACATTGTAACACAATGACGAACTGAACACGATACAATAAATATTTTTTTTAATAATCATAATTTAATTTGCACTTGCACAGTTGAATATACTATAATTATCAACTTTCACTTATTGGTTCACTCTGTGGCAGACCATTGATTGTTTTCTGTACAAGTTTCAAGATATTATCTGAAAGTAAAATGGTAATATTGAATTATAAATCTAAAATTGAGAGTGATAAATAATTAACTATAGAGTTGAATTTTTGAAGGATAAGTCACAGCTTATACATGATTTCATAAAGTAGATATAGTAGAATAATGAATCTATGAATAAATTAATGAATCAGTCAAGCAATCTATATCCCAGATAGCATTCCAAATGGGGCAAGTGTAATTTTTTGTATAGGCCGCCATTGGTACAACATCGTTTCGACATTGCCAACATCACGCCGATGTTGATACGATTGGAATGCTATCATGGTATAACTCAATTAATCGATCAAATTTTAATATATCAATTAAATTACTCACCTGAATATATCTTTAATATTTTAATCTTGAAAATGTCTTTAACAATTAGGATGTAATATGGAAGAGCTGTTCCCAGTACAATTAAGAGTCCCATGCCAGTTTGAACAGGTGCATAATATAATGCTATGACCAGCATAGTGAAAGACATTGTTGCATATGCTATTGGAATGATCAAAGGCAGCTGAAGACACAATAAAAAAATTGATGATATTATCATGATTTAAAATTGGGTAAGTGTGTGCATGGAGTCACTAGAGAAGGAGTGGAAAACTCGGGTTTTATTGTGTTCTATGTATGTCGCGATGGTCTTTTAATGATGGGCATTTAATCTGGTGCCTGTCTTTTTGACACCAGCTGATAAACATTCCTGGGATTTAAACCCCAAATAACTGTGTCCTGATTGGCCAATAAAGATGGGGGTTTCCAAAATATATTATAAATAGCATCCATGTGCTCTCATGTTTGTAACAAGATTGTATTCACAACATTGTTGTCCCACTCATTCTGTAAAGATGATTCAATAATACTACATATTGTATCAAATACAAAAAGAAGCTGATGAACAGTAGATACACACTCATGACTGATCATAAAGATCAGGGTATATATCAATAATATAACCAACAATAGAAATAAACTAATTTGTCATCTATTCATATCCTACAATAATATCTCAATGAGGTGAAGGGAAAATTAGTTAAAAAATAGATGTTAATAATTTAATTTGGAGACTGAAAGCAAATGCATCTTTTAGTTTTTTAAGGTATTGTTCAAACATTTTATGTATTTTTATGTTATGTCACATTATATTAATATATGTCTTGTCTATCGAAGTTAAAATTAATAAAATTATAAGTTATAAAACATGAATTTATTAAGCATAGTTCAGCCTGATAGAAGTTTAATTGACAGACAATGACTTTCTAAATTAACATAACTCAGGCAGACATCGACCGACAACAATAAAATAAATATTGGCATGTAGCCAAAAAGTTGCTTTTTCAAGCACATCTTATCGCTTGGACGTGAAATAAAGCGGTTTTAAGATATGGCAAGTTGAATAGAGCCAAGTAAAACATACCTAACGTTGCCGTAATAAGCTTAATTTAGGACGGATTTTCACTGGAAAACTTTGTATTTGATCACCATGTGACCAAGGTATTACCTATTATGCACACGCAATGTGGACCAAACTAAAATATCTTTTGGGAAATCCTTGAATTGAAAGTGAGGCTCTCAATGTCTGCTAGGACCGCGAGATTTAAAACCCCTCAGAAACGGGTGTGGATTGGCTGCTGCAGCAGCGAGATGAACATAGGACATCAAAGAGGACCGGCGTGAAATTAAATAGCCATTAATTCAATGGCTCTCTGGGCTAACTTTGCCCAAGAACTATTTTTAATGGCCATTAAAAATTTAGATGCACGTGTGTGATAACAGAGCTTTCCCCTCCTTCTCTGGTGACTCCATGGTGTGTGGCGAGTGTTCAGCTGACAGCTCAGTGGTACAGTGGTTTAGTGGATAAAGTGTTGGGACTTGTATGCACAAGGATGTGGGTTCCAACCCAGCCACAGCTACACTGCCTCACTCCGTAGCAGGTCGATTCATCACTGTGCGATTCGACCCAATGAAAACTGGTCCATTCGTTACTAGAAATTGGTCAGTTTGTCGCCCAAAATTGGTCGATTTGACTTTTTTTAAGTGACGAATGGACCCGTTTTGGCAGTGACGAATCGCACAGTGACGTATCGACTAGAAAGCCTTCACTCAACCCAGGTGTAAATGGAGAGGTTGGCTACAGGCTGAGATGGCAATATAGATTGCTCAGTGACAACCTGTTCTTTCCTTCTCACATACAATGTCTACTCCCAAACCAAAAAATTAATGCGATACTTTTACCAAAACAAACAACAACCTAAACCATATAAATTTTAATAAATTATATGGCAATGAAAATACAACACTTTCCTTTTATATGTGACGAAGTTTAATCGGGTATATAAATAAAAATATTGCTAAACTTTAAAAAAAAAATTCTATGTGTCATAATTACAAGAAAACAATTACCTTGATTGGTCTTTTCATATCTGGGTACTTATATCTCATATAAATCATCCCTGCAGTTGCAGCAACGTCAGATAACAGGATCAAAGAAATCAGTTGGTTTACCAGTGAGTAGATATTCACAAAGATGCTCATGAAAACTGCTATTATTAACTGAAATTAAATTCATAGCATACATTAACGTTTGTATTAATAGTCCAAAACTGCTATTATTAACTGAAATTAACATGACATTCATGAATGGTTGCATTAATAGTCCCACAAACACAATTGTAAAACTTTACAGAAGATGTTTTCAAAGTTAGAGTTCAAAATTTGCTGTTATTAAATATCTTTATTAAAATACACATGTTTATTATCATCAATGATAATCAAGGCAAATGAACCAATAATGCCTTGGAGTTTCTAAGATTAAAATGTCCATTAACAAATTACTCCCATTTCTGACAAACACTTTTGTTTACTCAGCTTTTTCCCTTAATACGTGAATAATTTGATAGACTTTAGTGAAAAAAATGTAATCCCCCGATCTTCTTTCCCGTTTTCAGACTCAGCGCGCAAAGCAGCTAGCACCATGGCTGGACGAGGAACCCACCCCTATAACCGCACACCTGAGGGCATCCAACGTACTCTGGAACGCCTGCTGAATTCGGCCCTTGCTCCGTCTACCCATTCGAGTTATGACGCTCACCTGTACCGCTTTTGTTCCTTTATCGCTCCCCATAGTCTGCCAGCATCAACACCACAGGTGATGTGCTTCGTGGCCCATCTCTACGAGGCCAAATACTCCCCGTCTTCCATTGCTACCCATGTCTCAGCAGTCGCCTATGCCCATAAAATCATGGGCGCACACGACCCAACTGACCAATTTATCATTCGCAAATTGGTTTACGGTGCCACGAAATTATCGGGAAGGCCTGACTCCTGTCTCCCCATTACTCCCCCTATTCTGCAAGCCCTGGTTACAACCATCGGCAACCTCAACTACCCCTTCTACAACCAGGCCCTCCTAAAGGCCGTTTTCACCTTAGCCTTTTTCGCTTTCTTACGCCTGGGGGAAATAGCGGTCCAATCTCGCACCAAGCCCCAATACGTAATCCAACTACAGGATGTGGTCTTGTCTGACGCCTTCATTCTGCTCACTATGCACACCTACAAGCACTGTCGGGCTAGACTGCCGGTTACCATCAGGTTTTAGCACCAACAAGACCCCATTTGCCCCGTCCGTGCACTTCAGGCCTTTCCACTTCTGCGCGGCCAACACCAGGGGCCTTTCTTTTGATTCCCCGACCTTCAACCCCTTACAAAGTCCTTTCTGGCCTCCCACCTTGCCACCCTCTTGAGGTCGGCTGGCTATGATCCTACCCTTTACAAAGGTCACAGCATTCGCATCAGCGCAGCTACCTTTGCGGCCTCTCAGGGCTTCACGGCAACACAAATTCAGCAGATGGGCCGCTGGCATTCTCTGGCTTTCCAGCGCTATATCTGCATCGACAGTTTGTCAACTTCCCGTCCAGAGCCATCTCCGTCCACCAACACGTCCAGTCAGTAGTGGCCTTTTTCCTTCCCTTTTTTACTTGCTCATGGGCTGTCAGCAGGGCCTGGGCCCAGACCTCCTCATCCATCACCATCCATTACAGGGCTGCCAGCTGGTGCTAAGCCCCTCTTATGCCTTCTACATTACTACCTTCTTATCCTAGGCTGTCAGCTGGTGCTGGGCCTATCTCTGTGCTGTCAGCAGGCGCTAGGCCAGAGCTATACTCCAGGGAAATCTTCCGGACTCCCCCAATTATGCCAGAGGCTGTCAGCTGGTGCTGAGCCTCCCCCTTTTTTTTCTTCTCTGCTGGCTGTGCCTGTCAGGTGGGGTGTTCTGCTCGAACTGTGGCCGGTTAACTTCCCCCACCTTCTGACTGACACATAAATCTAAGTGTTATCAGTTACCACCTGATGTCATCTTTTTTTGTCATTACAATAAATTACAATTCCAACCTGACCCGGTGACCTTGTTGTCAGTCAAAACTGAGTTCTAGGCACAGCAAGCTACAGACATAAATGAAGATTTCAAGCGGGAAATCTATTATGGCGTGGGGGCGCTTCGATCCACGCATGCGCAGCAGTTCTGTTTACGAACGCCATCACGCCAAAATTGACTAGAATTGAACTGTAGTTTTTCCCACCCGCCACTCTTGTATCTTTGCAATAATATTTATAGATGGCATTAATGAATAAGTGAGTATCTTTGCAATAGTATTTATAGATGGCATTAATGAATAAGTGAGTATCTTTGCAATAATATTTATAGATGGCATTAATGAATGAGTGAGTATCTTTTGGGGGAGCATGTATGATAGCCTTATGATAGCATCTTATAATAGTACCTGCAGTGCAACAGCTGGGATGGGTGTCCTGTATGAAGTATGGATCAATCCTAGAACTCTGGGCAGGTGGCCATTCCTTGCTCCAGCAAAAACTAATCTTCAACAAGTAAAGTTGAAATCACAGATGCATTTTTCATATGCATCCATTTTACCTAAATACATTAATCATAAATGATATTAATCGCTATAGCATACCTAGAGCCAACCAGGAGTCCACCATTCAGGCTTCCAATGTTGTTCAGAGCAATAAAAACAGCGAAGACCCACATGGTCCACTTGCCAATGGTCACGATTCCAAAACTCTGCAATTAAATGGACAAATGCAAGAATTTCTAGATCAAGTTGGATTATGAAAAGAATGTAGTTATGAAGTGTTGAATGACGTTTAAAAAAGCAATTTTCTTTTGTCTCTTTGCTGATGAGCATTTTGATGGTGTGATAAGATATAATGACACAAAAAAATGTCTGTGAATGTTTTACTGATCGAACAATATTATCACCCTTGGTACAAATTGACTATAAGATATGTTAGGCACTAAGGTCATCAAAATGTCTTTGTCAAGTATCGGATAGCTGAACAGGAGCGTGCATTGCACAGAGCCCTGTGTTAGATATTGTGCGCTGTCACCTCAAAGCCAAGCGACCTAATTATGGACATGTTTTGCATGTTTACCAACCTAAACTAAATTGATCTATTTCTCTTATAGTCTATAGGCTGGCTTGCATATGGTATATTAAAAGGTATAATAACAATGAAATTACAGAATAATTATGTTTGTGTGCTGAGTTTACGCAATTCTTGTAAAGTGCTAATCTGCAAGCAGAAAAATTGCCTAAACTTTAAAAATATGAATCCATTTTCCTTGTATTTTAAAGAGAAGATTTCTTAAGTCAATACACAGCCTATCGGCTATATCGTTTAACCAATCATTTTGTTTAACTAGGTAGACTAGGTCTTAATAAATTGTGAGGTATACGTATTTGCAGCTACACTGCATAGTAAGGCAAAAAATGTTTTGTTAGTGGAGAAGTTAAGTAACATATACTCCAAGCTGTTCCTTATCCTAAAACTTGTACATTTGAGAAAAATAATAATTTTATCCAAAATGTCTTACAATAACAACTGCCTCAGAAGCGATTACCCCATCAATTCCTAGGGCAGCCAAATAAGCAATATTAACCAAGATATAGATACCACAAATGATGGTCATGGATATCACAATGGCTCTTGGCAAATTTCTGTAGCAAATAAAACAACATAAAAGTTAGTGATTTATTTCGTTATTTAAAAGTGCCTTAAAATGGATTTTTAAAATTTCATCAAAGTGGTAGAATATATCTTGCAAATTAACTTTCACAAATCTCACTGCCATTGTGTGATTGTATAACCCTAAAAAATGCATATTTATAGTCATTCTCCTACTTAAACTTTTAGTCATGCCTCTAGTGAGCCAGTGACGTCACATTAGGATATCTCATGATTCCTTTAAGCTGCAGCCAGCCAATAAACAACAGGTGAGCTGTGATGCTAGGCTGCAGAATGTCAACTTTAAAGTTGGTTTTTTAAGGTTTAACCTTCAGAAATTAATCTAGAATTCTGGAAATTTGTATTATAGGGTATATTCTATCACATGACTCAAAAAACTATCTAAGTGCAAATTTCATTTTAGGGCACCTTTAAAAAGACCTGATTGTCTGCAGGTCCTGGGTTAATTTTATGCCTATGTCTATGCGTATGTCTAATAATTACATTGACTATGTCTCAATGGTACTGGTTTGAAGCTTAGTCAGAAGCAGACGTAATAATGAGATGATAAGTCTTACAGTCCACACCGTGTTATACATTTACCCCATGTGTGGGGTCATTACAAGGCATGAAAGGGTCCTATTGTAATAACATAATCTTCATAAATTTGAATACTTACTTGTAAGGATCTTTGAGTTCTTCAATCAAAAAATTCAAAGCAAACCTAAAAAGAGCAATATACAGTGGATTGTAGACTACATCAACATGAAGCATGATCCCTGACCCAGATAGCATTCCAAATCGTTTCAACATCGGAGCAATGTTGGCGATGTTAATACGATATTGTAACGACAGTGGCCGACATGGAAACGATGCTGGGCCTATTTGGAATGCTATCTGGGTAAGTTATGACACATTTTTAACAATTCTAGAGAATCGCAATTACATGTATGCCATATGTATCTTAGTTACTTCAATTAGTCTGAAATTATGTGAAAATATAAAGTTATGATTAATTTTGTATGACTGTTTACTTTCAAAGTAATATCTTTTTGCATTAACCTCTCTTTTGTATTTTATTTTGTTATTATTATTATTATTAATTTTTTTTTGCAAAGTAGTGATTGCAATATCAGCAAAGCAGCCAGTCTTGTGGTGTCAATCAGATACTCATCTCATTGGCTACCTTTGCTTGCGGGGAGGCATTTAAATGATAAGGTGAAAATTTGTGAATTGTTAAAAGTGTCTAAATAATTAGTGTGACTGTATAGCAAGGACACACACATCTGTCATACCAGTCTTCATGGAACCAAGACAACTGATAATGAATATGGCAACACCAATTTCTGTTGTTAAGGTCCCATAAAAAATGCTAATGCATGTGGACTGTGCAGTAATATATTACAAATTGATATAAAATAATAAATAGGGAGTTTGATCCAACAAAATACCATACAATATAAACGTGCAATACTATGTCAAATTGTATGGCTCTCAGCCTATCAGAAGCCAGGATGTCTGAAGCAAATAAAACTATATTTTGGACAACGTTTCATTGACCATTTGTTATATGACCCACTGGGATCCAATACATTTTTTGATCAGTCCAATAGATATTTTCTCCGATGAAACAAAGTATTGGATGGTGGCATGATATGAATGAAAACATCTGATAGGACAAGCACATTTGTGGAAATTATATAATTATATATATTAATCATGCTCAGGCCCGTGGCCAGCCCCTGGCGTTGGGTGGGTACTTGTCATGGAATGTTAGACCTTCGATACATTTTTGTTTTATAGCATTTCCTGATGTGGACCAATGTGTTACGTGTGGACATGGACCGTTTGACCTCCACTAATTTTTACATCTGTATCGTCTGCTGTTTAACAAGGTCTCCTCTTGTAGATAGCTGACAGTGTATTGCAAATGTTCTGTCATCTTCGGTTTTACAGGAACTATTTTATATATTAGTAATATCTTAATTGAGTTTGTGGCATCATTTTTGGTCGCTAATTTGATAGATGACTTTTGACAGATTATGGGAAGGTCACCACTTCATTGTGATACTGATACCATCGCTAAAAGCTAAATTACACTCCCCTTGACCCCTCCCCCCCCCCCCCCCCCTTGGCTACGGGCCTGATACTCACCATCCTCCATAGGGGAACATTGCCGAATACAAGCCAAGGATTATTCCATTGGCTGTCAGTTTGTCTGCTCCTTCAAAAGCTCCAGAAGGATTTATGAATGATGTGTTTCCTGCAACAAAGAACCCAAGAGGAAGTGGAGATCATGCGCAATACAAGGTTTTTCTGGGTCAAATGCAGAATTTATAATATAACTGAGATATTTTTTTATTGAAATAAGTAACTAACCTTTTGCCATATGCACCCAGCTTATACCGATCACAACCAACAGGGTGATGACCGTCATCGAAGTGAAAATTGTCTGGACCTGGGCGGTAAGGCGGACATTGACACAATTAATGTAAACTAACAATGCTGAAATGCAAGTTAAGAAAACATAAAAGATGTAGTTGGCAATTCAGGCATGGGCCTGTCAGTGCATGCACTTGCAGGCTTTTTCGAACACTGTGTGCTGTCACCTAACAGCCCAGTGACCTAATTATGGACATTCTTTGCTAGTTTAAACTATGTAGCCAATAATACAACTTAAGAAATCTTCTCTTAAAAATACAAGAGAAAAGTATTCATATTTTTTAGTTTAGGAAATTTTTCTGAATTGCCTGCATATCAGAACAAGAATTGCGCAAACTCAGCACATGAACATCTAAATATTCCGTAATTTCATTGTTAGACCTTTAATACCATAAGCCAGCCTATAGACTATCAAATAAATTGATTAATTTACTTTAAATGAGTAAATGAGCAAAACATGTACATAAATAGGTTTCCGGCTGTGAGGTGACGACCAAGTGCGAAGGTCCCGGTTGAATCCCCAGCCCATGCATGACCTACATCTCAGCAGGATGTCGGTCACATGAGACATTCATTTAGGGATTCCTTTTACTCAGTGTCTATGCTGGGTCAAGTAAATGTCCCCATCTATGGGATAAATGTGTAATATGCTCTGGACTGCTAGCCTTATCATCTCTTCATTACATCAGCTTCTGGCTTCTGGTCAGAGAAGCTGACTCAGCTTCAGACCAGTAGTTTTGTGATTGAGATGAAAAATCCAAAATTTAGCATATAAATAAGTATAAATTTTTCTGGTAAATTTTAAAATATAACAATGGGAAATAAGTTACAAAAAAAAGTATGTGTAAATGAAATAAATAACCAACTAATAATTATTATAAAGATGTGAAATATCAGCTGTTATGGCCGGTAATGAGAATTATTAAAACAATTTTACTATGAAGCTTACCTATCAAGGCAATGGATAGCAACGTTATTGCAGTTTCAGGAGGTTCATTATAGGGGAAAAAAGGTTTTATGATGTAATTTGCAAAAACGATGCATTTTAACATGTTGAAAGCTGGTCTAACAAAGAGGAAAAACTGCCACAACTGTAAAAAAGCTGGGAATTCACCAAACATAACCTGCAATGAAACAAAATTATGTTTACATTCATTTGCACTATTGTTATTGTGGTCTTTTTTTTGGTTTGTGGTCGATAATAATTACACAGATGTATGGCTGGTAGTGAGAATTATTAATGACAATTTCATTATTAAGCTAACCTATTTAAGGCAATGGATGTCACATTGCACAATCCATTGTTGTCTGGCTGGTTTTTGGGCCTGACCCTTCACCGGCGGATATAGGTTTTTCTCTTAGTGGATTGTACATCCATGGGACTAAAATGGCGAAATCCAAAATGGCGGCAGGAATCGACGATGGTCAATCTAACCTTTTCACAAATAGTTTTTTTAGAATCTCAATTTTAATATGAGAAATTCATTTCTGAGGGTGTAAACTCCACTGAGAAAAAAACTATATCAGTAGGTGCATGGTATAACCCCTGGTTGCCAGACTACGGACAGCAATCATAATATTGTATATTTGCCAATTTTCTCACTGATAAAATTGTAACAGCCATGGCAATTAACATGAATGATCGAACATAGACTACCAAGTGACAGGACCGATAAATGCTAGACCCTCTCGCTGAGCCGGTTCCTCCCTCCATTTCTGTCAGTCACTCCGGCATAGGTCCTGTAGTGGCACAGCACTATGAATAGCGTACCCAAAATTAAGGTCGCGATGGGTCACTGGTTCCTCTATTCCAAATTATCTTTTTTTTATATGACGTAGTATGTCGACCATCATCGCAAATAACAAATCGTATCAATGTCGGCACGATGTCGGCACAATGTCGAAACGATGTTCTACCTATGGCAGGCAATATAGAAACGATGCTGGCCAGATTTGGAATGCTATCTGGGTCTCAGCCAATCAGACATTTTGAATTTTTAAACATGGACACGCAAAGCATCGGAGAAGAGTTGCAACGCATCAAATGGAACCAATAACTATTCATTGCATGAAGATGATTTGAGCGACTGACGCTCAGACCTTTATGACTGAAATGAATGTCACTTACCTTTAAATAAGCATATTTTTCTCCAGCTACTGGTATAGTTGTCCCAATTTCTGCAAAGGTAAGCGCTCCCAATGTCGATATCATGCCCGCCACAGCCCATAATATTAGAGCTACACCAGCGACCGGAACTGCGACTAATACTCCTGTTGGTGCTATGTAGATACCGCTGCCTGAAAGTAGTAATTCATGTGATGGTAGTAGTTTTAACCTATAAGGTCATTATAGAGCATTCAAACTGACTGCATTTCACATATGAGATTGATGTAAGGTTGATGTGATGTCACCATATTATATGAAGCTCTGGCCAATCCTCAAGTTTGTTGTTTGCCTAAATAATTGTTGATTCAGGGAGGGTCTTAAATATTCAATGGTTTTTTTTAGGGGGCCAGATGGTTTTGCAGTAAACTTTGTGTATCTTAATTTAGTGGGCCCCCTCCTCACCCACTGCTTGCTTTTAGCCCACACTTACATACATCACATGGTCAGTTGTGGTGGGTTGTTTGGAATTAGTGTAGTCAGTTTGATTGAACAAGCAATAACCTCTGACTATGGTATCATCGGTATGGATATATAAGTATGACTAGCTAGTGTAAAGAAGAAGTTGAGGTGGAGAAAGAGAACATCATAAGTCTGTACCCAGCTGAGATTTTCCTGAGATAATACGTGTTTGCTAGCAGAAGTATCATTTGGCATTTGGGTGGGAAGGACCACTAATGTGTAATAATTGCAGATCATTTTTTTGACATTGTAAATCTACAATGTGGGTTTATTGTAATTTTATCAGATCTCTCTGTTTCAGTGGTACATCTTATAAATTTTAAGATCAAAGAAGATCATCAATTACCATGATAACCATTGTTATAATATGTACAATGTTCAATTGTTTAGTTCTTACCTATAACAAGTCCCACTATAACTGCAACTCCTTGAGGTAGTCCAAACTCCCTTCTCATCTGAATCTTTTCTTTTCTTTCCATGGTTTTCTCCATCATGGATGTGTATTAAACCTCCATTGAAACAATTGGTGATTGCTTCAGTTTTTATTTAGGGACAACCCCAGTGTGATAAATTGAAATAGCTCAACACACATTTTGTAAACCAGGCCAGCTTGAAACGTGAGCTATGTCTGTTTCCCACGATCATTTGAAATACTGTACAAGCAGATAATAGAGTCATATATAATGAGATTTAGTTTGAAAGAGTTTATGAATTCATATTATTGTTAATTAATTGTTAAAGACATTGAGTAGTAAATGGAAATGTAGTTGTATCGTGACATTGCTACAGCTACTTCAGCCTCAATAAATAAGATAGTCAAAGTTAAATGTAAGAGATAGATAGTCAATTTAGAATTGTGAAAAAGTTAAAGAACCTTTCATCACCTTCATGATACATCAAGAGATTTTAAAATGACAAAGACGAACGCAGACTCAGATAACACGCGTTTTCGGTTGGCATTGGCTAGTGTTGTTCCTAGGCTAGTCCGACAAACTGCCGGAGGAGTCCTGTCGCATGTGATCTGAGCAACTGACATTAAGATCTTTATGATTGAAATAAACCTCTAAATAATGACAAAAAAATAAATGGAAATTAAACTACTAGTGCAAACTATCTCTATCCTCCCTATCTCTCAAAAAGTCATGAGAAAAAGGCTAACTTCACTAGGACAAAAAACTAAGTCAACTCTGTAACCAGCAAGCTTGCAAATGCCGGCGATGTTTTTGGTCTAGTCTTGGTTAGTCCAGTAACGGCTTGCTAAAAGCCTCGGCATGCTCTTCAACATAAGTCTTGCTCTCTTCTTTTTTGTTTAATTATTAAAAGTGTATTACATTAAAGTACATATCATTATATATTTTGCATGATGTATAATGACATTATGTTGAAAACTTTAAAATAAAAAGTGGTAACACTGGTAAGCAGAAATGGCATTTGCCAAAGACACTAATAGATGCCAAAGACACTAATAGATCCCTCGTGTTTCAGCTAATTAGGCACTATATCTATAGGCAGTCAGTTATATATATATATTTATTTAATTATTATTTTTTTTATTTTTTGTCTATTTATGAAATTGTTTACTTAAGTTGTTAGTCCATTAGTTATCTCCTTATCTCTAAACCCATTTGGTATTTATCAAATCCATCATCAAGCTTATCTTCATCCCATAAAAATGTATGATTTAGCAGTAGGTGAATGAGGTTAACTGTTAGCAATGTTTAATTTGTTAACAAAACAGCTGTTTGAGTTTCAGAGTGACCCCATACAAGTACCTATAGCACTCATGTGAACTTCACCCATTATCGTAATTTACTGAGTAGCTGCTAGGCCAACAAATGCATGCAGCACAATGTATTACACTGGCTTTATCAGATTGTGCTACCCTAGTTTAACTAACAGCAGATGTAGATCTAAGCTAGAACTTCAAACATGGGAAAATCATCGGAATCTATGAATGTATCTACAGAAATATCTGATGAAAAAGTACGACTCAGAAGGGAGTTTGGATTATTCCAAGGAGTGTCTGTTATTGTCGGATTGGTGATAGGTAAGACATGAAAATATTTTAATTGTCCAAAAGCATCACACACCTTATCCTGATAGGTGAGGCATACCACTTCTTTCATAGATAGATAGATATTTAGATAGATAGATAGATAGATAGATAGTTTGTTGTTTGCTATACATTTTTTCATCATATTGTACATATAATATAACCTATATTTTCCATGAGTTATTATGTTATCAGATATTTAAAATAAAAACTTTTCTAGAGTAAAATGAGTGAGCATCAAACTCGGATATAATCTTTTCTGCTCGAAGCCATATAGCCGCTGCTGAGAAGTATATTCGATGATATATGCACATCATTTTCATATAATTGATGAGGGTGGCGGGGCTAATTAGGACAGGCAGGGACCATGGCAATGAGATGATGAATGAAAAAGCCAACAAACTTCGGCTCGAGCGGGAATTGAACCGGGGAGTTTGCAGTGAATTAATCAAATGAGCTTCTCACTCATGTTGTCTACAAATTTCAACCTTAACCTCCACCAACCAACTCAACATCTTTTGATCCATCATAACTAAATTTACCGATGAAGTGTCTACATGACTAATCGAATAAAATGTGTGTGTTCAATGATATTTATCATGTTATTAATTACATGGCCAATTGTGCCACGTGCGTTTTCCATGCGTTTGGATAAACGGAACGCTGGGGCGACACTGAGCCAATGTGACTTATAATCTGGTTCCTATCTTAAAAAGTGTTTAGCCGTTTCTTTTAATTTTTATTTTAAAGGTACCTAAAACATGAATATTCAATCCGACTGTTCTGTGATGTTGTCATATATAGTAAAGATCACCATTATGTGACCATAAACCACCGCGACCACCTCGCCCTTTAGCTCAGGAAACATTAGTTATGGCAATAACAATATCATTACATAATTTAAACTTTGATTAAACTCTAACCACTGTGACCTGGATTCAGTTTGCTATAATACTATCGTTGGTTTTTTATTTTATTTTTATTATGAATGTGATAAGTCCTTTAAGTTTCACAACAAATTCACACGCACTAGTGGAGGCATTTACAACAGTCTTGGTCAATTCATTTTGTTCCCATTGCAAACTTGTATTGTATTGTATTTCATTATTGTATTGTTTTGTTTTGTGTTGTTGTTTTTTTTTAATGTTTATTCACACACATTAATAGATACAATTCATGGTATAGTATACACATATGCTAATTGATATAAATTGTAAACGTTATAAATTTTAAAACATAACATTATTGTATTGTATTGTATTGTATTACCTTGTATTGTTTTGTGTTGTATTGTGTCGATGTTCTTGCTTTGAAATAATTTGTTGAAATGACAAGAGTCACCGCCGCATTACACATTTACCCCATGGGTGGGATCTTTGATATGCCCTAGCATAGACACCTAGTACAAGACAGCACCAATTTAACTTCTCACGTGACAAACATTGAAGCAGCTGGATGGCCTTGATGTCGTTTTTATTTTAAACTAGCATTGACCTCTATTTAAGTTATTTAATCCATCTTTATCAATTGTACTGGCAACAGGCTACTTCAATATCAATTTACCTGTTACAATAACAATGTTGCTGTTGTGATACAGTCAAACTTCCATGTCTATAATGTTATGCAGTTGACAATTCTATTGGAGTTGACTTAGTTTTTTGTCCTAGTGAAGTTGGCCTTTTTCTCATAATTTTTTGATAGGTTGCACTTAGTAGTTTAATGGGTCATTCTGATAGAAAACTGGCAAGTGTCCTCAAACCACCTAAGATAGCCATTCTATTATTTTGATGAAATAATGTGAAAAGATATGCATTACCTTGACTTTATGAGTGTTACGGACCACAAATTGCAGTAAGCATTGATATACAGGGTGCGCCATAAAAACTTGCACTGGGCATCTACTCTTTCGGGATAGCTCTAGGTTACTCAAATGCTTACGAGGTCTTTTAAAGTTCTACCACAGTTAGTTAGGGGTATAAGCAATTGGTCATTGTGATCTTTTTGATCTTGTAATGTCAGACAATATCAGTGTCTGAATTATTGAGAGGGTGCATGCTGCAGGGCTTGTTCTGAGAGACACATATCACAGAAGTCAGACTTCAGTCTGCTTGCATGGTGTCTCTAGTTGCAAAAAAAAATACAAATTAGAGATTTCCTAGTTAATACACCTCTGAAGCCTCAGAAAATATAATATTTGCATAGAATCCTGCTTCAATGCGTTTTATACATGCATATATATATTATGGTATTAGATGATAAGAAGGTTGAGTCCAGTTTTGATCCAGCAAGGTCATAAATTTAAACAGAGATATATAATGGCACACAAGAGGGTTCTTTTCAATCTACCATTAATCTGGAAAAATTACATGATTTTCAAGAGGATGGGCCAGTTAATAAGACAAAAAATACTGAAATATGATCAGAATCCAAAATGGCACTTTCCACCTCAAAGGTGTCAATGGTCTACCTCCAAACGTCAAGAAAGGTGTCTGTAACACATCTGTATGATCAGTGACATAATCAAATGCTTGTATTACAAAGGCTGAGGGGAAAATGGCCTGAAGATGTGATAAGTGTGCATGTGCTATTTTTAGATTCATATTATCTATAATTCTTGAGGAAACAAGAAAATATATTCATAAAGATAATTTAGGACTATTATTACGTTCGTGTGTATGATTGCAGCTGCATGCGATCATTGTCATTTGATGTAATAACAAAAGAGGTAGCATAAGTTTTTATGGCACACCCTGTATGAGTAAAGGGGTTAATCTACATGGTGAAGTGCCTGTTCAAATCACTGCGCCTGGCCAATGAGGTCAGGCCTTCAGCTAAAAAAGGGGTACATACCGTTACCGGGCGTTACAACGGTCATAAACACATGGCATTTGTTTACAAAATCATCTGTTGCAGAGATTAGGACAAGCCTGTTACTAGTTTGACAGCTCTGACCACGTGGGCCTCATGCAAATTAGCTGAAAATATTTTGGTTTGGTGACAGCGATGGAATGTCAGAGAAGTGGAGGCGCTGTGAGCAGCTTGATATTTGTTAGTGCTAAGTTAATATGGCTGTTATGGTGTTGACACTGAGCGAGAGTCATGTGTCATAAATGAAGCAATGGCTGTGTTCAAATGTCCAGTTACGCTGGACTTCCTGGTTTTTCTGAGGGCTGCTCTGTCTTGCCAAGGGACATCCCTGTACTATCTCTTAACATCTTTTTCATCTTGTATTTTGTCATACATGTTGACCAACACAATTTTTTCGGTAGAAATTTATTCTCTTCCAAAGAGTTTTTGTATTTTTCCCTTGGGGTTGTTGCCAATACATTGCCGAAGACTAAAGGACCGCCAGATGGATTCCCTGTTGCCGCACTTAGGTGCCCTTGGAGAATCCTTCACATTTCTGTAATAACATCATCTGTATGACTGATATCGTTCATCGCCACTGTCAACGAAGAGGACAGGAACACTTACATTGGGAAAAATATGGCCGTGGCTAGGGAACTTCCCAAGACAGATTTTG
Source organism: Alitta virens (assembly GCA_932294295.1). Taxonomy (NCBI): domain Eukaryota; kingdom Metazoa; phylum Annelida; class Polychaeta; order Phyllodocida; family Nereididae; genus Alitta; species Alitta virens. The sequence continues at coordinate 4,763,383 of OW028583.1, read as the reverse complement.
ATAGAGGCAATATAGCAGTGGTTGGTGCAATCAAAGAGCTTCTAAGATGTATGAGCTCAGAACTCTACATTCCATTTTGGAACAATGACTCTATTCAGGCTCTTTTGAACTTCCTTTTGTACAAATTGATTTATTTTGATTTCTATTCTTTATACCAATTATTTCATTTATAATGTATAGTATACTTTGAGTATGACAAATAAATATATAATAATAATTTCTCTGCCCTTAGTTTTCTTTTCATCTTGTAATATTTTGAATTTTCCCTCTTTACTTTCTTTTGACCTAGTTTCTTTTGACTAGACGTAGATGCAACTGGCATAGCTTGACCAGACGGAGCAGGGGAAGATTGCTTGGAAGTGGAAGGAACAGCTTCTTCTATTTGATATGGAGGTTCTTGCATGCGAGAATGTATTTCTTGTTTATCAGATCGGTTCCGCTGTCCTCATCTGGAGTCAGAACACTGTCAACGCATTTTCAACTTCCTTCTTTTTCATTCTGTGCTTCCTTTGTGCTTTTCTCCATTCCCACTTCTTCTTCCTATGTTCTTTCTTCTTAAAATCATTGACACCTTTTATCTTTCCACTTTCTTTCCTCTTCCTCCATCGATCTCTTTCTTTTGCCAAGTATTCTGCATATTTTGTAAATGCTGTAAAAACGTTCAACTTAACTTTATGTATTGCATATTTTCAGGTACAGGTATTTACATTGCTCCGACTGGCGTTTTACGAGAAGTACCATCGGCCGGAGTTGCTCTGATCATCTGGGCCGTCGCAGGTGTAATCTCCACTCTCGGAGCACTCACTTTTGCTGAAATTGGGACAACTATACCTTTAGCAGGAGAAAAATATGCTTATTTGAGAGTAAGAATAATCATTTCTATCTTCAATTCCAGTTTCTGCTTTGAAAGTTTGTTTTTTGCTAAAGTAATTCCACCTCTACTTCAGTTGATATATCGTATCTGTTCCAAATATTATGTGCTGTGTTGTCTTAAGACAGCCACAAATCTGCTTCTTGTAGAAAAAAAACTGAATTCAAGTATGATATTCATAAATGGTTCTTGAACAAACGTTTCTTGAAAAATGTTCATGATTTAGTAATATTTTCTCATTATTGACTTTGACCATACACAATTAGTGTACTGCAATGGACTTGCAGCACAGCCAATTAAGTAATAGTTATATCCCTCATAGTCGGGAGTTAACTGTTTTCACGTCGATGCCAAAGGCGAAGGGATATAAGCAACAAAAATGTTACTTAACTCCCGACTATTAGGGACATAACTAACTTATACTCCATTAACCATATTTACTAATTTGATTGTTTGTTTGTTTTACTGCCTTTATTAAGCAAAACAAGTTCAGTTTGCACTCAGGAGGGAGTTAACTAACGAATTGAATTTTGTTGGTTATATCCCGCTCAGAACAATAGAAAACTATCTAGGTGGAGTATAACTGAATGTATTTGTTCAATTTGGTGTAGTCTTTCCTAGATAGCATGCAAGATTAGATCAACAGGCCAATGTCGAGCTAATGGGACATGTTATCTGGGTTAAATTTTAATGTGATCCAATATAAATGTCCACTTTGTTTTTTGTCTTATTTTTACATGATCTTGTACAGTTAGTTTCATTAAAAACGGCCTGTCAAATTGAACCTATACAAAGCTAGACAACTTCTACTATATAATGCTACCTGCCACCAAACGGAGCTGTCTGGCTATAGCTGGCTACTCAAAGCCGTATCTAAAAGTACATGCAGCACCATTTGGTGCATTAGTTGAGAGTTAAGCATATTTGTAATCTTTGAAAACATGCATGTCGATCGCACATACATAATTATGATAATTATATTAGATAAATTTCTTACATTTACCAAGGTTTATATTTTTTCCAGTGGTGATATTTTAAGCTGACTTTTAGGTAGAAGTAGACAGAAGCGGCCAGTTACGCTTACAGCCAGGAGTAGGTTGCTACAGCTGACTAGAGTTGAACATATTTATGAAACTAACTGTATGTCATGGAGAAGTGCAAAATAGATACATGGCCAAAAGAGCCACGTGCGTTTTTCATGCGTTTGGATAAACACATGGTAAACGCATGGTTTCCACCTAATTTTAATTAGAAAAAAACCCTGCGTTTTCCAAGAGTTTTATCCTTCTCATGGAAAACGCATGTGGCACATTTGGCCATGTATAAATGTTACCAAAAATTCAAATCCCAACTTTCTAATCCATAAAAACCCCTCTTTGTACAAATGAACTTTAAAGATGACAATAGAATATACTTAATTATTTACTTTGAACAGGTAATGTTTGGAGACTTCATAGCATTTCTCCAGCTATGGCAGTATTTCCTACTTGTCCGGCCATCTTCCAATATTATCAAAGGATGGGTCTTCGCGACTTATATTTTGAAACCGGTGTTCCCGGACTGTGAAGTTCCACGGTCTGTGATTATCCTCATTGCAATTTGTTTAGTAGGTAGGTTCATTCAGCGGAAGAACACTCTTAATTTGGTCTTCCTTTCAAACAAGGTCAAAATGTTTTGTAAAATATTCTTTTTCTATTAAAACTAATCTCTCTTGAGTAGCTGGGTAGTCTAGCGGTAAAGACGTCGATCAGTTCCTCACCAATTAGACAGCACATCGAGTCGATCCAACATTGGCATAACCTCGATCCTACCTTTAACCGAATTTGAGCCGATATGACATGTTGTGTGTGTCTAAATGTAGTGGGTTTAAATGCTGACCCAGGAAGTCTCTTAAAAAACAAGTCATACAGCTGGATGTCATATGATCTTCCACATTTAGGAAGGAAATAAATATCCATTGATGTATTTTATTATATTTTTTTCAGGTGTTATAACCTTCATAAACTGTGTTAATGTTAAGTGGTCAGCCAGGGTTCAGACTGTATTTTCTTCAATGACTGTAATCACTCTCTGTTTCGTTATTGTTATGAGTTGCATCTTTATTTCCAAAGGTAATTATCAACATATATCATAAATTGTCAATATATGTGCTTATAATTCATGTATAATAAATATTCCTCTGTGAATGTGGAATTCAAATTGCTGCCTATAAGTATTAGTTATATCCCGAATAGGAGGGAGTTAACTAACACTTTTATTGGTTATTTCCTGACACCGAAGGCGGAGGGATATAACCAACAAAACTGTTAGTTAACTCCCGACGATGAGGGATATAACTTATACTCCACTAAACATATTTACTGATTTGTTTGATTGTTGATTTGTTTAACAGCTGTTATTAAGCAATTAGAGTTCAGTTTGCACTAACGAGGGAGTTAACTAAAATTTTTGCTGGTTATTGCCCGCTCAGAACAATAGGAAAACAATCTAGGCGAAGTATAATTCACATGCAGTTACTCTTTATTGGTAAATAAAGTGCAACTGCATATTGGTCAACTTTCCGTTTATCATAAAATTTTGTTATTATATATTATTATATAGGTTATACCCAAATTATTTATGTCCTGTCACATGGTACTTTATATGGATATTCAATGGCTTTAGCATAGCCAACCAATATCAGTATTTATTGGTGCTGACATGTGGTAGGGTACCCCATGTACGTGTTGAACTGTTGATTGATTTTAGTAGAGCTGATCAATATCACCGACCAACATCAGTATTTTTTGGTCCTATCATATATAGTCTTATGTGTGTGTTGATTAGCTTCAGGGAAGGTGACCAATATCACCAATGAAACATATCGATCGCCGACCAACATCAGTATTTATTGGTCCTATCATATATACTCTTATTTGCGTGTTGATTAGCTTCAGGGAAGGTGACCAATATCACCAATGAAACATATCGATCGCCGACCAACATCAGTATTTATTGGTTCTATCATATATACTCTTATTTGCGTGTTGATTAGCTTCAGGGAAGGTGACCAATATCACCAATCAAACATATCGATCGCCGACCAACATCAGTATTTATTGGTCCTATCATATATACTCTTATTTGCGTGTTGATTAGCTTCAGGGAAGGTGACCAATATCACCAATCAAACATATCGATCACCGACCAACATCAGTATTTATTGGTCCTATCATATATACTCTTATGTGCGTGTTGATTAGCTTCAGGGAAGGTGACCAATATCACCAATGAAACATATCGATCACCGAACAATATCAGTATTTATTGGTCCCATCATATATACTCTTATGTGCGTGTTGATTAGCTTCAGGGAAGGTGACCAATATCACCAATCAAACATATCGATCACCGACCAACATCAGTATATATTGGTCCTATCCCATATACTCTTATGTGCATGTTGATTAGCTTCAGGGAAGGTAACCAATATCACCAATGAAACGTATCGATCACCGACCAACATCAGTATTTATTGGTCCTATCATATAAACTCTTATGTGCGTGTTGATTAGCTTCAGGGAAGGTGACCAATATCACCAATCAAACATATCGATCACCGAACAATATCAGTATTTAGTGTTCCTGCCACTCGGTACTCCATGTGCATGTTGATTTGCGTTATAATTCAGACGCAGAATATCTGTCTTTTTGGCAATTGGTCAATGGTCCATGTAAGGAAAGAGTTCAGAGAAATGTATGAATCAACCATGTATTTTTTCTTCTCAAGGGAATACCAAATTTCTGGAGCTTGATTACACCATGTCAACTTCAAATGATGTAACTGTTTCTGGGATTGTATTGGGTCTATATTCTGCAATGTATACATACAGTGGATGGTATGTTTCAAACTTCGATATAAATTATAATTTAATGGGGAGAAAAAGTACCACAAGCGGTGCGGTCACTGACACCATAGCATACAAGTATTGTTTGATGATGCCATCTATTTTGTGATGTCATCCATGGGGTAGTGATGTCATCTTATTCTCTTTATAAGTCCTATGGTCTTAGTGCCCCCTTTAGGCTCTGTTACTTTTTCTCCCCAATAATATTAAACCATTGTCTTTTTTTCTATTGATTGGAGTTAATATATTTATATAAATTATTTACTGCGCTGTAATAATTGAGATGTAACATGATGTGATGTTAAAATTTTGTTTTATTTTTTGGCAGGTTTGCACTGAATTTCATGATAGAAGAACTAAAAAACCCTTACAAGTGAGCTCCAGCATATCTTCAAATAAAGTAATACTAAATTGGATTAATGTATTCTAAGCTGATAACAGGCCACATTGGCTTTATGTTGGCACAGTATCGACCACTTCGGTTTGTCATCGCATATGCTGTCTATCCGTGCTAACATGCCATATGGCAAAATGACTGAAATAAATATTACATTGAAAAAAATAAGTCCTGTCACAAATTGTGCTTAAGATATCAATCACACTAGTTTCACCCATGTCTGTTTTTAAGATGGGTCTAAATGTGCCCTTCGACCTACTTTTATATCGCTACACACATTCAAACGTACGGCGAACTGCACAGAATAGTTCTTATTTCACCGCTACAGATGATGTAGAAACAGCGTATAATATACTAATCTTGGCAGTTTTGCATTTCTTGAATGATAATGAAACAAAATTGATTGATGATAGGTCAATAGTGCCTTGGTTAGTCGTGTGTGATATCTGGTGAGTTGCTCGAGGGACTCGAGGGACTCGAGGGACTCGAGGGACTCGAGGGACTCGAGGGACTCGAGGGACTCGAGGGACTCGAGGGAGACAGCTGAAGCTCTTACATAATGACGGACTTAATGGACGACAGTTTTGATACTCACAGTCATTAGTTATTTAATTTTTTTAAAGTGACATGAGACATTCGCTTTTCTCTTGCGATAATATTTTGTCATTTCAATGTTTTAAGGTCCAGCAATGGTTGAATTTGATTGTTTTGTTTTTCTCTTGTTTACAGAAACTTGCCAAGAGCCATTATTATATCTATGTCAATGGTCTGTGTTATCTACATTCTTGTCAACATTGGTTACTTGGCTGTCTTGGGAGTGGATGGTATTGTCAACTCAGAGGCAGTGGTTGTGGTAGGTGGATTGATAGATTTTTAAAAAAGGTTTTGATTATATGATTAAATTATGGGGACCCCCTCAAGAATGCTCAAGCAAGTGGAGAAAAAGGGCCAAAATTTGAAAAGATTATCATTTTAAAAATTCCACTTCAAAAAATTGACAGCTAATTTATTTGTGCCTTTGGCTCTCGAAAGTAAATATATCCCACTGATAGTGCAAATAACCTACACTCCTATGAGAAAGATGTAACCTAAAAAGGGCATATCCAGATAGTATTCCAAATCGGCCCAGTATTGTTTCCATATAGGCCATTTTCGTTACAACATCATATTAACATCGCCAACATCGCATCAACATTGAAACGTTTTGGAATGATATCTAGGCAATAGTCAGACCTTGGGTTGTACTTATTTTAAGAGAAACAACATTTTGGTTCTGAAAATTTTCTTTGCAGAGTTTTGGAGGTAAAACATTAGGCACAGTAGCCATCTTTGCTCTGGCAGTTGTCATAGCAATCAACACCCTTGGCAGCTTGAACAGTGGGATCTTGATTGGCTCAAGGTATTTCTTACATTATAATAGGGGTCTATACATAGGTCTCAAAAATAGGAAGCAATGTCCCATGTCACCGTTAAGGAGAAAATCTAATGTCTCATGTCAATTTTTAACTAAATAAATGAAAACTAGGAATATCAAACTGTCTCCTGTCACTTTTAATGAGATTGAGTCTTATGTCCTCGGGTTATGTAAAAGCTTTAACTGGTGTCACTTTGTTTCCAATCACTGGGTCCCGGGTTCAATTCCCGGTTGAGCCTAAGTTGGATGGCTGTTTCATCTATCATCTCAGTGCCATAGGCAGAAACACAGGATGTAAGGCCCAAATCCACCTATGCACCAGTGTCACTTAGTCCCTTGTAAAGAAAGGCAATGGCACACTGTTGATTTTGTCGATTTTACCCATGCACTAAGAAAACTTTACCTGAATTCGCATCCGTGCCTTGACCACTTCCACACTATGTCCAATAATTTTCTTTTTTTGTATAACGACTATGAAAGTGGTCAAGGTACGGAGTAAAAAATCAACTATTTTAACCTCCTTTTAAACAATCAGACATGGCGATACATCAAAAGAAGCACCTGCTAAACGGCGCGAAAGCGTTGCAACCACTTTTTTTAGTCCAGCAAGTTTTATTTAGTGCCATGTAGACCCGTTATAAAGTGGCCTATTTTGCATCATTCAGGAATTAATCATTTCACAACATCTCATTGACTCTGAAAGTTAACTCTAAAGGACACTCTTCATGAGCTACGTACTTCCCAGCTGGATGTCGGTCACACGATTTTCAGTGCATTGTACTCGGTGTCTCGGTGTCTATGCTGAGGCAAGGAAAAGACCCTACTCATGGGGTAAATGCAGTAACATCGTGTGGACACCCACACCTGCCTCTGGCAGCTGTTTATATAAGATGGCAAAGTTTCAGATCAGTATTAGACATTGAATGATTGAGACAGTGAGAGAATAATATTCACCCCAGTATAAGACGTTGAGACATTATGTGAATCCAGATGGTGAAGTCTTGTTCCATGTATGTTGAATCATCAAGCAGGCACGGATCCAGAAGAGGGCGCCATTGGCATCCTCCCCCCCCCCCCCCTGTTCGGCGTCGTTTTTACATTGCCTATATAGCCATCAGTTTCAGAGACATTCTACGATGGTGCCCCCCCCCCCCCGCCCCGTCTAAAATCTCTGGATCTGCCGCGCCAATCAGAATTATCATACATTAAGTTTGTTTATTTGTTTGTTTGTTTGTTTGTTTGTTTGTTTTTTAATCACAAGCATGTCTTGAGACAATTAAATTTAATTTTCTTTGCGTATGAATTTTAACATACAGATTGGCATTCGCTGGTGCTAGAAATGGACATCTACCACACATCTTGTCACTAATCCAAATGGACCACAGGTCACCTGCCCCTGCTCTTGCTGTCCAGGTTAGTAGAAAATATCATGGTAACAATATACAGAAATTTTCTCCCCAATAAGAATTATCATATAAATTTGTTAGTTTTTTTGTTTATTCATCACAAGCATGTCTTTATATCAAATTGAATCTTTTTATTTTGTTTCATGTACCCAGTGATTGTTTGTAGGGGCCCTTTGTCAGCTACAGCATGGCTGTCTTAGAAGGGCCCTCCTGATCTTGGATATTTTCTTAAACTGTTCAAATAAACTTGTTCTGAGTTCTAGGTGTCGTGACCTAAATGTAATTCTTATTATACATATACATTAGAAAGTTTAGAAGAAAAAAGTAACAAATTGTCTGGGTCACTTTCAAAATTAGTGCGGTCATAAAGATGTTACTCTAGCCCAGATAGCGTTCCGAATAGAGAAAACATCATTTCAACATTGGCCACTGTCACGCCAAGCCAGTGTCGAGCCAATCGAGCATGTCATCTGGGTAGGCTGATATATATTGCATCAGCTTCTTCAAAGGGTAGTTGAAGTTAACAACATTTTAACCCAATATCTGACTATGGTATGGATATAAGTATGGCTATGAAATTAACAGGAGAATACTACACTTAGTTTCATTAAAAACAGCCCGACAAATTGAGCCTAGCCTAAGCTGGCATTGCTGGCTAGTAAATTAACAGGAGAATACTACATTTAGTTTCATTAAAAACAGCCCATCAAATTGAGCCTTGCCTATGCTGGCATTGCTGGCTAGTAAATTAACAGGAGAATACTACATTTAGTTTCATTAAAAACAGCCCATCAAATTGAGCCTAGCCTAAGCTGGCATTGCTGGCTAGTAAATTAACAGGAGAATACTACATTTAGTTTCATTAAAAACAGCCCGTCAAATTGAGCCTAGCCTAAGCTGGCATTGCTGGCTAGTAAATTAACGGGAGAATACTACATTTAGTTTCATTAAAAACAACCCATCAAATTGAGCCTAGCCTAAGCTGGCATTGCTGGCTAGTAAATTAACAGGAGAATACTACATTTAGTTTCATTAAAAACAACCCGTCAAACAATTGTATGTGAAATTTTACAATCCCAGATGGCATGCCAGAATAAAATAATTAATGTAACAGATTTATCAGGGAATCAAATCATGATAACATTTTTTAATGCTCATTTATGTAAAGCATGCAGAAATATGACGTCACCAATCGTTAGGGACGCCATCCACCAACCCTGAGAGGCCCTGGATGGCTTATAAATGCAAATGAAGAACTGTCCAATCTGTGTATATATTATTTCTGTGATTGTTGGTCTATATATTTGTCACATGTTGGCAGTTGGTCGCTGTCGTTTTCCTGATGTGTAGCTGATGAACTGTGTAATTGGGGAGAAATTGTTGTTGATTACTTTATTTATTAATTCGTTGCAGTTCTTCATGGCCATGATCATGTGTGCCAGTGATGACATTTTCATCATCTTAAATCAAACTATGTTTTTGACCGTTTTGTTCAACCTTATTACAACCATTGGGATGTTAAAGATGAGGTACACAGAGCCAGACAGACACCGACCCCTTAAAGTAAGATACATTGCATTATTTTAAGATAAAGGTTTACACAATATGTATGAAAAATTTGAAGTGCTTGAGTCACTGTCTTCGTGGACAAATCTAGCTCCTGGCCGCAGGGCTAACTGTTCCGACCCATTAAAAAACTGGCGATCAATTCGACCAGTGTCTAAATCGGCAAACCCACAGCAGTCATGGGGCTTTTTGCCCCTGTTATTGGGGACAAAGTATAAAAAAACTAAGACAATGCAAAAATATATAAAATCTATGCACTTCATAACTTTATTCAGCCAAGTTTAGCACTGATTACTTCTGAATTCTCCCATGTTTCCATATTCTCCTAAGCCGAATCACGGAGTGTATTAATTCTATAAAGCTGGCGGATGTAGAAATCGCACAAAAGTAAACCTCTTGCTCCGACTTTTCTCTTCCATTTATGTTAGATTAATGCATTAAATAGACTAAATTGAACAATTAGTGCTTACTTAGTATTAAAAACAAATTTTCTCATGCTAAAACTACTGCTTTGTTTCGCAATTAATTTTTGAAATTGCTGCCTGTTTGTTTACATCACGTGACGAAAATGGCGGCAATGATCAACAATGATCAACTTGCTCGCTTCAGATCTTTCAGCAAAGATTTTACTGACTAAACGTAATGATAACTCATCAATATAGTGTCAAAGGATCCAGTTTAAGGTGAGGAATCTTTGGGGCAAGCAGTGAATTTGATGGCTTTACTGTTGAATTAATCGCCAATATGAAATATACCGTGGCTGTGACATATCAAAAGCCGTCGGAGCAGCCACACACCGGGGCTAGGTCAAACCATGCTATGACTAGTGCAAATGTTTTTGTCCTTCTTCTCAAACAATAATTGTGCAGCAATATTTACAGAACCTATCAGCTGATGAAATCGTTGAGGCCGAAACAACCATCCATTACTGTGGCATATATCATTGTATATCTTTCCAAGTATGTAATAGTTCTCCCGAATAGGAGGGAGTTAACTAACATTTTTGTTGGTCCCGACCTAGCCCGAGAAACTCTGACTGACTACACGCCGCTGTCGGCTCTTATTCACATTGTGACGTTTAAAGTGAGCCGCCATTGGCAGAAAAACTTACATAGGTTGAGTTCGCCCACCTAAAACTCTGCTCACAAAATATCAGATAATAAATAAGAGCTAAGCGAACATCAGATATCTCGGTCTAGTCCCGACCCTGAACTTACTTATAATCCAGTATTACAGGGAAATTTACTTTGTGTGCTTAACTGCTGTTATTAAGCAATTAAAGTACAGTTTGCACTCAGGAGGGAGATAAAGGGAATCTTCCAGCTGAGTTTGGGTCAGCACTGAGTTATGTGAAAACACTCCCATCCCACCTTTACCCTTCATAATTGCGTGGAATTTCGCCTAGCATTAAAAATTTAGAACTGTTGCATTTTCGGCTCGAATTTTAATCTGAAATTCCATTGCTTTAGAGGTAATACAAGAGTTATGAAGTGGTTACAGTAATGGGAAGCCATGTTTGCATTTTTGCCTCATTGACCTCTCTTTGCACTCAGCATAAGTATCGTGACGTCATCAGTAGACAATGGCCATAGTGAGGTCAAAGAGTGCAAGAACAATGGAGAAGTAATGGTGTCATACTATAATAATATGTCAAAATGAGGTCAATGAGGCAAAAGTGTCAACATGGCTACAGTAGCCCAGTTGTGGTAATTTGGCAAATCTACATTGGATTCCGAAAGGGGCACTTTTAAAGGGAAGATTCCCTTTAACTAATTTTTGTTGGTTATCACCTGCTCAGAACAATAGGAGAGCTATCTAGCCGCAGTATAATGCAATATTATGTTACTTACAAATGGTTGTCAATATAAAGTGAACAAACATAAAAATTCATAGTAGTCTGTAAGGTGATCATTTATCATATATATATATATATATATTTTTGTCAGAAAAGACATATATGTCACAAGTACAAAAGATAAAAAGAAATAAATGCAATCAGGAAATAATAAAAAAAAATATATAAAAAAAAGGGAATACAACATAATTGATAACTACAGATTTTTTTTTTTTTTTTTTTTTTAAGTGCACGAGTAACTGTCTACACGGACAAATCATGCCATGACTATTAAAAAAAAACACTTTTTTAAGCTCAAACCACTTTATCATAATTAAAGAACAATTTTCTTATGAAGAATGCTAGTTACATAACTATAGCAATATTGCATTTGCTTCACTTTCTGAAAAAATAAAATCCAGATTGAAAGAAAAATTGCATTTTGCCAACCATGTAATAGTATGCATAAGATACACAAGCATACTATTTTAAAATGGTTATATTTTGCACCTTCATGATTTGTGGGCTAAATAAAATTGATTATCATAATATCAAATAATGTGTATATTCTATGACTTTTCAGTCTTCAGTCCTACGTGCATTATCTAGGCGGTAAAGATTTAAAAATCACATAAGTACAAACATTTTACAACCAGTAACCATTTCCTTTCCCCACTGGACGACCCCTTCCCCTTTAGGTGAAGTACTTGTTTTGTCTGTCTACTCAAACATACAATAACTGTGCAGCAATAGAATCTTTCACTGAGCAGCCCTGAGTTCAGCAAGACATAAGTCTTTCCTCTCCTCTTATTACTCATTTTGCTTTTCAGACATAGAAGATAATCACTGACTTCAATAAATATAACATTCTCAGAAAAATAACAAACATCAACTAAATTATGAAGTATCAAATAATGCACTAAAAATAATTTTTCAGCCAATATAATTGCAGCATTCTGTTTTGGTCACCTGGTGGAAATACAGAAAAACTTTGTTTAGGTCAATACTATCATCCATATATAACTTTCCAAAAGTGGGGAAAATTTATGGTATAGACCTATTGGTAGAAACTGCAACTTGATTTTCACCCATTTAAAAAGAAAATAATGTTCTAGTTTCATTTCAGCTGCCAATCTTTATCCCTGTGGTCTATGCACTAAGCCAGTTCTTCATGATTGCGATCGCCTTGTACACAGCTGCCAGAAAAGTCGGGATTGGGTTGTTGCTCACCTTGGTAACAGCAACTCCTTATTACATAATATTTGTCAAAAATGCAGTGAGGATTACTCCACTTGAAAAGTTGTCCAGTGAGTAGTAGCAGTAATAGTAGTAGTAGGTATTAGTTATATCCCTCATAGTCGGGAGTTAACTAACATTTTTGTTGCTTATATCCCGATGCCGAAGGTGAAGGGATTTAAGCAACAATGTTAGTTGTGCATGGGGGGCTTATTTATACAGCCGTGGCCATAGGTTTCTGCACACTTCCTACAGACAGTGAGTCTCGCACATTTGGTTTCTGTCTCACTCTCTTCTAGACTGAGTATTTTCTTCATTTGTCTCACTCTCAGAAAGCCAGAATAAATTTTTAACATTTTAATGTAAACTGGTTGGAAAGGGCCAAAACTCACTCTTTCACCACTCTGCCTGTAGATGGTGCCTATGGCACTTTTTTTGATCTTGCCTCATGGGTTTTATAAACCTTGGCCTAGGGTATTGTGATGACCTGCACCTCTGTTAGTCTGTCTCTCCCTTCTGCCTCTCTGTGAACCAAACACATTTAGATAATAAATTCAGGTCCATTTTTGCTAAGCGCATAGAACTACAAGTGATATACTGTAACCCTAAATGAGTTTTAAAAAATTGGTTACTTTGACTGTTATTATAGTTCACAAATGTCAAACTCATCCAGAATCTTGTTGCTCTTTATTCTGCAAAACATGTGCCTGCGGAGGCTCTTCCCTCTGGCCAACCATCTGTAACTAAATAGTAAAAAAAAAAGGGAAAAAAAACACCAGACCAAATGCAAAGTATTTTATGGTGTCCAATCTTTTGGCCACAGAAAACTTTTGGCCATGGCTGTATGATCTACCGTTCTTGTCATTCAGAATGGTTGGGATCCACCCCTAATCCTCATTACTAATGCCTGCAACTGGCTGTTGCCCACAACATTGCTGCTGTAGCCATGCAGTTTAAAGTTTAAAATTCAGACTCTAAATCGGTTGGAATATTGGTTTGGATTTGCTTCACTGATTAACATGGTGGACAAATCCAATGGTCATGGTTTCGATTCCCACCCGGGGCCAACCTCACTTCAAAGAATCACTCCTGGACACCATTCCAAATCGTTTCAATGTCGGTGCGATGTCAGCAATGTTAATACGATGTTGTAAAGAGTGGCCTATATGGAAACAAATGACACTGGGCCGATTTGGAATGCTTTCTGGGCTATAATTTATTCCTGCATTGCTTGGCCCAATGCAGTAAATGATAATAAACGAGACAATTTTATTCGATGAATCTTCAAATACACTCTGTTAGTGTAATGTTGCTTACATAATAGCAATATATAATTAACATAATATTATTATCACTTTTTGGCCAAAGTTTAATCATAAATTCACATAAATAATTCCAAGCAAAAATTAACTTTAGCATTAAAAAAGGATCTGAGAGGATGCAAAGTTTTACAAGATGAAATGAGAAAAGAGATTAGTAATATGGAAATGAAAATACAATGAGGAAATGAGAAAAAAACTCAAAGATTTACCCATTAACCTAAATACTGTCCTTGGTATTGATTGCTATGGATAACAGATATTTCGTCTTATGATTTTGTTGATTTCATACATCTTTTGTGATTTATACATTTTTTAATTTCAGAAACACTCCTGATCCTGACACAAAAGTTGTTGCTAGGTGTTCCCCAGGAAGATTAGATCTACGTAATTTAAGACTACGAAAAATATATACATAATATTAAACAAAATAGATGAAAGTCTAGTCCTGTTATTTGTTTTCTAACTCTAGAATTATCCCATCTCCTGGTTGCAATGTTACTTGACTGAGATCAACTATTGCTCCTGGAAAAAGAGCCTCGTTCTGAACTCCTGGAGTTGTTACCATGAAAATACCATATTTAGTCACATGATCACAGTCTCTAAAATTCTCTTTTGCTGTCTTATATCCAACATTTAAGATTACCAAATAAGATGTGTTGGTTCTTTTGTTGGTTGAAGGACGAATGTAAGAAAATATATCATCAGTGACTTTTCAATATATAATCTTGTTACTCCAGAATGTTTGTATTTTTCGTAAAGTGGCAACTTCTTTGTACATTTTCAAGGAATTTGGAGTTCTGCTGTTCATCATCACCTGAAAAAAAGAGAAAGGCGGATTTCGTTTATAGTAATTTGAGATAAATTCGGTCATTGGACTTAGACGATGTAAAAAAAGTTTGCATATTATCCTAATTGTGACTTGTAGCATTCAAAATTGCAAGGTTACCAAACAGAGAAATTTGGTACATAGCAAGCCAGTTAGCTAACATGTAGTTGTACATGTCTCAAATTCACCATACACCCTCATACCTCAACATTTCTGTTGGCATAATCCCAATGAACCGGTAGCCATGTTGAATTTGCAGTTGAAAATCCAGCATTTTTTGTGACGTTCCATTGCATTGGGGCTCTGCTGGGATCTCTGGAAAACTTTTTATATCTGTCCTGAAAAAACATGATAAGAAGCAATCAGTTAACTGATTAGTATCTTACTCTATTAAAATTATTGGTTCAGCTTTGTCATCCAAAAATAAAAAGTATATTTGGTATAACAGTGCAGAAAGTATTGTTATATGAATCTTTTTGAGATTACATTAATCTGCACCTCAATGGAGTCACAGGAATGGGATCTCAAAATTACTTATATAAATGGCACTAAATTACCTTTTCCTGGGGTCTGGCCTTGGACTGCAAAATGTAACACCTCAGTCTAGACCTTATTAGGTCACCAGAATGGCAAAAGGGTAAATTTTAAATGCAAACACTAAGAAAATGTGTGATGCAACCACTTCCACAGTATATATGTCAAAAATGTTTAATTTGTTTTGTGTGTAATCACATCCATGTACACCACAATAAAAGTGGTCTGTCGACGGAATCAAAAAGTAATAATTTAAAAGCATTGCAACAAACTCGCAGCCAGTGAGGCATGGCCATTCATCAAAATACACGCCCATCAAACATTGCTAAGGCGTTGCAACGAATTTATATGTTTTTTATTTTTTAAGACATTAAGTTTTCTTAGTTGAAATCACCATGAAGGAGGAATTACGTGTATTTCGGTTCTCAGGCCATACAATAACAATGACACTATTTCAGAGGGCTCTATGCTGTTTGAGTGGCCCGAGCTGATGTCTAGCAGCCCAAGGGTGAGGGCTGCTGTCAAGCCTGAGGGCTGCTGGACATCAAGCTCAGGCCACTCAAACAGCATAGAGCCCTCTGAAATAGTGTCATTGTTATAGTATGGCCTGAATGACAATAGTGTTATTATTATTATTATCACTTTCTGAGCTTTGTGAAATAGTGAGCCACCTGGTGATGTCCTTAGCTTGGCCAGCGTGTGGGCAGTTATTCAATACTGGCTTGCTGCCAATTTTGATATACGCTCTACAACCGCCCTCAAAATTTAGCTATTCACCAGGTAACAGCCTTGCAAAGTGATAATAATGTATAATATAGGGAAGCTCACATGACCAAATGCTTTGCCCCTTTGGTCTCTTGTCTTAATGTAATTACAGATCCAGGAAGTGTTAATAACATCATGTTGTAAGCGTCTGCGTAGAGTTTGCCTTTACGAGTTGTGATGCGCTTCATGTCATGAGATTCTATCTGAAGTTAAATCAATTATATTGCATTGTATTGTCTTAGCATTGTGGTAATATTTCTGCTCAGAATATTCACAGACAGAATGATGTCATGATAAAGCAGGGTTTCAACACCATAAACCTTTACCACAAGAGTGGGGTCTTGTGCTTGCCACAGGATAGGCACCAAGAACAATTATAAGGCATCATAATCTCTAGTATATGAATAGCTTTAGATTACCATGTGTTTTAGGCAGGATTTGAACCTGGTACATCCAGTTTAGGTGCATCGAATGCCTAACTCACTTGACCACTGAGCTCTTTAATGACAGTCTTTGAAACATTGTCTACAAAAACTGAATTGTTACCATTGATAATCTTCATGTTTTACCATATAGTTGGGCCATTTGCCACGAGGTATATGTTGAAGCCAAGCGTCCACGATACTGTGAACACACCTTCCAGAGCAGTTGGAAGGATGGCCGTAAATGAAGTTGAAATTCAAAGGCATGTCTGCACCATTGTGGTAATACTTCATTGTTTCTGTGAATTTCTGGTCGTCATAAGCTTCTGGAAATAGGGCACTGAAAAGTATTAATTGCAAAATAGTTACAAAATCAGTATTGAAAGCACTATAAATGATCTGCATTTCAGTTTTGGTCAGCAAATTTCGCGCGGACAACGACTTTGCGATTGTTTGACAGCCAGTGCATAGTGCTCCTGGTTCTGTAGCAGCCCCTGCAGGGATTGGTATGTGAAAAACTTGTTAGAAATTGAATTTTCAATGATTGTTGAGGCTGTCTGTGATCGTGAAGTTGCTGATAGCGCGAAATTCCCTGACCGCAACTGTATCCAAGCACAGGCCACAACAGTTCAACATGATTCGAACAGTATAATTTGGAAGTCATCATGAGCAGGTGCTTAATTAGTGATTGAACTCAGTATATCTTGTATAATTATTAAATTAGAATTGTACTGTATCAGCATTGAAAGTATCACCTCACATATGTTTGCCTGTGTTGTTTTCATGTTCCTCCAAGAGGTGGCGCCAGTGCTTCAAGATGTCATGAATTTCCGGCTGGTGTTTGGTCTCATTGTGGATGTATGACAAAAATTCATCCTGTTCAATCATCAGAAAACAATTCTTTATTGTGAATAAATGTTTAGTTAGAGTCGATTGAGCATAAAGTTCAACCTACTTTAGGTAAGTCGGGACTTTTCAGCGGCTCATCGTGGTCATAATTTCCTTCAAATAGATTTGTAATTCCATCTACTCTGAGGGCGTCCACTCCTTTATTTATCCAGTGCATCAAGACATCCTGAAATAAACATAATGGGGCGGAAAAGTTTCAGAGGTCACTGACACCAAAGCAGGTGAGTATTGTTTGATGATGTCATCTATTATATGATGTCATTCATGTGTAACAATTGATGTAGAGACGTCATCCTATTGTCTTTTATTTGCTATGATGGCAGTGCCCTCTTGTAGTTCTTCATCCCATAAAAATTACTACTTTGAATAACATAGTGAATAATATTGAATTGAATTTATTACCCAGAAAATTAACATGCCACATGTGAGGCACGAATTAACTCTAACATGTCCCATCTGGCCAAAATTGAACCTGAGTTGGACCACCTGTGTGGTAGTTGACTATATACTGGGGGTCATCGAGATTGGCTAGGTCGAAATTTGCCACCCCCAACAATATCCCTCATAGTTGGGAGTTAACTAACATTTTTGTTGGTTATATCCCAACGCGGAAGCTGGAGGGATATAAGCACTTATACTCCATTAGGCTAATTTACAAATTTTTTAATTGTTTGTTCTAATGCCTTTAGTATGCATAACAGTTCAGTTTGCACTCAGGAAGGAGTTAACTAACATTTTCGTTGGTTATATCCCGCAAAAGAACAAAAGAAAAGGTAATGTGGTCGAGTATAAACACAATTACACAACTAAAAATTTCGAAATTTGTAACCGTTCATGTCATTGACTATGTTCTAACACTTAGACAGGTTGTTTTTGATGGTTTATTTAGAGTCGCGACATTTCGATGAACTTGGCCAATCTCAATCACCCCGAATGTAGTTAGTTATTGCTGCAGTCGGGAGTAGTTCTGGGCTTCACTGCTAATGAGAAGTAACAGCGCAACTGATAGATTACACAGAATGAGATACATTTTACAGCTAATTTCATGACTCGTAGACTTGCATACCGATCTCATAGACTTTAAAGCTCAACTCCAGAGGATGTTACGTGAACCATTGGCTAAGGCAGTCGCTCAACCAATAAGACTAAACTAGCATGATGTCCTCTGGAGTTTAGCTTTCAACTCTGTGAGACTAGTTTCCAAGTCTATGAAATTAGCTTTAAATGTGTGACGCAGCAATTTATGTAGCCAATACAAATTAATCATTTAAAATTTGATCATTGTTACACTTACTGTCATTAATTTGGATACTTGTGGATTTCTCCAATTTAAGTCTGGTTGCTCTTTTCAGTTATTAGGAGGGATTCAATTTCCTCGACTATCAAGACGCCCCTGGTGCCAAACGTAGAAATCAGAATATTGGTTGTCAGCACCACCTAGGAGACTTTTCTGGAACCATTGATGTTGTTCACTTAAACTGAACGGCATGAGAAGAAATGATTTTCACAATTTAATTAGGAAAACCTGCCAGAGCTCTTCAGGGTATCATAGTTTAAAAAGTAGAGCTTTAAGGCTTCAAGCAGAGGCTGGCTTACCCTCAGACTCTCCTCTCACTATTGCCGAATTGGCAACTTTTGAAAATATCTTAAATGTAAAAATTGGGGTTATTCAGTTTGTTGATGACTCAAGTGCCCCTGTGGTTCGCAAGGTTTCAGGAGAGCATTTTGAAGAAACAATTTTTCTATATTATGTAGATGGCCATTTTCATGCAGTAGTTAACCCTCATGCAATGTTTCCAAACAGTAGACTGTGCATGGATTGCTTGGCAGTCTATGGAGTAAAAGAAAAAAACCACCCTTGCCCCTCAGCACTAAAAATGTCATGCTTTGTGTGTAAAAGAAAAAAAGTGCCTATGGTGAGACAGTAATTTGCCCCGCCTGCAACATGACATGCAGAAATATGTCTTGTTTTGAATCTCACAAACAGTCTCACAGTTCTTCAGAATCTCTTTGCGACAAAAGAAGAAAATGTAATGACTGCGGAAAAATTGTGTTTCTCAAAGAACAAAATTTCTCAGATCACGTTTGGGGTCATTACAAGTGCATCTATTGCTCTGAATTTGTATCAACCGACCATCTGTGCAACCTAAGGTGAAAAAAGATTAAGTTAACTTCAGGTAAATTTTTTTTTTTGATTTTGAAACAATGCAAGACAGCGTTTTCCAGTGTGAAAATGGCTATGTTAAAAGGGGCTCAACCTGTGGCCCAAGCTGTACAGCCTGTAAAGATGACTATGAGTGCCCATCTTGTAGGACTTGTGTTAATTGTTGCTCTTCAAGTTGCAACAGAAATTACCATGCACCAAATTATGTAGTTAGTCAATCTGCCTGTGATACTTGTAAAGATGACATATTGACAGAAGAATCTAAGTGCTTTGACTGCGGTAACTTATGCGCTTCCTGCCAGAATTTGAAATCAAAAAATCTCCCCACCACACGTCAATGCATAAATAGTTGGTGTGGAAATAGAGAGGTAATCTTTAAAGGCGAAGATACTGTTTTTGAATTTTGTTCTTGGTTGATTTCACCTTTACACAAGAATTATGTAGCCATTGCTAACAATGGGAAGGGCTTTGATTTTTCATTTATTTTAAATTTCTGTGTAAGCGAAGCAAGGATTAAACCTCAGTGCGTATTCGCTGGCTCAAAAATAATGTGTATGGACATTAAAGATAATATTAATCTCAGATTCATTGACAGCCTTAATTTCATGGGGATGAGTTTGAAAAACTTCCCAAAGCTTTTGATTTAAAGCCCGAAAGGGAACTTGAGGGGGACATTTCTGAACTATTCAAGTCAGATTTTCCTCACTTTATGAATACAAAAGAATACCAAGATTACGCCGGAGAGTTTCCTCCCCTTTCCATGTATAGTCTTGATAGAATGCCTTCAAGTGATAGGGCTGCTGAGGTTTACCATTACCCCCATATTTCTCAATATAACCCTGAAACAAGAGAAGGAGGCCTGTTTACAGACCAAGTTAATCTGTTCATCAAAATTAAGACTGAGGCGAGTGGTTACCCCCAATTGGGTTGAGACAGACAGTGACAAAGACATTTATATTAGATCTTACAAGGAAAAGGTTTTGGGTAGATTTAGACAAAGACAAAATACAAGCAAACCCCGCATTGAGAAGCATTGACAAAATATTTCTTAATTCATTTTGGGGGAAACTGGGGGAAAGAAACAACAAAGTTAAAACAAAATTTATTTCCGATTTGGCAACCTTGGCTAAACTTCAGAACAACTCTAAATATGGTATTTTAAACTTTCATGTTATTAATGAAGATGTAATGGTGGTAGAATACAACTGTGAGCAAACTTTTGAAGATGACAGTAACACAACAAACGAGATTTTAGCATCATTAACTACTTGCTATGGTCGCTTAGAGTTATTAAAACATATGAATGTTGTTGGTAACAACATCCTTTATTGTGACACAGACAGCTTGATCTTTGTGACAAAGCCTTACACAGATGATAACGGTGATACAAAATATTCTAATTTATATTACCCTCCTTTGGGTGATTGCTTAGGTGATCTGACGAATGAACTAGACCCAGGAGATCACATAACTGAATTTGCCTGTGCAGCCCCAAAATCTTATGCTTTTAGAACATCATCCTGAAAGAGACAGTTAAGTTCAAAGGTGTGGTAGCAAATTCTTTAAATTCACACAGAATAAATTTTCAAGCTGTGAAAGATTTGGTATTCAATTTTGATTCCGAGGTGACCCTTGATGCCCAAGTACAATTTAAAAGATCAAAATTTGAAGGAATAATTTATAACACAGATTTAGTTAAAAACCTGAGGTGTACGTTTGATAAACGTAAAATTTTACCAAGCCTAGATACAGTACCCTTCGGCTACAATAATACAATGGCCTTAACTATAAAGTAGGCTTATTTGTAAAAGACTTTGTGTATATTTAATTATGATATTTATTTAATACGGGCATTTTTATTTTATTATTTTTTACATTGGCTGTATAAAGGTGTTTTTTATTGAATACGATGTTGTTTATATTACAAATGTTATTAAGAGTTATAGTTCTCAAAAAAATAGTAATGCGGCAACTCTGAACCACCAAAAATATGGCAGTTTTGACCGGCCAGGAAAACTACGGCAGTTCTGATCGTGAAATGTGACCACTGTTATTCTTTATAATATTCACTCAGAATTATGTTATGCTTATTACTTATATTGTATAAGGTGTAATTATATGTAATTACATGTAATATATGACGGAATATGTAATAATGTTATTAATTATTTGTTATAGGTCTGAAGGACCCAAAACCAAGACCATCAAGTCCCTATAGGTTGCACATCCAACTATAAGGTGGACTCCTGGCTTTAAGATTATTATTGATTGTTATAATGTGCCGCTTTACTTATGTTGTTACCACTTATTTAATTATCTATTAAACATTTTTGAATAAAATATTAATTTACTAAATTACAATATCTTGTCGTTTAGTTATTGATTAAAAAAGAGTGTCGTAAAAGAAATATCTAAAGAATGGCAATAATGAGAATACCTAAGAAAGAAATAGATTAATGGGATATTCTTAGGGGCAGTTCTCAACTGCCAGGCTTATATATTACTATTAATAATTAATATTAATAATTAATAAGCCCCTACGTGGCAGCACCTTTCACAATCATAGTTCCTTAAAACACCTGGGAGGCATTTTTATATAAATTATCTTCCCCCAGGTGGAGGCACCTTGTATATATCGATAGTCCCTTAAAAGCCCCTGGTGATTACAGATTATATTAATATTATTAATCACCTATGTGGCAGCACCTTTCACAAAATAATACCTTAAAACCCCTGGTGACATTTATTATTATTAATTATCTTCCTCCAGATGGCAGCACCTTTAGACCCCCCTAGTTCATAAAAACCCCTGTAGGTGGTGTATGATTAATAAGCCCCTACGTGGCAGCACCTTTCACACAATAATTATTTAAAAACCCCTGGCGGCCTTTATTATTATTAATTATTTCCCCGCCAGATGGCGGCACCTTTCAGACCCCCCTCTAGTTCCTTAAAACCCCCGGTAGGTGGTGTCTGATGACTGCACCGATATAATCCTACTACTGACATTGAGTAGTAAATGGAAATGTAGTTGTATCATGACATTGCTACAGCTACTTCAGCCTCAATAAATAAGATAGTCAAAGTTAAATGTATGAGATAGATAGTCAATTTAGAATTGTGAAAAAGTTAAAGAACCTTTCATCACCTTCATAATACATCAAGAGATTTTAAAATGACAAAGACGAACGCAGACTCGGATACCATGCTAAAACGGCATTTTTGGTTGGCGTTGACCAGTGTTGCTCCTAGGTTAGTCCGACAAACTGCCAGAGAAGTCCTGTCACATGTGATCTGAGCAACTGACATTAAGATCTTTATGATTGAAATGAACCTCTAAATAATGACAAAAAAATTAATGGAAATTAAACTACAAGTGCAAACTATCTCTTTCCTCCCGATCTCTCAAAAAGTCATGAGAAAAAGGCAAACTTCACTAGGACAAAAAACTAAGTCAACTCCGTAACCGGCGAGCTTGCAAATGCCGGCGATGTTTTTGGTCCAGTCTTGGTTAGTCCAATAACGGCTTGCTAAACATGCTAGTAAAAGCCTCGGCATGCTCTTCAATATCTCTTCTTTTTTGTTTAATTATTAAAAGTGTATGGCAATGAAGTACATATCATTTTATATTTTGCATGATATATAATGACATTATGTTGAAAACTTTAAAATAAAAAGTGGTAAAACTGGTAAGCAGAAATATAATTTGCCAAAGACACTAATAGATCCCTCATGTTTCAGCTAATTAGGCACAATATCAATAGGCAGTCAGTTATATATATTTTATTTTATTTTTTTTTTGCTTACTTAAGCTTTTAGTCCATTAGCTATCTCCTTATCTCTAAACCCATTTTGGAATTTATCAATTCAATCATCAAGCTTATCTACATCCCAAAAAATTGCATTATTTAGTAGTGGGTCAATAAGGTTAACTGTTAGCAATGTTTAATTGTTAACAAAACAGCTGTTTGAGTTTCAGAGTGACCCCATACAAGTACACATTTGAACTTTAGTCCATTTCAACCATTATCATAATTTACTGAGTAGGTGCTAGGCCAACAAATGCATGCAGCACAATGTATTACACTGGCTTTATCAGATAGCGCTACCCTAGTTTAACTAACAGCAGATGTAGATCTAAGCTAGAACTTCCAACATGGGAAAATCATCGGAATCTATGAATGTATCTACAGAAATATCTGATGAAAAAGTACGACTCAGAAGGGAGTTTGGATTATTCCAAGGAGTGTCTGTTATTGTTGGATTGGTGATAGGTAAGACATGAAAATGTTTTAATTGTCAAAAAGCAATACACACCTTATCCTGATAGGTGAAGCATACCACTTCTTTCATAGATAGATAGATATTTAGATATTTCAGCCTGATCTCCAGCTTAATTCGAGTATATGCTCTGTTTTACCACTGCACCCTTAATTCGGCCAATATGCCCATTTTCCTTATTTCCAGCGATATTTAGATAGATAGATAGATAGATAGATAGATAGATAGATAGATAGATAGATAGATATATAGATAGTTTATGGTTTGCCATAAATTTTTTCATCATATTGTACATATAATATAACCTATATTTTCCATGAGTTATTATGTTATCAGATATTAAAAAAAAACTTTTTCTAGAGTAAAATGAGTGAGCATCAAACTCGGATATAATTTTTTCTACTCGAAGCCATATAGCCGCTGCTGAGAAGTATATTTGATGATATATGCACATCATTTTCATATAATTGGTGAGGGTGGCAGTGGATTAGGACTTTACATTCTGTATTTCTGCACCTGTTGGGCTAATTAGGACAGGCAGGGACCATTACAATGAGATGATGAATGAAAAAGCCATCAAACTTCGGCTCGACCGGGAATTGAACCGGGGAGTTTGCGGGGAAATAATCAAATGAGCTTCTCACTCATGTTGTCTACAAATTTCAACCTTAACCTCCACCAACCAACTCAACATCTTTTGATCCATCATAACTAAATTTACCGATGAAGTTTCTACACGACTAATCGAATAAAATGAAAGTGTTCAATGATATTTATCATGTTATTAATTACATGGCCAATTGTGCCACGTGCGTTTTCCATGCGTTTGGACAAACGCATGGAAAGCGCCTGGTTTTCACCTCATTATAATTAGCTAAAAACCATGCGCTTTTCATGCTATAAAGTCTCGGGGCTAGTTCATCTTCTTCTTAGCAGCCCCAAGCTCTATGTACACTGGCCAGGCCAGTCTAGACCAGACTTGTCTTCTCAAGCAATCAATTGTCAATCATCCAATCAATCTTGATTCCATCAGTCATCAATATTTCTCAACTCCAAGTAAAATCAAAACAATGAAGTCAGAAGTGCCTTGTTCCTTTCCCAAAAGCTGGTCAGGTAAAAACTGATCTTTATTTTCAACAAATCACTATATATATTAAAACTCAATCAGATATCTCTCAAGAGACACAAAGTTCAAGCACACAAGTTCCACAGTTCAAGTTTCAGGAACCCAAAGGTCAAGTCTTGACCGATGGATGACCAGCCCTCTCTCAAAGAGCAATCCTATTTAACACAAGCTCATTACTCAACAATGCCTATCAACCAAGCACTCATATTTAACTGATACAACTCTAATCCATACTTATCACAAAGGGATATTAAATTAATATGTTAAGGCTTAAGTGCCTGACAAAGGGGAGCAATCTATATGGATCTAAAGCCTGCTCAGATAAGATTCAAAGTCAGGATCAAACATTCAAGGCATTAACATTCAGCTAATTATTCATCATAAATGAAAGAATACTCCTGGCATTAATATTTTAGCAAGTTAATCATCATGAACAAAGCAATACTCATCGTCATGAAGTAAAACAGCACTCATGGCATTAACATTCAGTAAACGTAATTAATTATGATCAAAGTGATATAAAACAATATATAATCAACATGCGTGCTCATTGAGAGGAGGTGGCCATAGTAAGGAGGAGCTGACATGCTTCTGGCTTCCTAAGTAATCTAGTTGCATGCAATGCCTACATATAAATGATCTTATATTATTAGCTTGCACCAAATTGGGGTGTGAACTTTACATTCCTCCCCCCGTTTGTTTAGGCCAGTGATATATATTAGCAATGGCCGTCCTGGTACAAGGAGTATAAAGTGCACCCATTGGTGGGAAGCGCTGAGGGGCATGCTGCTACGCGGCCTATGTTTCGGACCCTTGGGAGAGGGACATCAGGCTGATACCCTGCGCCTGCCAGTAAAACAAGCTGCTAAAGAAAACTGTTACATCAGTAGGCAACGGCCAAGAAACATGTCACTCCGGGAACAAGACAAAAGCATTTTCACATAAGTATAACTACAGTGGCGTGGGCGACCGCCTAATATAAAAACATATACAGTTGATGGGCAAGATGGCCTGATGGAGACTGTTAAGCGACGCGAAGGCTTACTACATCGTCCAGTCTGGCACTCTTTAAACCAACCCAACTGATGATTTTAGACACGAACACAGCCCAAGATCTACACATGCTACTCGCAACTATAATTAGCATAGAGATTTTAAGGCACAATGTTTAAAAACAAAAAAAATTGTGGCCATAATCAATGGATCTGTCTGTACTTGACAGTCTCCTTGGGGCAACAGACAGTCCTAGGCATGGGCCATGATGCTTAGCACTCATGCTTAGGGTGTCGCACCATTCCCTGAGTGGGGTGGGAGACATTTAAAGACCTCTCCCTAAAGTCTGAAGTAACCTAATGGTTAGTGGTGTACATGGTGACGTGGGGACGCTTTGCTCTCTCACCATTGCAATTATTTGCATGTGGGGCCAGCCTTCTCCCCGCTACTTTACAAAAAAAAATGCAATATATATCTACAATACATGCTGACCAGGGGAGCTCGCACTTTTACCGCCACTGCATCTGTACAGTGGTGGGGCAAGCAGTCCCCAGAGTCATAAAAACATACTAACACAATTCTTACTACAAAAAATAAACGCTAATTATGCAATTCCTTTTAAGAGTAATTATTGATTACATTGCTTAGGCGTGAGCAGCTCTGAGTGGTATGAAAGTAAGGTTAGAAACTGGGGACACATGGGAGGACGACAGGGACACAGTGGGTAAACAGAGAGGAGAAAGCAAGGGACACAGTAGGTGGAGGGGGTGGCACTTCGTCTTTGGGTCTTATGGAGCAGTGTCTTGTGCAAACTGGGGGTCTTGTCTGGCACCCCCACAGGCGGCCAGGGAAGGCAAGACCGGCCAGATACTGAATCTGGGCGGCGCTGTGGGGTACTGGCCCTCTGCATGAGGTGGTGGGGCGAGTGGCA
Source organism: Alitta virens (assembly GCA_932294295.1). Classification (NCBI taxonomy): domain Eukaryota; kingdom Metazoa; phylum Annelida; class Polychaeta; order Phyllodocida; family Nereididae; genus Alitta; species Alitta virens. The sequence continues at coordinate 4,736,499 of OW028583.1, read as the reverse complement.
GGGCTTCAGGGTTTCCTTCCAGAGCTTCAGACTTAGCATTCATGGCTGCACCCAGGCGGGCCCTGAACCGTCGCCAACGCAAACATGCAAAACCCAACACTGCCCATACAAACATAACAAACCCAAAATTGATAAAGGTCATAATGGGAAAGGGGAAGGACCATTTCTTAGCCCATTTTGCAGCTATCGGAGACGGAGACAGCAGGGATCCGATGCCGATCTCCATGTCAGGTAGGGGCCTTCCCAAGTCCAAGTGTGGCATGGCATTCTTGATTGTGGTCACGCTCATGGAGGTGGAGAACTTAAAATGAGCCGTGACAGCAACCTGTGGCATTACATAATGTTTCGATAGGTATAATTTAGCTATGCAGGTGACGGACCATCCTTTGCCAGTGATGGTGCATGCCTTAAGACACGTGATGTTATAAGAACCTCTAGAAAGAGTCAGGTGGGCTTCCGCCTGGCCGGGGCATCTTACCACCAAGGTCTCTCCCTGTGAGGCCAAGGCATACTGATTAAGCGTGATAGCTGTAATGATGGGGTTGCCATCATGGGGGGATATTTTCGCCTTGCATAGCTTGATGAGATCTGATCGGTTGGTCAGCAACCCTCGGGCGCACTGCTTCAATTGGGGACCATATTCTGGACCGGTCTGACAAATGGTTGGTTGATGACCAAGACATTTACGTGGAATAAATAGATTGCCAGACACCGTGTCCAGAGCATATGCAGGCTCCAATTCAATTTTAATACTTAAGGACGAGTTGCTGATGGGCACTGGGAGGGATAGCACATTGTATAGTAAATAGGGTCGGTTAGCAATAAGGGGCAATTCAATTCTATATAGGAGACTAGTAGACGAAGGCCAGAGAGGAAATACAGAGATGTAGGAATAATACCACTCGAGGTTACTCACCACGCCATGCATCAGAGATGCCTCTTGTATGATGTCCCGTAATTGCTGTGCGGGCAGAAGGTCCCTGGTCAGTCTACCTCCTTCTAGCTCGGCCCTTTGTCTATGAAACAGGTTCAGCTGTGTCTCATATTGACTGGCAGCAAGGTCCAGGACATCTAGAAAGTCATTGAGGTCGGAGATCAATTCTATCCGACCGATCCGCTGGGCATGTTCCTTGAATGTGCTCTCATACTGTCTGAGGGCGGTGTCCAGCTTGAGGATGTATGAGGACATTTTCTGCTGTTTGATGGCTAGCTGCTTCACGTACGTCCTAGTCTGATTCACTATGGTGGCGAGCGAGTTGTGTGCGTGTGCTATAGCCGTCTGCTGGCCCATGACCTCTTGGACAGCCGCCTCAAATCGCTCTAGCTGAGCTGTCGTGGCCACCCCAAACAAGGTGTGGAGAATGGTGCCTCCTAGATCAAAGAGACCACGCTTTATTCGGCGTCCCCTGGAGCCCTTGTCCAAGGTAGCTACTAAATGGTCTCGTCTCATTTGCTGAGCATTCAGGGAAATGTTAATACCCGAGCTTCTTAAGGCTTTGAGTGCGCTAAACGTAATGTTAAGAGCTGCAACCCGGTCTGCCAGTTCCACTGGGTATGCTGGTGGGTCAAGAGTCACATATATGTTCCACGTAGCAACCGTCTGGTGTAGGGTGTCCCCCCCAGTGATGCTTAGTCCATCTGGAAGTGGTGTCACTTTGATGGAGTCCTGGGCTAGGGTGGTGGCGACCCAGGCCAGGAAGGCAATGACATGATTCACATGCATCTCAGTATAGAGGCAACTGAGGCGATAAGCTCCAGCCGGGCTCTCTTCTGTTCCGCAGATGATGGGATGGAGGCGCTTGGCGGCAGAGGTCTCTTGGAGGCTCTTGGTAAGAAAGGTCGGTGACGCTTGCTTGCCTGTGGAGACTCAAATTCCGGTGTCCTCTTTACAGCAGGCAGATGTGGAGCGGCAGAAGGCTGGGCGATGGCAGCAGGCGTGGTGGACTCTGTGGTGTCAGTAGGCACAACTGGTTGGGTCTCAGTGTGTCGCTGCTTATGCTGGGTTCCTGTGTGCTCATCATCCCTGCGCCTGCGCTTATTGGCTGTCCGTCCAGGCTGGTCAGTGGTCAGTTCTGTGGCAGGTGGGCGTCGCCCAGTGTTGGTCTTGGTGGGGGGGCGTTGATGGAGGCATAGCCACCTGGGGTCGACAGTGCGTGATGGCTGCTGGGGGCGTCTGATTGGTCGTGGATTCATCTCGTCCCATGCTATGTTTGGATCCACTAGTTTGACCTTGTTGATATTCACACTCTTTTGTCGCCCAGTTTGCTGATGCGTCACCCAGATGACTTTTCCTCTCACCCTGGTGACTGTCCACTGGGGATCCCACTTGCTTGTTAGCGTCATTGGCTCCGGAGCCCTCAAAACCACGCAATCTCCTACATTTATGTCACCTAGGTTGGCTTTACGAGCCAGTCTCGCCCTGTTGTGTTTTCGGGACTGCTCTGTAGCCTGGGCCGCTGTTCTCAGGGCGTCTGCAAGGTGCTGAAGCCTGCCATCTAGCGGGGGCTCTTCTTGCAGCAGGCGTGAGATAGGCAATCGAGGCCGTCGCCCATAATGCAAGAAAAAGGGAGTGTTTTGCGTAGTCTCTGAGACTGAGGTGTTGTAAGCCAATAGGGCAGGGCCAAGCTGATCCTCCCAGGCGTCTCTGGCATTATTGATTAATTTTCGCAGTATCTGCTTGAGTGTGCCGTTGAATCTTTCACACTTGCCATTCGCCTGAGGATTGTAGCCCGTCGTGCGCCTATGCTCCACTCCCACCTCAGCAGATAATCCTTAACTGCCCTGGCATTAAACTCCAGCCCCTGGTCAGTAATGAGCACATCGGGATAGCCGTGTCTGGGAAAAAATTCCCTCGTCAATTTTGCCCACACATTCATGCTGGTTTTGGCAGCTATAGGGTAAGCCTCTGCCCATCCTGTGCAATGATCAATCAGTGTCAGGATGTATTGGTTTTCCTGTGGCGACTTTACCAGTGGGCCAATCAGATCCGCGCCGACATACTGCATTGGTGACCTGGCAATGGGCATCTCACCCATTTGGGCCCTGGGTCGACGCATGGAGTGGGCCAGGCATGTGGGACATTTCTGCAGGCGGGCTCTCACGTCACGCTTCATACCGGGCCAGACAAAAGCCTCTTGGATCTTGCGCATTGTTTTCAAGTGCGACATGTGCCCGACTTCCTGGTGGGCCCTGCTGATGACCTGCTCTCTGAGCGTCTCAGGCACAATCAGCCTGGGGTGGTCTGGGGCGTATTGGTATGGTCGTTTTAGTGAGAACAACAAGCCATGCAATATCTCGATCTCACTATCGTCGTCTAGGTGCTCCGACCACTCCGGCATGTCCCTCTGCAGGCATTCCAGCTCTTGCAGGTCGATGCCATACAACTCCCGATGTGGTTCATCGTCCACTTCTGGACCTTGTTGATCCCCCAGCCGCCAATAGTCGACGTCAAACGTGCTGATTTGTTCCACCTGCCTAATGCGTGACAGCATGTCGGCTCTGACGTTGAGCTTTCCCTTGTGGTATTCCACCTTGCAGTCGTACTCTGCGAGGAGGACTGCCCACCGCTGGATCTTGGTGTTGTTGAGATCCTTGGTGAACAGAGAGGTGAGAGGTTTATGATCGGTGAACGTCCTGTATTCTGCCCCCCATAGATAGGGTCGTAATTGCTTCAGGGCGTACACCACTGCATAGGCCTCCTTCTCTATAGTGGCCCAACGTCTCTGGGTCTCCGACAGCTGCTTGGAAAGATACACAATGGGTCTCTCGACTCCCTGGTCGTCTTGCTGACACAAGATGCCGCCGATGGCATAGTCACAGGCATCTGTGTACAGCAGGTAGGGCTTTTCTGTCTGTGGGTGAGCCATGACGGTGTCGCTGGTCAGGGCTGCCTTCAAAACATCAAATGCCAATTGATGCTTGGGCTCCCACTGGAACCGGACGTTTTTCCGGGTTAATGCGACCAATGGCTCTGCTATCTTGGCATAATCCCTCATGCACTGTCTATAGTACCCCGTCATGCCCAGAAAACTCCTCACCTCTGCAACAGTGGCAGGGGAGGTCATGCGGTCTATAGCGGCCGCCTTGTCAGAGTCGGCTCTCAGTCCCTGTTCACTCACAATGTATCCCAGTAGTTTCACCTCCCGAAGGCCAAAGACGCATTTTGAAGGATTCAATCGCAGATTGTATGCTCTAAGTCTGTCGAACATCACCCTAAGGTGTTCCACATGCTGCTCTATCGATTCGCTGTAAATGACGATGTCGTCGATGTACAGCATGCAGATATTTCCGATCAGACCCTTCAGCACGACCTCCATTGTCCTCTGGAACATTTGGGATGCGTTACATAATCCCATCGGTAAACGCGTCCAGTGGAAAAGGCCGCGATGGCACACAAATGCTGTCTTCTCCTGGTCTTCGGGGTGAAGGGGAAGCTGGTGGAAGCCGGATTTCAGGTCGAGGGTAGAGAATATGGTGGCTCCCTGCGACTGATCGAATATATCCCTGATCAAAGGTATGGGATAGGCCTCCTTTTTGGTCACTTTATTCAGTTGCGTGAAGTCCACACAAAATCGAGGGCCCTCCGAGGGGTCCTTTTTCTCCACCAACACGACTGGTGAAGCCCATGGCGACGAGGATGGCAGGATGACTCCCTGCTGCAGCAACTCGTCCAGCTTCTTGTCGAGGGCATTGCGCCGACTGAGTGGCAGTCGATAAGGGCGTCGCTTAATCGGGCGTCCTTCTGTCTTGATGCGCACCTGGATGTCAGGATGGCACCCAAGGTTCTCGCCCTTTGCTGAGAAGAGGTCCTCGTTTGCCTCAACACATTGTTCTATCACAGAGCTCTCCATCAAGGGTGGTCTGTATCCTAGTGAGGCCATGGGGAGGGCAGCTGACCTTGGCTGCAGGGGCAGGCGACGTCCTCGCCAGGACAGCATGCCAGTGACATAATCGAGCTTGGCACCTTCCTGTCTGAGCAAATCCCGTCCTAGAATCATGGGGTGGTGGATGTCTTCCACCACTATGACGGGGATGCTCCCTAGCTCTTCCTCTCCAATTTCCGTCTCTCCCAGGACCTTAATGTCATGCCCCGTCACCCCACACAATTGTATTGTCTTTCTAAGAATTGGTACTCTACCAGTACGTCTACACATTAATTCGTACTCGTGGCGCCGCAGCACAGTGCGGGAAGCACCAGTGTCGAGGAGGGCGGCAATTGTCTCTCCGTAGAACTCTAGTCCCACGTATACCAACTCCTCAACCGCTGCGGCGCCTATTGGCCCCCCTGGGGGCTTTGGGTGTCCTCTCTGCGCTGCTGCTGGCGCCCTTGTCTCAGGCGGCAGAATCGCTGAATGTGCCCTTCCTTGTGACAAAAGTGACAAATGGGCGCTCCCTCCGGAGTGTAGGCAAACTCCGTGTTCCCCTCAGCGGGTGGTCTCCTGCCTCGACTGTCCCTCTGTTCCCTGCTCGGCTTCTGTGGCAGCTCCCCCTTCTGCAACGTGGCCATCAACTTGGTGAAGTGCTGCGTGAGTCCGCTCACCTGCCTTTTCACCTCTGCCAAGTCCTTCGCCCACGAACTGTCTGGGGCCGCTGCTGGCTGCAGGGCACCTACCTCCATTGGTTCCTCTGCGCTCCCCGTGGTTCCCTCGTCCAGGGCCAATCGGAGCCGGTAGTCGTCTGCCTCGTAGGCAGTGACGAGGTTCATCGCCTGTGAATACGTGTCTGGGCGACCTTCCTTGATCAATCTTTCCACGACGTGTCGGTCCCGCAGTCCTCGCATGTATGCCCTCAACAGGAGTCGCTGTTGATCTTGATTTCGCACGCCCTCCAGCACTGGATAGGCCAGGTCAGCACTCTCGCGGAATCGCCTCCCATATGCTGCCGTATTCTCATAGGCCCCCTGCCTCATCTTCTCCACATCGTGTCGCAAACGCTCCTCCTCGTGTGGAGACAGGAAGGCCTTCTGGAGATGGCTTCTCAGGTCTTCCCAAGACACCCGATCTCGGCACCATTGCTGCTCCAGATAGTGCTCCAGCTCGCGGCGGAGAGCGCCTTGGGCTGATTGCGTCGCCACATACACAGTCAGGTCTGAGTATGGGGTCGTCAGGTCAATCTCCCTCAGCCACTCTCGCACTGTTCCCGGGCTGCTCCCATCGCAGCTGGGCACCCTCTTCGCCAGTGCCTCAGCGCGCAGACGTGCATGATGCGCATCCTGACGCTCGCTGGTTGACCTCTGCTGTCTCGCTCTCTCCTCCCTGTCCTGCTCCAGGACGGCTCTCGTCATTGCTCGGTCCGTTCTCTCCTCACTGATAAATCGATTGAACTCCACCACTCTCAATGCATCGTTCATCAGTACATTTGCGTCCTCGGGGGCGGCGGCTTGATTCTCCATGTTTGGCGGGGTCTGCAACGTTTTCTGTGAGCGAGATGCAAGCGCAGGGCCTCAAACGAAGTCACTTACATTCCTTCCAATCCTTCACATCTATCTTCTCACGTCCATCTAATCAATCATCAATCACGCCAGGGTCACCAGATATAAAGTCTCGGGGCTAGTTCATCTTCTTCTTAGCAGCCCCAAGCTCTATGTACACTGGCCAGGCCAGTCTAGACCAGACTTGTCTTCTCAAGCAATCAATCGTCAATCATCCAATCAATCTTGATTCCATCAGTCATCAATATTTCTCAACTCCAAGTAAAATCAAAACAATGAAGTCAGAAGTGCCTTGTTCCTTTCCCAAAAGCTGGTCAGGTAAAAACTGATCTTTATTTTCAACAAATCACTATATATATTAAAACTCAATCAGATATCTCTCAAGAGACACAAAGTTCAAGCACACAAGTTCCACAGTTCAAGTTTCAGGAACCCAAAGGTCAAGTCTTGACCGATGGATGACCAGCCCTCTCTCAAAGAGCAATCCTATTTAACACAAGCTCATTACTCAACAATGCCTATCAACCAAGCACTCATATTTAACTGATACAACTCTAATCCATACTTATCACAAAGGGATATTAAATTAATATGTTAAGGCTTAAGTGCCTGACAAAGGGGAGCAATCTATATGGATCTAAAGCCTGCTCAGATAAGATTCAAAGTCAGGATCAAACATTCAAGGCATTAACATTCAGCTAATTATTCATCATAAATGAAAGAATACTCCTGGCATTAATATTTTAGCAAGTTAATCATCATGAACAAAGCAATACTCATCGTCATGAAGTAAAACAGCACTCATGGCATTAACATTCAGTAAACGTAATTAATTATGATCAAAGTGATATAAAACAATATATAATCAACATGCGTGCTCATTGAGAGGAGGTGGCCATAGTAAGGAGGAGCTGACATGCTTCTGGCTTCCTAAGTAATCTAGTTGCATGCAATGCCTACATATAAATGATCTTATATTATTAGCTTGCACCAAATTGGGGTGTGAACTTTACAATGCGTTTATCCTTCTCATGGAAAATGCACGTGGCACATTTGGCCATGTACAAAATGGACAGAAATGTTAGCAAGAAATAAGTCAACTGTCTGACTCATGTCTATTTCTTCTATAATATTTTCATAGCAAAAAGTCACTATCAATCAGTGTTCTGTTAATTTGAAACTGCAACCTGGTGAGATAGGCATTCAGACAATGTTCTGCTTTTTCTGAAATTGGGTCTAATTCTAAGTTTCTTGACCCCATCATGGCGTCTTTACCAAGAACAGTTAATGACAGTCTCCTACACAGCGACCACCTCATCATTTAGCTCAGTAGGAAACATTGATATTTGCAATAACAATATCATTACATAATTTAAACTTTGATTAAACTATAATCACTGTAACCTGGCTTCAGCTTGCTATAATGCTATCGTTTATTTTATTTTATTTTTATTATGAATGTGATAAGTCCTTTAAGTTTCACAACAAATTCACACGCACTAGTGGAGGCATTTATAACAGTCTTGGTCAATTTTGTTCCCATTGCAAACTTGTATTGTATTGTATTTCATTATTGTATTGTTTTGTATTGTGTTGTTGTTTTTTTTAATGTTTATTCACACACATTAATAGATACAATTCGTGGTATAGTATACAAAAATTGGTAATTAAAATATATTGTAAACGTTATAAATTTTAAAACATAACATTATTGTATTGTATTGTATTGTATTGTATTGTATTGTGTCAATGTTCTTGCTTTGAAATAATTTGTTGAAATGATAAGACTCACCACCGCATTACACATTTACCACATGGGTGAGATCTTTGGTATGCCCTAGCATAGATACCTAGAACTAGACAGCACCAATTTAACTTCTCACATGACCAACATGGGATGGCCTAGGTGTCGTTTTTATTTTAAACTAGCATTGGCCAATATTTAAGTTATATAATTCATCTTTATCAATTGTACTGACAACAGGCTACTTCAATATCAATTTACCTATTATAACAACAATGTTGCTGTTGTGATACAGTCAAACTTCCATGTCTATAATGTTATACAGTTGACAATTCTATTGGAGTTGACTTAGTTTTTTGTCCTAGTGAAGTTGGCCTTTTTCTCATAATATTTTGATAGGTTGCACTAAGTAGTTTAATTTCCATTTATTTCTTTATCATTGAGTGCCATCACATATTTGTTCAACTTGCTCACAAGGGGGAGTGCAAGTCGGAGTGCACCTCACCCTTGCTGTCACTCGATCGGCCATGAGCGAATTCACCACATATAGTTCCTGGGTCATTCTGATAGAAAACTGGCAAGTGTCCTCAAACCACCTAAGATAGCCATTCTATTATTTTGAAGAAATAACGTGAAAAGATATGCATGCATTACCTTGACTTTATGAGTGTTACGGACCACAAATTGTAGTAAGCATTGATATATGAGTAAAGGGGTTAATCTTCATGGTGAAGTGTCTGTTCAAATCACTGCGCCTGGCCAAGGAGGTCAGGCCTTCAGCTAAAAAAGGGATAAAATACTGTTACAATGTTCATAAACACATGGCATTTGTTTACAAAATCTTCTGTTTGCAGAGATTAGGACAAGCCCATCTAATAGCTGTTACTAATTTGACAGCTCTGACCACGTGGGCCTCATGAAAATTAGCTGAAAATATTTTGGTTTGGTGGCAGCGATGGAATGACGGAGAAGTGGAGGCACTGCGAGCAGCTTGATATTTGTTAGTGCTAAGTTAATATGGCTGTTATGGTGTTGACACTGAGCGAGAGTCACGTGTCATAAATGAAGCAATGGCTGTGTTCAAATGTCCAGTTACACTGGACTTCCTGGTTTTTCTGAGGGCTGCTCTGTCTTGCCAAGGGACATCCCTGTACTATCTCTTAACATCTTTTTCATCTTGTATTTTGTCATACATGTTGACCAACACAATTTTTTCGGTAGAAATTTATTCTCTTCCAAAGAGTTTTTGTATTTTTCCCTCGGGGTTGTTGCCAATACATTGCCGAAGACTAAAGGACCGCCAGATGGATTCCCTGTTGCCGCACTTAGGTGCCCTTGGAGAATCCTTCACATTTCTGTAATAACATCATCTGTATGACTGATATCATTCATCGCCACTGTCAACGAAGAGGACAGGAACACTTACATTGGGGAAAATATGGCCGTGGCTAGGGAACTTCCCAAGACAGATTTTGATAGAGGCAATATAGCAGTGGTTGGTGCAATCAAAGAGCTTCTAAGATGTATGAGCTCAGAACTCTACATTCCATTTTGGAACAATGACTCTATTCAGGCTCTTTTGAACTTCCTTTTGTACAAATTGATTTATTTTGATTTCTATTCTTTATACAAATTATTTCATTTATAATGTATAGTATACTTCGAGTATGACAAATAAATATATAATAATAATTTCTCTGCCCTTATTTTTTCTTTTCATCTTGTAATATTTTGAATTTTCCCTCTTTACTTTCTTGTGACCTAGTTTCTTTTGACTAGATGTAGATGCAACTGGCATAGCTTGACAAGACGGAGCAGGGGAAGATTGCTTGGAAGTGGAAGGAACAGCTTCTTCTATCTGATATGGAGGTTCTTCCATGTGAGAATGTATTTTATCAGATCGGTTCCACTGTCCTCATCTGGAGTCAGAACATTGTCAATGCATTTTCAACTTCCTTCTTTTCCATTCTGTGCTTCCTTTGTGCTTTTCTCCATTCCCACTTCTTCTTCCTTTGTTCTTTCTTCTTAAACTCATTGACACCTTTTATCTTTCCACTTTCTTTCCTCTTCCTCCATCGATCTCTTTCTTTTGCCAAGTATTCTGCATATGTTGTAGGTGAAATTGCCTTACTAGAATATCTAAATGCTGTAAAAACCTTCAACTTAATTTTTTGTATTGATATTTTCAGGTACAGGTATTTACATTGCTCCAACTGGCGTTTTACGAGAAGTACCATCGGCTGGAGTTGCTCTGATCATCTGGGCCGTCGCAGGTGTAATCTCAACTCTCGGAGCACTGACCTTTGCTGAAATTGGGACAACTATACCTTTAGCAGGAGAAAAATATGCTTATTTGAGAGTAAGAATAATCATTTCTATCTTCAATTCCAGTTTCTGCTTTGAAAGTTTGTTTTTTGCTAAAGTAATTCCACCTCTACTTCAGTTGATATATCGTATCTGTTCCAAATATTATGTGCTGTGTTGTCTTAAGACAGCCACAAATCTGCTTCTTGTAGAAAAAAAACTGAATTCAAGTATGATATTCATAAACGGTTCTTGAAAAAACGTTTCTTGAAAATGTTCATGATTTAGTAATATTTTCTCGTTATTGACTTTGACCATACACAATTAGTGGACTGCAATGGACTTGCAGCACAGCCAATTAGGTAATAGTTATATCCCTCATAGTTAGGAGTTAACTGTTTTCACCCCGATGCCAAAGGCGGAGTGATATAAGCAACAAAAATGTTACTTAACTCCCGACTTTTATGGACATAACTAACTTATACTCCATTAACCATATTTACTAATTTGATCGTTCTGTTTTATGGTCTTTATTAAGCAAAACAAGTTCAGTTTGCACTCAGGAGGGAGTTAACTAACGAATTGAATTTTGTTGGTTATATCCGGTCAGAACAATAGAAAACTATCTAGGTGGAGTATGACTGAATGTATTTGTTCAATTTGGTGTAGTCTTTCCTATATAGCATGCAAGATTAGATCAGCAGGCCAATGTCGAGCTAATGGGACATGTTATCTAGGTTAAATTTTAATTTGATCCAATATAAATTTCCACTTGGAAAAGTGCAGTATAGTGAAACCAGATTTATGTATGACCATATTTAACAAGCCTCATTGCCAGGTATATGACGTAAAATGCTTGAAATGTAATAATGACTTCACAAAAATTTATGTAGATATGATGGTAGCAAGTCGTTTCAGCCTTGAGCCTGTTCGGCCTCGCCAAAAACAAGTCGGTTCGGCTTTCTAGCGAAGTCGATTCGGCCTCCTATATTTTTGTATGGGAGCCGAATCAACTTCAAAAACGAGACGGTTCGGCCGTTTAATTGAGTTGTTTCGGCCTTCTGCTTTTTTAAGTGCAATCTAGAATGAAAGAAAACGGTTTCCATTGATAAAGGAATAGAGAAAGAATTGAATGCAATTGGAAATTTATGCTTTGTGATATTACTTGAAATAATAAAGAAATAATAAAGACCATGGATAAAGGAATAGAGAAAGAATTGAATGCAATTGGAAATGCTTTGTGATATTATATGATTTATATTTTGTCATTAATAAATAAAATTGCAGAAACCCCTCTGTTGTTCAAATGTCAAGGCTGGTATTTTGTTTTTAAAGGGCTCGTTACCACCAACAAATAGGTGTAAATATCATCATTCTATCATGATTAGTTATCAAGATAATCTATTTCTTAGCGGCGCCAGGGGGGGGGGGGGGGTGATAAGGGCAGATTAAGTATAAGTTTTGGCGGCCGGCCAAACCCGCGGCCGAATAGACATATTTCCTAGACCGAACCGGGTCTGTTCGGCTTCAATGCTAAAGTATAGGGAGCCGAACCGACTTGTTTTGTAGGCCGAATCGACTCATTTAAACGAGTCGTTTCGGCCGGGTCGATCTGGTCGAAGGCCGAAACGACTAGCATTCAATATGATGGCGGTTTCATCTTCATGGTTAAGACAGCGTTTATTTTAGCTTTTTTTTTTGGTGCTACCACCCCCAAACCCCTGTTTATCTACACCAAATGTTATTCTAATTGTGCTAGAACTTAAAACTTGTGAAATATTTGATAAAATTTAATTTTCAATGGCCGCCAAATATGAGCATTAATTTGGGTCCGCTATACTGCACTAAACCCTTCCACTTTGTTTTTTGTCTTATTTTTACATGATCTTGTACAGTTAGTTTCATTAAAAACGGCCTGTCAAATTGAACCTATACAAAGCTAGACAACTTCTACTATATATATAGCTGGCTACTCAAAGCCATATCTAAAAGTACATGCAGCACCATTTGGTGTATTAGTTGAGAGTTAAGCATATTTGTAATCTTTGAAAACATGCATGTCGATCGCACATACATATTTATGATATATTAGATAAATTTCTTACATTTACCAAGGTTTATATTTTTTTCAGTGGTGATAGTTTAAGCTGACTTTAAGGTAGAAGTAGACAGAAGCAGCCAATTACGCTTACAGCCAGGAGTAGGTTGCTACAGCTGAGTAGAGTTGAACATATGAGCCACGTGCATTTTCCATGCGTTTGGATAAACACATGGAAAACGCATGGTTTCCACCTAACTTTAATTAGACAAAAACCCTGCGTTTTCCAAGCAGTTTATCCTTCTCATGGAAAACGCATACATGTGGCACATTTGGCCATGTATAAATGTTACCAAAAATTCAAATCCCAACTTTCTAATCCATAAAAACCCCTCTTTCTACAAATGAACTTTAAAGATGACATTAGAATATACTTAATTATTTACTTTGAACAGGTAATGTTTGGAGACTTCATAGCATTTCTCCAGCTATGGCAGTATTTCCTACTTGTCCGGCCATCTTCCAATATTATCAAAGGATGGGTCTTCGCGACTTATATTTTGAAACCGGTGTTCCCGGACTGTGAAGTTCCACGGTCTGTGATCATCCTCATTGCAATTTGTTTAGTAGGTAGGTTCATTGAGCGGAAGAACACTCTTAATTTGGTCTTCCTTTCAAACAAGGTCAAAATGTTTAGTAAAATATTGTTTTTCCATTAAAACTATCTCTCTTGAGAAGCTGGGTAGACTAGCGGTTAAGACGTCGATCAGTTCCTCACCAATTAGACAGCACATCGAGTCAGTCCAACATTGGCATAACCTCGATCCTACCTTTGACCGAATATGAGCCGATATGACATGTTGTGTGTGTCTAAATGTAGTGGGTTTAAATGCTGACCCAGGAAGTCTCTTTAAACAAGTCATACAGCTGGATGTCATATGATCTTCCACATTTATGAAGGAAATAAATATCCATTGATGTATTTTATTATATTTTTTCAGGTGTTATAACCTTCATAAACTGTGTTAATGTTAAGTGGTCAGCCAGGGTTCAGACTGTATTTTCTTCAATGAATGTGATCAGTCTCTGTTTCGTTATTTTTATGAGTTTCATTTTCATTTCCAAAGGTAATTATCAACATATATCATAAATTGTCAATATATGTGCTTATAATTCATGTATAATAAATATTCCTCTGTGAAGTTGAATTCAAATTGCTGCCTATAAGTATTAGTTATATCTGAATAGGAGGGAGTTAACTAACACTTTTATTGGTTATTTCCTGATGCCGAAGGCGGAGGGATATAACCGACAAAACTGTTAGTGCAACTAAGGCCAGTGCAACTGCATATTGGTCAACTTTGTACGTGTTGAACTGTTGATTGATTTTAGTAGAGCTGATCAATATCACTGACCAACATCAATATTTATTGGTCCTATCATATATAGTCTTCTGTGCGTGTTGATTAGCTTCAGGGAAGGTGACCAATATCACCAATCAAACATATTGATCACCGACCAACATCAGTATTTATTGGTCCTATCATACATACTCTTATGTGCCTGTTGATTAGCTTCAGGGAAGGCGACCAATATCACCAATCAAACACCGAACAATATCAGTATTTAGTGTTCCTGCCACTCGGTACTCCATGTGCATGTTGATTTACATTATAATTCAGATGTAGAATGTCTGTCTTTTTGGCAATTGGTCAATGGTCATATAGCCTATGTAAGGAAAGAGTTCAGAAAATGTATGAATCAACCATGTATTTTTTCTTCTCAAGGGAATACCAAATTTCTGGAGCTTGATTACACCATGTCAACTTCAAATGATGTAACTGTTTCTGGGATTGTATTGGGTCTATATTCTGCAATGTATACATACAGTGGATGGTATGTTTCAAATTGATATAAATTATAATTTAATGGGGAGAAAAAGTACCACAAGCGGTGCGGTCACTGACACCATAGCAGATAAGTATTGTTTGATGACGCCATCTATTCTGTGACGTCATCCATGCAACAATGGGGTAGTGATGTCATCTTATTGTATTTTTATGTCATACAGTCGTAGTGCCTCCTTTAGGCTCTGTTACTTTTTCTCCCCATTAATTTTAAACCATTGTTTTTTTTTCCTATTGATTGGAGTTAACATATCATATAAATAATTTACTGCGCTGCAATAATTGAGATGTAACATGATGTGATGTTAAAATTTTGTTTTATTTTTTGGCAGGTCTGCACTGAATTTCATGACAGAAGAACTAAAAAACCCTTACAAGTGAGCTCCAGCATATCTTCAAATAAAGCATTTCCCCTAAAAGAAATAGTAATACTAAATTGGATTCATGTATTCTAAGCTGATAACAGGCGACATTGACTTATGTTGGCACAGTATCGACCACTTTGGTTTGTCGTCGCATATGCTGTCGATCGGTGAGCATGCCATATGGCAAAATGACAGAAATATTATATTGAAAAAATTGAAGTCCTGTCACAAATTGTGCTTAAGATATCAATCACACTAGTTTCACCCATGTCTGTTTTTAAGATGGGTCTAAATGTGCCCTTCGACTTACTTTTATATCGCTACACACATTCAAACGTACGGCTAACCGCACAGAATAGTTCTTATATCACTGCTACAGATTGATGTAGAAACAGCGTATAATATACTAATCTTGGCAGTTTTGCATTTCTTGAATGATAATGAACAAAATTGATTGATGATAGGTCAATAGTGCCTAGGTTAGTCGTGTGTGATATCTGGTGAGTTGCTCAAAGTTAGTTTTCAGGGACCCTCGGGACTCGAGGGTCCCGGGCAGAGACAGCTGAAGCTCTTACATAATGACGAACTTAAGAGGCGACAGTTTTTATAGTCATTAGTTATTTAGTTAAATTTTTTTAAAGTGACATGAGACATTCGCTTTTCTCTTAAATGGAAATATGGGACATTGCTTCCTATTTTTTGGAATCATGTAGACGCCTTTTAAGCTAGCCAGTCAGTGCGATAATATTTTGTCATTTCAATATTTTAAGGTCCAGCAATGGTTAAATTTGATTGTTTTTTTTCTCTTGTTTACAGAAACTTGCCAAGAGCCATTATTATATCTATGTCAATGGTCTGTGTTATCTTCATTCTTGTCAACATTGGTTACTTGGCTGTCTTGGGAGTGGATGGTATTGTCAACTCAGAGGCAGTGGTTGTGGTAGGCGGATTGATAGATTTTTAAAAAAGGTTTTGGTTATATGATTAAATTATGGTGACCCCCTCAAGAATGCTCAAGCAAGCGGAGAAGAAGGGCCAAAATTTGAAAAGATTACCATCTTCAAAATTCCACTACAAAAAATTGACAGCTTATTTATCCAGATAGTATTCCAAATCGGCCCAGTATTGTTTCCATATAGGTCACTGTTGTTACAACATCATATTAACATCGCCAACATTGCGTCAACGTTAAAACGATTTGGAATGCTATCTAGGTAATAGTCAGACCTTGGGTTGTACTTATTTTAAGAGAAACAACATTTTGGTTCTGAAAATTTTCTTTGCAGAGTTTTGGAGGTAAAACATTAGGCACAGTAGCCATCTTTGTTCTGGCAGTTGTCATAGCAATCAACACCCTTGGCAGCTTGAACAGTGGGATCTTGATTGGCTCAAGGTATTTCTTACATTATAATAGGGGTCTATACATAGCTCTCAAAAATAGGAAGCAAAGTCCCATGTCACCGTTTAGCAAAAAACTTAATGTCTCATGTAAATTTTTAACCAAATCACTGGGTCCCGGGTTCAATTCCCGGTTGAGCCTAAGTTGGATGGCTGTTTCATTCATCATCTCATTGCCATGCCCCTGCCGATCCTAATTAGCCCAGCAGGGACAGAAACACAGGATGTAAGGCCCAAATCCACCTATGCACCAGTGTCACTTTGTCCCTTGTAAAGAAGGGCAATGGCACACTGTTGATTTTGTCGATTTTACCCATGCACTAAGAAAACTTTACCTGAATTCGCATCCATACCTTGAGCACTTCCACACTGTGTCCAATAATTTTATTTTTTTTTATAATGACTATGAAAGTGTTTAAGGTACGGAGTCAAAAATCAACTAATTTAACCTCCGTTTAACCAATCAGACATGGCGATAAATCAAAAGAAGCACCTGCTGAACGGTGCAAAAGCGTTGCAACCACTTTTTTTAGAACAGCAAGTTTTTTTTAGTGCCATGTAGACCCGTTATAAAGTTGCCTATTTTGCATCATTCAGGAATTAATCATTTCACAACATCTCATTGACTCTGAAAGTTAACTCTCAAGGACACTCTTCATGAGCTACGTACATCCCAGCTGGATGGCGGTCACACGATTTTCAGTGCATTTTACTCGGTGTCTATGCTGAGGCAAGAAAAATACCCTACTCATGGGGTAAATGCAGTAACATCGAGTGGACTCCCAAGGCTTATCATCTCATTACGTCTGCCTCTGGCGGCTGTTTATATGAGATGGCAAAGTTTCAGATCAGTATTAGACATTGAATGATTGAGACAGTAAGAGAATACTATTCACCCCAGTATAAGACATTGAGACATTATGTGAATCCAGATGGTGAAGTCTTGTTCCATGTATGTTGTATCATCAAGCAGGCGCGGATCCAGAAGAGAGCACCATTGGCACCCCCCTCTACCCCCATGTTCAGCGCCGTTTTTACATTGCCTATATAGCCATCACAGTCAGAGGCATGCACATGTGGTTCTATGATGGCGCCCCCCCACCATTGTCTGAAATTTCTGGATCTACCGTGCCAATCAGAATGTTTGTCTGTTTGTTTGTTTGTTTGTTATTCATCACAAGCATGTCTTTATACAATTAATTTGATTTTCTTTGCTTATGAATTTTAACATACAGATTGGCATTCGCTGGTGCTAGAAATGGACATCTACCACACATTTTGTCACTAATCCAAATGGACCACAGGTCACCTGCCCCTGCTCTTGCTGTCCAGGTTAGTAGAATATATCATGGTAAAAATTATCCATATAGAAATCTTCTCCCCAATCAGAATTATCATATAAGTTTGTTTGTTTGTTTGTTTGTTTATTCATCACAAGCATGTCTTTATATCAAATAGAATTTTTTTATTTTGTGTCATGTACCTGGTGATAATGATTTATGAACTTGTTTGTAAGGGGGGCCCTTTGTCAGCTACAGCATGGCTGTCTTCGAAGGGCCCTCCTGATCTTGTATATTTTCCTAAACTGTTTAAATAAACTTGTTCTGAGTTCTGAACTCTTAAGTGTTGTGACCTGAATGTAATTCTTATTATACATATACATTAGAAAGTTTAGAAGAAAAAAGTAACAAATTGTCTGGGCCACTTTCAAAATTAGCGCGATCATAAAGATGTTACTCTAGCCCAGATAGCGTTCCGAATAGAGAAAACATCATTTCAACATTGGCCACTGTCACGCCAAGCCAGTGTCGAGCCAATCGAGCATGTCATCTGGGTAGGCTGATATATATTGCATCAGCTTCTTCAAAGGGGGTTTAGTATGGCTAGTAAATTAACAGGAGAATACTACATTTAGTTTAATTAAAAATGGTTCGTCAAATTGAGCCTTGCCTAAGCTGGCATTGCTGGCTAGTAAATTAACAGGAGAATACTACATTAAGTTTCATTAAAAACGGTCCATCAGATTGAGCCTAGCCACAGCTGTCATTCCTGGCTACTCAAAACCAGATCTAAAAGTATATATTTATGATATATTACCTTAATTACTTACATTTGCCAATGTTTACACTTTTCTGGTGATAAATGTAAGCCGACTATTAGCTATAGAAGTGGACAGAAGGAGCTGGCTTTAGCATGTTTACGTAGATCACAGTCAGGTATAGGTCGCTATAGCCATCTAGAGTCAACCATTCTTTATGAAACTAACTGTAGGTGTAGAAAGAGAACATCATAATTCCTTACCTATGAATGAGGAGTTTTTTCCATATCTTGGCAAGCTTTGAGGCAACAGAAAGCTTGTCATGTAGAACGCGTTTAAATAGTACAAGATATTTCTCCTTACTAAACATATATCCATCTCACAACGAGTCACGTCTTAATCAAAATGATGCTATCATAGTACAATTAGGGGAATTGTACAATTTATACTGTGAAATTGTGTAGTACAATTGTATGTGAAATTTTACAATCCCAGATGGCATGCCAGAATAGGTGCACCCGCTGCGACAGTTTCATATCAAAGAAACAATTTTTTCAATGAAAATCAAATAATTCATTTAACAGATTTATCAGGGAATCAAAGCATTAAAAACAAAATTTTACTGCCCAGGATTGGTGTTTTTCATTCATGTAAAGCACGCAGACATATGACGTCACAATAACAAATGACATCACTCACTGTTTGTAATGATTGTGACATCACCAATCGTTATGGACGCCATCCACCAACCCTGAGAGGCCCAATCTGTGTATATCAGTCTGATTGGGTCTATATATTTGTCACATGTTGCAGTTGGTCACTGTCATTTTCCCTGATGTCTAGATGTACTGTGTCAGGGGAGAAAATTGTTGTTGTTGATTTCTATTTATTTATTTATCATTGCAGTTCTTCATGGCCATGATCATGTGTGCCAGTGATGACATTTTCATCATCATAAATCAACTTATGTTTTTGGCGGTTTTGTTCAACCTTATTACAACCATTGGGATGTTAAAGATGAGGTACACAGAACCAGACAGACACAGACCCCTTAAAGTAAGATACATTGCATTATTTTAAGATAAAGGTTTACACAATATGTATGAAAAATTTGAAGTGCTTGAGTCACTGTCTCCATGGTCAAATCATGCTATGACTAGTGCAAATGTTTTTGTCCTTCTAATGAAATCGTTGAGGCCAAAACATCCATTACTGTGGCATATATCATTGTATATCTGTCCAAGAATGTAATGGTTCTCCCGAATAGGAGGGAGTTAACTAACATTTTTGTTGGTCCCGACCTAGCCCGAGAAACTCTGACTGACTACACGCTGCTGTCGGCTCTTATTCATATTGTGACGTTTAAAGTGAGCCGCCATTGGCGGTAATCAGGCAGAAAAACTTACATTGTTTGAGTTTGCCCACCTGAAACTCCGCTCACAAAATATCAGATAATAAATAAGAGCTAACCGAACATCAGATATCTCGGGCTAGTCCTGACCCTGAATATACTTATAATCCAGTACTATAGGCAAATTTAATTTGTGTGTGATTAACTGTTGTTATTAAGCAATTAAAGTACAGTCTGCACTCAGGAGGGAGTTAAAGGGAATCTTCCAGCTGAGTTTGGGACTGAGTTATGTGGAAACACTCCTTTCCCACCTTTACCCTTCATAGTGAATTGCGTGGAATTTCGCCTAGCATTAGAAATTTAGAAATGTTGCTCGAATTTTAATCTGAAATTGTATTGCTTTAGAGGTAATACAAGAGTTATGAAGTGGTCAAAAGGGTTTTTTATTAGACAGGTTCCAGTTGCAAACTAGTCATGCAATTGATAGATCATGTAATGAGAGTAACAACAATATTAATGAGCAAAGTTTGTCTAGGAGACGACGTGATGATCTTATTGCTAAACCTCCCCTTTTGCTCAGAATAGGGGGACTCAGGCTCTAACTTAAACAATTTAATTCATTGGTCAGAAACTCAGATTTTAAATGATGATCATAACAAAAACCAGTACACATCACTGAATAGTACATATGCTAGTACACATGATAAACAAACTCTAAAAGTACTGTCATGGAATATTCAGGGTATAGGTAAAAAATTTGAGATCCAAGAAATTAGACAGCTAGTTAAAAATAGTGATATCATATTCTTTTGTAAAACAGTGAAACTAGATAGTTTTCAAGCTAACATTGATGGGTACACTATTCCCACTGTCAAAGGAGTTTTCAACACCCTAAAGCTAGGAGACCCTCAGGTGGCATCGCTGTCCTGATAAAAAATGTGTTATATACATCTAAAACTGTATCTATTGTGAAAACTAAAGAACATGTAATCTGGTTGACAATTTCAGGAAGTAATCAGAAATATATTTAGGTGGACTGTACATACCCCCACAGGGAAGTAAAATTAACATTAATAGTAGCTACAGCAATGATATTTATAACCAGATTAGGGAAGATGTTGCATCATATCTTAACAAAACACCTTATGTAGCAATCTTTGGTGACTTTAATAGTAGAACTGGAATATTAAGTGATGTCGAAGAAAACTTATGTGGTAGAAATTCTGATATTATTACAGAACTAAATAATGCAGTGTCTCACGTCATTGGAGCAAATCAATTCTGGCCATGCCACCAAAGACAGTCAAAAGACAACGTCATAAATACATATGGTAAAGAACTTCTAGATCTATGTAAAGCTAGAAATCTTAAAATTATGAATGGATATTACAATGCTGATAAAACCTGTGACTTTACATGCTATGCCCCGCTAGGTCAATGTGTTGTTGATTATTTGCTCTGTACTAAAAACTTATTCAACATCTTACAGAATTTCGAAATAACACCAAAACTTGTTGAGTCAGATCATCGACCATTAGAATTTTGGTTCAAATTACCATTAGTGAGGGAAATGAACAACTGTAATCCCAGAGTAGGTGATAAGCCAAAAAACACAACTTTCAAGTATGTGTATGATAGGAATAAACTTAATGAATATATGGCTAACTATGATAATGAAGCTCGTTCAACTAGGCTGTGATATTGAAAATAATGTTAATACAGACACACTAATTGATACAGTTTTCAAGTATGTAACTGATAGCATAGAGCCCACCTTCTATAAAAAGAAGTTCAAATCACATAATTGCACATTCCCAAGTAACAAATGGTTTGATGATGAATGTAAAGAGTTACGAAAGCTAGTCAACAACTTTGCAAAAAATAATGACATTTCTGCAGATGCACATAAAAATGAATATCGTAATCTTTGCAAGGCTTATAAACAGACACTACAAAGAAAAAAGAGACATTTCCAACTAAGTAATAGGGAAAATCTAGAAAATCTTCTTAGTAGTCACCAAGCAGAATGTAATGAACCTGACCTAAACACGTTCCATGAATACTTCATGCAACAGTCTCAACCCCTTTATATTGAATACTTTGACAATGAACATATGAGACTGATTGTTAATATTCTGCAGTCATCATCCTATTCCTGTGACAACCCTTTATCTACTCATATCTGTGATAGTGTTATTACAGATGAGGAAGTTACAATACACCTAAAGAAATTAAAATGCAATAAAGCTGCCGGAATAGATGGGATACCTGCGGAATTTTATAAGTATACAAGTGAGAAATTAATAACACCTTTCTGTGCAGTGTTTAACTACGTACTTGATCGAGGCGAATATCCTACTCAGTGGTCAGAAGGACTTGCTAAAGCTTTGCACAAAAAGGGAGACAAGTCTAATCCAGATAACTACAGAAAAAATCACAATAAATGTTGTTATGGGTAAAATTTTTGACTCTATCTTAAACGCACGACTTTACTATAAAAATGAGGTTCTAAATCTTGATGATCCCTGCCAATTTGGGTTTACTCCAGGAACAAGCACAGCTGACTGTGTCTTTATTCTTGATACGGTAATTAAATATCAAAAGCAAAATCGTAAACCTCTCTATCTCTGTTATGTCGATTTTACAAAGGCATTTGACTACATTAACAGAAATGCTCTATACTATAAACTTATGAATCAAAAGATAGGCAATAAAATGCTTAATACAATAATGAGCATGTATGACAAAGCTAAAGATAGAGTTAATCATTTAGGCAATATTGGAGATACGATCAATAGCAGCTATGGCATTTTGCAAGGTGGAATTCTCAGTTCCAAGATGTTTAATGAATTTCTATCTGACCTGCCCAATTATTTAAAGGAATCAAATGGTGTAGCACTTAGTAATCTCATGCTCACGCATATTTCATAAGCTGACGACATAATTCTACTTGCACATTCTGCAACATCACTCCAAAGCAGCATAAATTCTCTCCATGATTTCTGCAAAAAGTGGCATCTAATTGTGAATGTAGGAAAAACTAAAATATTGAAATTTGGCAATAACAGACAAAATCAATTATACTATGATACTCAAGAAATTGAGAATGTTGAGTCCTTTAAATATCTTGGCCATGTGTTAACAAACAAACGTAACTTGCATAAAAAAATGACTGCTTATCTTGTTACACAAGCACAAAAAAATAAAAATTATTCATATGCTCAATGAACACTATCCACAAAGAGACCATTTAAGACTTGTAAACAATGAGCTAGAATCCATTGCTAAAACGTTCAAATCTAAAATCTATGAGAAATGTCAGGAAACTATGCTAGCTGAAATCAATGACTCTACACTACAGCCAAAACTTAGAACTTATAAACTCATCAAGACTGATAACAGGCTAGAACCCTACCTTCTACTTAACCTTAGCAGAAAAATGTATAATAAAATAGCCAGATTTAGAGTAAGCTCACATAATTTACGAATTGAAACAGGTAGACATGAAAACCCTATATTGCCAGCAGTTGAGAGATTATGCCTAAAATGCAATATGCATGTAATCGAAGATGAAAAACATTGTCTCATAGTATGCCCACATAACACACTTAGTCGTGAGGACCTCTTAAAAATAGCTAATGATCACATAGAAAATTTTGAGCAACTAAGCAAAGAAGACAAATTTAAGACCATCATGAAATCAAAAGAGCCTGAGTTGTTAAAATACCTGGGAAAATTTCTTGTAAATATTGATGCCTAATGAATGGTTGGGTCATCATCCATCATCGAGCATTAACCATCACCCCTCAAACTAGCAGTTTCTGCACTACAAGCATTTTTATATATTGTGATCTATGTGATTTTACACTCATGTACATAACTGTGCACGATGCCTTGTCTTATATACTCCTAATTCAAATGTTGTACTTAAATTAACATTGTGATAATGAACAGTATTAACTGCAGTAATATATGTATTTAGGGTTACTGTATACATGTGATATATGTCTATATATATATTTTTTTTAACAAATGTATGTTATCGAAACTTAATGCTCATATTACCGTGCTATTGTTCAGTAACTGGGACCATGGATGTATAGATAATCCATTGATAATGTATACCTTTAAGTTTTTATACCATGTATATATATATATTGAATATAGAAATAGTGAGTAGAAGTAGACTTAGTACACGTTTTTTATCTGTTACTTTTGACAAATGTATCATGTATGATATTACTGTGTCATATAAAGGCATATATAGTATGCATAAGATACAGAAGCATACTATTTTAAAATGGTTATATTTTGCACCTTCATGTTTGTGGGCTAAATAAAATGTTATTATAATATCAAATAATGTGTATATTCTATGACTTTTCAGTCTTCAGTCCTAAGTACATTATCTAGGTTGTGAAGATTTAAAAATCACATAAGTACAGACATTTCACAACCAGTAACCATTTCCTTTCCCCACTGGATGACCCCTCCCACTGTAGGAGAAGTACTTGTTTTGTCTGTCTACTCAAACATACAATAACTGTGCAGCAATAGAATCTTTCACTGAGCAGCCCTGAGTTCAGCAAGACATAAGTCTTTCCTCTCCTCTTATTACTCATTTTGCTTTTCAGACACAGAAGATAATCACTGACTTATTCAATAAATAAAACATTCTCAGAAAAATTACAAACTTCAACTAAATTATGATGTGTCAAATATACATTAAAATGCACTAAAAATACTGCTGTTAGGATGCACTTTGCTTCAGCCAATTAATCACAGCCAAGGGCGGGAACTTTTTCAGCCAATATAATTGCAGCATTCTCTTTTGGCCATCTGGTGGAAATACAGAAAAACTTCCATGAAAATCCACTATTGTGCAGCAATAACTCCAGAACCTTGCATTTGAATTTATTTAGGTCAATATTATCATCCATATACTGCGGTATAACTTTCCAAAGGGGAAACTTATGCCATAGACCTATTGGTAGAAACTGCAACTTGGTTTTCACCCATTAAAAAAGAAAATAATGTTCTAGTTTCATTTCAGCTGCCAATCTTTATCCCTGTGGTCTATGCACTAAGCCAGTTCTTCATGATTGCGATCGCCTTGTACACAGCTGCCAGAAAAGTCGGGATTGGGTTGTTGTTCACCTTGGTAACAGCAACTCCTTATTACATAATATTTGTCAAAAATGCAGTGAGGATTACTCCACTTGAAAAGTTGTCCAGTGAGTAGTAGCAGTAATAGTAGTAGTAGGCATTAGTTATATCCTTCATAGTCGGGAGTTAACTCACATTTTTGTTGCTTATATCCCGATGCCGAAGGTGGAGGGTTATAAGCAACAAAAAAGTTGGTTAGCTCCCGACTATGAGGAAATATAACTAACTTATACTCCATCAGGAATATTTTACTAATTTGTTTGATTGTTTGTTTTGTTTTAATGCCTTTATTACGCATAACAGTTCAGTTTGCACTCCGAAGGGAGTTAACTAACATTTTCATTGGTTATATCCCGCAAAAGAACAATAGAAAAGGTCACGTGGTGGAGTATAATAGTATTTATTTGATTCCAATATTTAAACGCAATACATTGGATAATGACATAAAAAAATTACTGGGAATCCCTGAGAGCCTATTGGGCTATTTAGTTGTCCCTGCATCACACTGTTGTACCTCACAAATTCATATTGAAAGATAAAGAAGGAAATATTTATCACAAATTGATACATAGAAAAATTTAATTAACACAATCAATTAATACATAGAAAAAAATATTTAACATATATTTATATATATACAATAATAATTAAGTACTTTAGAAGAGGAAATGATAAATTTGATAAACCAATAAACCAGCAATACACGTACCAAGATGACAATGATGGTATGAAATGAGATGATGAAGTGATGTGAATTATTGTCCACAGATAAAGCAGTTAGGAATAATACATTGCTCTTGATAACATCACAGGAAAAAGTGAGTTGATGTAATACCAAGTACACGTGGTTGAAGATCCCTACATCACTCCCCTTACCCATACCACAGCACCCATCAGTCGCAACCGACAGCGAGTTGCTGGTGTTACAGCCTATTTCATAGACTTGGAAACTAATCTCATAGACTAGGAAACTAAATGCCAGATGACGTTGTGTGCATCCAGGACTCTAGTTGGTTGATGTCTTAACCAATGGGGATCCTGGATTCACATGGCATCATCTGGAGTCTAGCGTCCATGTCATATGCGATTTGTTTCCAAATCTGAAACTGACTGTAATAAAGACAGCCAGGGACAGATCCGAAACATTCTGACCAAGAAAGATTGTATATGAGGGGCATATAAATACAACAGTGGCCATAAGTTTCCGCACACTTCCTACAGACAGACATCCCAAGTCTCACTCATTCAGAGTGATTCTCACTCATTTGGTTCTGTTTCTTCATATTTTAATTTGTCTCACCCTCAGAAAGCCAGAATAAATCTTTAACATTTTAATGTAAAGTTGTTGGAAAGGGCCAAAACTTACTCTTTCACCACTCTGCCTGTAGATGGTGCCTATGGCACTTTGTTCTATCTTGCCTCATGGGTTTTATAAACCTTGGCCTAGGGTATTGTGATGACCTGCACCTCTGTTAGTTTGTCTCTCCCTTCTGTCTCTCTGTGAACCAAACACATAGTGATTATAACTTCAGGTCCATTTTTGTTAAGTGCATAGAACCACAGGTAAAATACTATAATGGATGCAAAACATGTGACTTTGGAGGCTCTTCCCTCTGGCCAACCATCTGTAACTAAATATGTCTTTTCAGGACAATAAATATGGTCCCCAAGTAATATAACTCAAGAGAAAGTAAAATAAAGTGGAAAAAAAAAACCACCAAATCATAAGCAAAGTATTTTAAAGTGTCTAATCTTTTGGCCACAGAAAAATTTTGGCCACGGCTGTATGATCTACTGTTCTTGTCATTCAGAATGGTTGGGACCCACCACTGGTCCTTATTACTAATGCCTGCAACTGGCTGTTGTCCACAACATTGCTGACTGGTGCTGTAGCCATGCAGTTTAAAATTCAGACTCTAAATCGGTTGGAATATTGGTTTGGATTTGCTTCACTGATTAACATGGTGGACAAATCCAATGGTCATGGTTTCGATTCCCACCCGGGGCCAACCTCACTTCAAAGAATCACTCCTGGACACCATTCCAAATCGGTTCAATGTCGGCGCGATGTCAGCAATGTTAATACGATGTTGTAAAGAGAGTGGCCTATATGGAAACAAACGACGCTGGGCTGATTTGGAATGCTATCTGGGATATAATTCATTCCTGCATTGCCTTGACCCAATGCGGTTAATGATAATAAACGAGACAATTTTATTCAATGAATCTTCAAATATACTCAGTTGGTTAGGCTAGTAGGGTAACGTTGCTTGCATAATAGCAATATTTAATTAACATAATTTTATTATCACATTTTGGCCAAAGTTTAATCATAAACTCTCATAAATAATTCCAAGCACAAATGAACCCAAGCATAAAAAAGGATCTGAGAGGATGCAAAGTTTTAGGTGATGAAATGAGAAATGAGATTAGTAATATGGAAATGAAAATAAGATAAGGAAATGAGAAAAACAACTGAAACCCGATAACCTAAATACTGTCCTTGGTATTGATTGCTATGGATAACAGATATTTCGTCTTATGATTTTCTTGATTTCATACATCTTTTGTGAATTAAATATTTTTTTAATTTCAGAAACACTCCTGATCCTGACGCAAAAGTTGTTGCTAGGCGTTCCCCAGGAAGATTAGATCTACGTAATTTAAAACTACAAATAATATACATAATATTAAACAAAATAGATGAAAGTCTAGTCCTGTTATTTGTTTTCTAACTCTAGAATTATCCCATCTCCTGGTTGCAATGTTACTTGACTGAGATCAACTGTTGCTCCTGGAAAAAGAGCCTCGTTCTGAACTCCTGGAGTTGTTACCATAGAAATACCATATTTAGTCACATGATTACAGTCTCTATAATTCTCTTTTGCTGTCTTATATCCAACATTTAAGATTACCAAATAAGATTTGTTGGTTCTTTTGTTGGTTGAAGGACGAATGTAAGAAAATATATCATCAGTAACTTTGCAATATATAATCTCGTTACTCCAGAATGTTTGTATTTTTCGTAAAGCGGCAACTTCTTTGTACATTTTCAAGGAATTTGGAGTTCTGCTGTTCATCATCACCTGAAAAAAAGAGAAAGGCAGATTTCGTTTATAGTAATTAGAGATATATTTGGTCATTGGACTTAGACGATGTAAAAAAGGTTTGCATATTATCCTAATTGTGACTTGTAGCATTCAAAATTGCAAGGTTACCAAACAGAGAAATTTGGTACATAGCAAGCCAGTTAGCTAACATGTAGTTGTACATGTCTCAAATTCACCATACACCCTCATACCTCAACATTTCTGTTGGCATAATCCCAATGAACCGGTAGCCATGTTGAATTTGCAGTTGAAAATCCAGCATTTTTTGTGACGTTCCATTGCATTGGGGCTCTGCTGGGATCTCTGGAAAACTTTTTATATCTGTCCTGAAATAACAGAAGAAGCAGTTGAAGGAAATCAGTTAACTGCTTAGTATTTTACTCTATTAAAATTATTGGTTCAGCTTTGTCATCCAAAAATAAAAAGTATATTTGGTATAACAGTGCAACAAATTATTGTTATATGAATCTTTTAATGCATGAGATTACATTTATCTGCACCTCAATGGAGTCACAGGAATGGGATCTCAAAATTACTTATATAAATGGCACTAAATTCCCTTTTCCTGGGGTCTGGCCCTGGTCGCAAAATGTAACACCTCAGTCTAGACCTTATTAGGTCACCAGAATGGCAAAAGGGTAAATTTTAAATGCAAACTCGAAGAAAATGTGTGATGCAACCACTTCCACAGTATATATGTTCAAAATTTTTAATTTATTTTGTGTGTAATCACATCTATGTACACCACTATGAAAGTGGTCTGTCGACGGAATCAAAAAGTAATAATTTAAAAGCATTGCAACAAACTCCCAGCCAATGAGGCATGGCCATTCATCAAAATACACGCCCATCAAACATTGCTAAGGCGTTGCAACGAATTTATATGGTTTTTTTTTTTTAGACATCAAGTTTACTTAGTTGAAATCACCATGAAGGAGGAATTACTAAACGTGTATTTCGGTTCTCAGGCCATACTATAACAATGACACTATTTCAGAGGGTGCTATGCCTGAATGACAATAGTGTTATTATTATTATCACTTTTTGAGCTTTGTGACATAGTGAGCCACCTGGTGACGCCCTCAGCTAGGCCAGCGTGTGGGCAGTTATTCAATACTGGCTTGCTGCTCTACAACCGCCCTCAAAATTTAGCTATTCACCAGGTAACAGCCTTGCAAAGTGATAATAATGTATAATATAGGGAAGCTCACATGACCAAATGCTTGGCCCCTTTGGTCTCTTGTCTCCTCAAATGTTAATTCGATGTCTTCCATTGCTATTTCCTCCCCTTGGAATGTAATTACAGATCCAGGAAGAGTTAATAACATCATGTTGTAAGCATCTGCGTAGAGTTTGCCTTTACGAGTTGTGATGCGCTTCATGTCATGAGATCCTATCTGAAGTTAAATCAATTATATTGCAATGTATTGTCTTAGCATTGTGGTAATATTTCTGCTCAGAATATTCACAGACAGAATGATGTCATGATAAAGCAGGGTTTCAACACCATAAACCTTTACCACAAGAGTGGGGTCTTGTGCTTGCCACAGGATAGGCACCAAGAACAATTATAAGGCATCATAATCTCTAGTATATGAATAGCTTTAGATTACCATGTGTTTTAGGCAGGATTTGAACCTGGTACATCCAGTTTAGGTGCATCGAATGCCTAACTCACTTGACCACTGAGCTCTTTAATGACAGTCTTTGAAACATTGTCTACAAAAACTGAATTGTTACCATTGATAATCTTCATGTTTTACCATATAGTTGGGCCATTTGCCACGAGGCATATGTTGAAGCCAAGCGTCCACGATACTGCGAACACACCTTGCAGAGCAGTTGGAAGGATGGCCGTAAATGAAGTTAAAATTCAAAGGCATGTCTGCACCATTGTGGTAATACTTCATTGTTTCTGTGAATTTCTGGTCGTCATAAGCTTCTGGAAATAGGGCACTGAAAAGTATTAATTGCGAAATAGTTACAAAATCAGTATTGAAAGCACTATAAATGATCTGCATTTCAGGTTTGGTCAGCAAATTTCGCGCGGACAACGACTTTGCGTTTGTTTGACAGCCAGTGCATAGTGCTCCTGGTTTTGTAGCAGCCCCTGCAGGGATTGCTATGTGAAAAACTTGTTAGAAAATTGTATTTTCAATGATTGTTGGTGCTGTCTGTTGTCTAATGCTGTGATCGAAAAGTTGCTGATAGCGCGAAATTCGCTGGCCACAACTGTATCCAAGCACAGGCCACAACAGTTCAACATGAGTCAAACAATATAATTTTAAGTCATCATGAGCAGGTGTTAATTAGCATATCTTGTAAATAAGAATTGTACTGTATCAGCGTTGAAAATATTCACTTCACATACATATGTTTGCCTGTGTTGTTTTCATATTCATCCAAGAGGTGGCGCCAGTGCTTCAAGATGTCATGAATTTCCGGCTGGTGTTTGGTCTCATTGTGGATGTACGACAAGAACTCATCCTGTTCAATCATCAGAAAACAATTCTTTATTGCGATGATTGAATAAATGTTAGTTAGAGTCGATTGAGCACAAAGTTCAACCTACTTTAGGTAAGTCAGGACTTTTCAGCGGCTCATCGTGATCATAATTTCCTTCAAATAGATTTGTAATTCCATCCACTCTGAGGGCGTCCACTCCTTTATTTACCCAGTGCATCAAGACATCCTGAAATAAACACAATGGGGAGGCAAAGTGTCAGAGGTCACTGACACCAAAGCAGGTGCGTATTGTTTGATGATGTCATCTATTATGTGATGTCATCCATGTAACAATTGATGTAGAGACGTCATCCTATTGTCTTTTATTTGTTATGGTGGCAATGCCCTCTGGTAGTTCTTCATCCAATATAAATTACTAACTTTGAATCACATAGTGACTAATATTGAATTGAATTTATTACCCAGAGAATTAACATGCCACATCGCATCGATGTGAGGCACGAATTAACTTTCAAATTGATAACATGTCCCATCTGGCCAAAATTGAACCTGAGTTGGACCACCTGTGTGGTAGCTGACTCTACACTGGGGGTCATCGAGATTGGCTTGGTCGAAATTCGCCACCCCCAACAACTATTAGTTATATCCCTCATAGTCGGGAGTTAACTAACATTTTTGTTGGTTATATCCCAACGCGGAAGCTGGAGGGGTATAAGCAACAAAAATGTAAGTTAACTCCCGACTATGATGGATATAACTAACTTATACTCCATTAGGCTTATTTACACATTTTTTTGATTGTTTTATTAAATGCCTTTATTATGCATAACAGTTCAGTTTGCACTCAGGAGGGAGTTAGCTAACATTTTCGTTGGTTATATCCCAACGCGGAAGCTGGACGGGTATAAGCAACAAAAATGTAAGTTAACTCCCGACTATGAGGGATAAAAACTAACTTATACTCCATTAGGCTTATTTACACATTTTTTTGATTGTTTGTTTTAATGCCTTTATTATGCATAACAGTTCAGTTTTCACTCAGGAGGGAGTTAACTAACATTTTCGTTGGTTATATCCCGCAAAAGAACAATAGAAAAGGTCACGCGGTGGAGTATAAACACAATTACGCACCTTAAAATTTCGAAATTTGTAACCGTTCATGTCATTGACTATGTTCTAACACTAAGATGGGTTGTTTTTGATAGTTTATTTAGAGTCCCGATATTTCGATGACCTTTGCCAATCTAGACCGCCCCGAGTGTAGTCAGTTATTGCTGCAGTCAGGAGTAGTTCTGGGCTTCACTGCTAATGAGAAGATCTAGATTTGACTGTTCATTAGTATGTAACAGTGCAACTGATAGATTACACAGAATGAGATACATTTTACAGCTAATTTCATTGACTCGTAGACTTGCATACCGATCTCATAGACTTTAAAGCTGAACTCCTGAGGATGTTACGTCAATCAAGGACTCCCATTGGCTAAGGCAGTCGCTCAACCAATAAGACTAAACTCTGGAGTTTAGCTTTCAACTCTGTGAGACTAATTTTCAAGTCTATGAAATTAGCTGTAAATGTGTGACGCAGCAATTTATGTAGCCAATACAAATTAATCATTTAAAATTTGATCATTGTTACACTTACTGTCATTAATTTGGATACTTGTGAATTTCTCCAATTTAAGTCTGGTTGCTCTTTCATAAATCTATGATAATAAAATGCTTTTCTCTTTTCACTCCATGTCCAAGCCGAAGCAGCCAGTTTGTTAATCTAAGATGCAAAAATGAATATATACACACATAAAAGAGAATTTCAGCTTGTTTAGTGTACATTGCCCGTAAATACATCTGTAAGTTTATGTTTATGGTTTAAATAACCAACCATACCCAGTTATTAGGAGGGATGCAATTTCCTTGACTATCAAGACGCCCCTGGTGCCAAACGTAGAAATCAGAATATTGGTTGTCAGCACCACCTAGGAGACTTTTCTGGAACCATTGATGTTGTTCACTGGTGTGGTTTGGAATGTAGTCGAGGATTATTTTGATCCCTATAGAAAGAAATAATAGCACCGAACTGCAATACCAGGTCATCACGACATTAGCATTAATTTGATCCCGATAAAAAGAAATACCAGTCCAGCTGCTGCAATATACGAAAGCCTATTAGTGCCACACACTTTTTTTTTTCTCTGATCTGCGTTTTTTGAACATTTGTTTTTAAATTTGCGTTTTTCGTACATAATTTTTTTAAATTTGCGTTTTTTCAACATACATTTTTTAAATTTGAGTTTTTTGTACATAATGTTTTTAGGCAAATATTTGCGTTTATTCGCAAATTTACATTTGCGTTTATTCGCAAATATTTGCGTTTATTCGCAAATTTACACTAGCGTTTATTCGCAAATATTTGCGAATAAACGCAAGTAGGCCTATAGTTAGAACCATGAACAAAAGTACGGAATACTGAATCGGCCATATCTTAGTTAATATTTTATCTACAATTATGTGCGACCTATGCAGAGACTCGTCTTGGGCAGGGCTATCCCATAATAGTTAGAAAATTATTGATACAGTATAATTCATGACCACGGCACTGACAATATGTGTCGGCAAAAGCGGAAATAACTTTGTTTCCCTTCCTAGTAGTTTTTCTTGTAGTTGGGGTTTATTATGTGATGCTGACTTTAATTGCACTATGCTACATTTAAATAATATTTTAATCTATGCTAATTAAATAATTTTTCCCATCAATATAGGAGGGATCCAAGATAGATCAATAACTAGATAGATAGATAGATAGATAGATAGATATGGGAAATGCAGCCCTCTAAGGCAAGTTCTTGCTGCTATCGAGGGTTGATTGATGAGATGAGAGGGAGGAGGAGTTCACCCATGTTACACATTTACCCCATGGGTGGGGTCTTTTACTTGCCTTAGCATATAGACACTGACTGGTTTTAATATAGCTCAAATAAAAGGGAGAGGAAGGGAGAGGAAGGGAGAGGAAGGGAGAGGAAGGGAGAGGAAGGGAAGGAAATGGAAGGAAAGGTAAGGGAAGACTGGGGCCTGATAGAAAGAGCTGGGTTTAAGGACAAGGATGTCACATTGTGAAACAAAGTTATTCCCGCTTTGCCGACATATACTTTGAGTGCCGTTGTCAAAGGTTATGCTGTACCTATCTATCTTAGAGAATTGAATAGTCCTGTCCAAGGCGAGTCTTTAGATAGGTGGCACATAATTGTCGACCAAATATTAACAAAGATATGGCGGGTTTAGTAATTCGTTTAAACGATATAGTAACGATTTAGTAATTCCATTTATACAATTTAGTATTCCGTTTATACAATTTAGTATTTTGTTCATACAATTCAGTATTTCGTATATTCAATTTAGTATTTCGTATATTTACTACATCATTTATATAATTTAATTTTTTTTCTTCTCATGTCCTTAAAAGGCTACCGTAGCAAACAACACAAACTGGATAAAATAATGTTGAAAAAACGCAAAAAAAAAAATATGTACAAAAAACGAAAGAAAAAAAAAATGTACAAATAACACAAATAAAAATATGTAATTATGTTGAAAAAATGCAAATTTGAAGATATTATGTACAAAAAAACGCTAATTTAAAAAAAATTATGCACAAATACGCAAATTTTTAAAAAAAATTATGTTGAAAAAACGCACATTTAAAAAAATTTTGTAGGAAAAACGCACATTTGAAAAAAATAAATACGAAAAACGGAAATTAAAAAAAAAATTTGTTAAAAAAATGCAGATTAGAGAAAAAAAAATATGTGTGGCACTAATAGGCTTCCGTAGCAATAAGACATTGGCCCGATGTAATTTAATCCGATGCAGGATATGTCGGCCTGATGTCATGTTTATGTGACACGCTACTTGGAAAGGTGGGTTCCCTCAAAAAATATTTTCTGGACACTGAAGCATTTTACAAGAAGAGGCATTTTTAAATAAGTCAAGTCAACACTCAAGAGTCAAAACATATACATTATAGACTATTTTCTAGTATTTTTCAAAATGTAATGTATTTTCTAAGTATAATAGAACAGGAAGAGCTCTGCTGGTCAAGATTGCATCCTCCAATGGGAATACACTGGTAGGCAAGGGCCAGCTTGGACTCGTTTCCCGTCTCAAGTAAGGAGACAGGTCAGGTCCTCTCTGGTTCCCTGAGTGAAGAAACACTCAGGTTGGGTCTGGCGAATTCTGTGATCTGATTGACAGACCTGACCTGTCTCCTTACTTGAGACGGGAACGAGTCAGGTCGGGTCTGCTAAGTGACGTCACAATCTGTGTATGCTAGATATCAACCAATCAGATCACAGAATTCGCCAGACCCAACCTGAGAGTTTCTTCATTCAGGGGACCAGCTGTAAAGAGCCCTTCTGATAGTGGATTATCACCGAAGGTTCTCTGTATTTCCACCAGGTGGCTTAAACAGAATCCTGCAATTCTATTGGCTGAAAAAGTTCCCACCTTTGACTGTGATTGGCTGAAGCAAAGGGCATCCTAGCAGCAGTATTTTTAGCAAATTTTAATGTATATTTGACACTTTATCATTTAGTCGGATTTTGTTATTTTTATGGAATCACTTAGTTATTACCTACTGTGTCTGAAAAGCAAAATGAGTAATAAGAGGAGAGGAAAGACTTATATCCTGCAGATTTCAGGGCTGCACAGTGAAAAGACTCTATTGGTTTGGTTGGTAAAGGAATGCTCCAGACTGTTCTCACAGCAAGCTGATTCTTGCCTTGTTGTTGTTGTTGTTAATACATACTATCTGTATGTCTCATTCATGGGCTAAGCAATAAACTTATGGAAAGTAGGGAAAAAGTTCAGTATAGCGGACCCCGATTTATGACCATATTTAATGAGCCTCCTATGACGTAAAAATGCTTGAAATCTATGTGACTGCGGTTTCATCTTCACGGTAAAGACAGCTTTTATTTTTGCTTTTTATTCGGGGCTCCCGCCCCAAAACCCCCGCTCATCTACACCAAATGTTACTTTAATTGTGCTAAAAACTTCAAACTTGTGAAATATTTGATAAAATTTAATTTTTAATGGGTGCCAAATATGGGCATAAATTTGGGTCCGCTATACTGCACTAAACCCGAAAGTAGATATTTGTTGTTGTGTGCTCTATCAAATATGATTTTACCGCATAACATTATCACACTGAGTCTTTACATGTAGGATGAAATTAAATACCATTGTCATGTAGAATCTGAATGAGATGATCCAAATCTTCATTGTTACCAAATAGTTCATCAACCTCAGTATGGTTTGTGACGTCATAACCATAATCTAACATGGATGACTCGTACATAGGATTGATCCATACAGCATTCACTCCGAGATAGAGGAAATAATCAATTCGGGATAAAATACCTAAAAAATACGGATAGAATCAAATTAAAGTTGAAATACTGAGTGTAGAGACCATTAAGATAGTGGAATGGGATATTCATAAAAATAATATTGGCATTACAAAACACCATTGAATTGAGCTGATTATAATTTTGCATCACTTGCTTTTTATAGGTTTTTCAAAATTAAAGAAAAAGAAAAAAAAGTAACAATAAGAACAAACCAAAGATACATAGTTCAAAATACAATTCATAAAATACTGCAGAACAGTGGCATCCTAATTATTTAGCATGTAGAGGGGACAAATAGTTTTCTTTCACTCTTCTTCATTTAAAGCTCCACTGTCTGTCAGTTTTCTAAAACTTCATAAAATGATTGAAAATTGCCTTATTTGATAAGGCACACTACATATGTGTAAGCTAGTGAAACTATCACGTATTAATTACAAAAAAATAAATTGAAAGAAATCATGACCAAACCATTGGAAATACAATGGAAATGGCTTCATCACCCTTTATTGATTATTGTGACATCATCACTTGGTTTGTTTACATATTGGATTTTTGATGGCATGAAGTTTATTTTATAGAGAGATAGTGAACTCAGCAAGGCTCTGGATGGTTGGTGATCAGTATTAAGAACCGAAAAGACAATGAAGTGAATGCAATAGATTTTGGCCACTGTCATAATGAATGACAATCCAGCTTTAACAACCATGGCACAACATTCTGAGTGGTTGATATTGCTAAATTGGTAATAATTATATTTTACCAATACTAAATTACCTTTTATATCGCCAATTCCATTACCATCTGTGTCTTGAAACGACCTAGGATAAACTTGGTAGATGAGCACTGTATTCCACCAATCTGGCCTTGGAGGCAATTCTGTTGTATCTTCTGAAGAGTCCTGGTGATTTCCATCATTTTTAGTTTCACAATAAACTCTTCCTGAATTTTCTTTAATTTCAGCATTCTTATGATATGCTATGATTATGAAACTGACGGCAAAGATAATGACGGGTAGGCTTCGGTCTTTCTGGCTGTGATGCTGCATTGTGTATCTGAAACCATCAGAGCCACACTTTTGATATTTAAACAAATCCATAAGCTCACGTGGCTTAAGTCTGTTGGGCCTTTTATTCATTGATATTGCCATATGTTTAAATGTTAAGCTGAAGTACAATTGATTAGCTTTAATTTTGTGATATTTTTGCCTTGAGTGAAACTGGATGGTTATTAACTCAATAAACAACAAGGCGGAGGTCGTATAAGCGTGGACAGAACTCTGCCATTTATTTGGCGACATAAAATAGACAATCAAGAACTGCATGGACACGATGCCCCCATGGACACCCGACAGCATGACTCAACATGAGGAATACATCAGGCACATACATTGCAGTTATCTCAATACATTAATCACATAACATGCTCTTATCTCAATAGTTAACAGCTCAAGCAAAGACCTTATGCATACTTAATTCAAGTTCAAAAATTCAATATTAAACTAAATGAGACATGAAGTCAAAAAGACCTCTCAGTACCACATCATGCAGCTCAAATGAGCAAATACAGACAAGAATGGGATGAAAGGAAAAGATGAAGCAAAATTACATGAATGCTAACATCTTAATTCTATGGTAAGAAGCATACAAATGTGAAATAACATTCAAGTTACTTAAAGTGAAGCAGAATGGCTCTAGCTTAGTTTAAGAATATCCCACTATAGGAGCGGGCGGGCGGGAAAATAGTAGAAACGAATGACTGCAACCACGCTTCCCCTGCTTATACCGAGGCTAGGATTGGCCAATGCAAGGGACTAATGAAAGGGGAGTATAATTTATTTAGCTTAACTAAATTTATTACCTAACTAATAAATAATATTTATCTATTTGGTATTTAGGGGAGAGTTGCCGGGATTGGACCAGTGCCTTGATTGGACAAGTTGCATCTGCATCATGTAGTCATTTCAAAGGTTTTTTTATGCATTGTTCATTAACCCTCGTAAATGGTAGCAAGTATTTCAAATATTCAGAAATTAATCCCTATATTCTGATTTTGACAATTTTGATCTAGTTTAACACAAAATAAATGAACTGGTGCAAACTGTATGTTGCAAACTTGTCATTCTTGTGTGAGGAATATACATGGCATTAAGCATTTTTGCACCAACCAAAAAATGTAAGCACTAGGGGGGCATAATTCAAAATTATGGCTTTGCTATTTTCCAAATTTGGACCGCTGAAATTACTGCGATTGGACCAGAAGCGAATAGTATTTATTTTCTGCAGAGTCTTTATCATTGTACACTTCTGAAAAGTATTCACACAAAATTGAATGGGATCTGTATAAACTACTTAAAAAATCTGTAACATAGTGAGGATGAAATTAAATTTTTAGGAAGTGGTCCAATTGGGGAAATTATGTAGCATCAATAATAAATGTCTATTTGTTTTTTTTGTTTTTTATCATAAAAGGATCAGCACAGTATATGGACAGCAATATTATAGTCAGTCAAAGCCCAACTCTCCTCTGTACCAATTACAGGGTTGGTAAATATCATGATTTTATCAATATTTTTAATCTGATTCTTTTGATCTAAATCGGATTTTTTTAATATATTTTTCTTATGATGCAATTAAAGGTGCACTGTCTGTCAAATTTGTACATTAAAATAATGATATAAATCAATTCTGCCTTCTTGTCTCATGATATTTTTTACCATTACATGCCCACTTTTGCACAACAATTTAGTTTTAATTTACAATAAATAATATAAATATTAGTTTTTCATGCCATCAAAAACTCAATATGTATACAAACCCAGTGATGACGTCACAATACTAAACAATGGTGATGTCGTCATTTCCATTGCGTTTCCAATGTTTTGGTCTGGATTTTCTCTCAATGTATAATTCATTTTTAAGTAATTAATGTCTTATAAAATCATTACTTCACACAAATTTAGTGTGCCTTGATAATTTTAAACTGTTTGATAGCATCTTAGAAAATTGCAAATTTGACAGACAGTGCAATTTTAAGTACTGTCTCATATCACGCAAGTTTGACCATTTCCCCAGCATTCCTTAGTTCACTTACTGAACTGTGATATATAACTTAAAAGTGTATAAGGCTTAATTGCTAATTAGGCCTACTATAATAATAGGCTTTTAAAGTCCTCTGTGTGCGAATTATTCCCTGGTAATTCAAGAATCAACAAAAAATAGCGCGAATGAAGACAAATAAACCTGTCAGTTTGGATGCCCCATTCATAGAGTTTAATTTAAAAAAATGCTGGTATTTTTTAAATAGTTCCCTTTTATACAAGACTTTATCTTTCTAATGATGTACAGCAAGCTATGATTCTATAAAAATGTTTTACTTACTGGAGAGAAAAGAATGGCAAAATAATTCTTGTTTTTTTAATGCGCTCCTATACCCAAATTTATTAGTGTTCGCTGTGTATCTCATAAAAATGACAGTTATTATAATTCCCAAGCAAATATGGCACAAAAATTAATAATCTCTTCCAATCTAAAGACAACACAACACTACAGCCGTGGCCATTGAATGTGGCCAAACCAGCTTCTAAAAAGTTAAATTGCTTATGATAAAGCAATGCACACAATGGTGGATTTTCACGAAAGGTTCCCTATATTTCCACCAGGTGGCTATGACAGAATACTGCATTTCTATTGGCTGAAAAAGTTCCTGCCTTTGGCTGTGATTGGCTGAAGCAAAGTGCATCCTAGCAGTAGTATCTTTAGTGCATTTTAATGTACATTTGACATCTTATCATTCAGTTGATTTCTGTTATTTCCCTGTTATATTGATGGAATCAGGTAGTTATGATCTTCTATGCATGGAAAGCAACCTAAATAACAAGAGGAGAAGAAAGACTTATGTCTAGCTGAATTCAGGGCTGTTCAGTGAAAAAAACTATATTTAAAAGACAAAGTGTTTTTTCTAAAATAACTGTTTAGGGTGTAGTGCTTTGAGAACTTTCTTGCCGTATTCTCATAAAAAATTAGCAACTTAAGGATAATTCAAACAAAACAGTTTCATCAATAATGTAACAAATACCATGTATGTCATGCTAATTTGCTGGGAAGTGAGCATTTTTCTATGGACACTTATTTACTCCTATACAGAGGGCAGTGGCCTAGCTCAGAGGTAGTGCTCTGGGCTTCCAACCGCTGGGTCCCGGGTTCAATTCCTGGTCGAGCCTAAGTTGGATCGCTGTTTCATCCTTCACCTCATTGTCATGGTCCCTGCCTATCCTAATTAGCCCATCAGGTGCAGAAATAATAGACGTAAAGTCCTAATCACCCACCCACTCCTATACAGCCTATTTACATGATTAGGTTCGGTCATAAATACTGAAGAAAAGACAAATATATTTTGGCCAAGGATTTTTTTTTTTTTTTTTTTAAGAAAGCGTTAAAATTCTTAAATTTGAACCGCATGCACATGCCTTCATGCAAATAAGACTGCTTCACAACATGTGGTTTTGCCATTTCCAACCGTTTATGTTTATATATATATAGATGAAATTTGCAAGAAAGATATATGGCCAAGTTCATTGGCCAGGGCTATATAGCAAATGTTATTTTAAGAGTGTAATTTTCCTTTATTCTCCACCTCCAAAATGTACTGTGCAATATTGCCGTGCAATATATGAAAATATTGCACGGCTCTCAGCCAATCAGAAGCCAGGATTTCTGCTTGCCATATGATATAAACATATATTGCACTCGCCACTGTGCAACTATGGGTGGGGTATTTTACTTGCCTCAGCATGGACACCGAGTACAAGGTTAAGACATTACAGGGGGTTATAAAACAAGTTATTCACTGTCAGACAACAGTCCATGTCTCTATAAATCTGAAAATCAGCATTTTTATGCTGTTATTAGTGATGACCAACACATTGCAGGACATTTTTATCAACAAAGTTTACAAGCAGTTAATTCAACCACACTTTTAACAGATGGTCACAGTCCAATAAATCCAAGACCGGTCTAATGCAAATGACATACTTAGTTCCAACTCTCTCAGGTCTGCAAAAACCTAGTTTAGCTTTGTAATAATGAATCCAGTTTTCAGGTTGCACCATAATATATATGTAAATCTGACACTGACAAATTCCAAATAATAAAAATGTGCTAGTTTGTGCTAATCCTTTTTGTTGGTTTTGGACCTACATCTCATTATTTTTTAGATAGATAGATAGATAGGATAGACAGGATAGATAGATAGATAGAAAATAAAAAACGAAAGAAAGTGAAAGATTGATTGATTAATTGATTGACTGATTGATTGACTGATTGATTGGGAAGAAAGAAAGAAAGAAATATTGATTCACAGAGATTGATAGTTTGAAAAGAAGACAGAAAGGAAGGAAGGAAGGAAGGAAGGAAGGAAGGAAGGAAGGAAGGAAGGAAGGAAGGAAGGAAGGAAGGAAGGAAGGAAGCCTCTGACATAACAAAGTTTACAAAACATCCAGCCTATACAATTGGCATAATTGAACAATGAACATTAAAAAAAGCTTGGAAAAAAACTTGATTATGATTCTTAGAGCAGCTAGGAATCTTCACCATTACTGAACAGCCCTGAATTCAGCAAGACATAAGTCTCCTCTTATAACTCTTTTTGCTTTTCAGACAGATAGTATACGCTACTATGTCACAAAAAGTGGCTTGCTTGACAAGTCATAGGCACTGCACAATCTTGTACTTTTCAGAATCTTCAGAAGTAGCTGTATCAAGCTAGGGGGGATGCCATTTCTCCCCATGGCAACATAGCTTGAAATATGTTGCCATAGCAACAAACCCAGGTTTTCAGGAAAGTTTAGTTTTCTTTAAATTTCTTTACCACTGGCACTGACAGACTCCATCCAAGTTACATAATCAAATCTTTTAACTACATGCTTTATGTTTGTTATATGACCTTTAAGGTCAAAGGTCATGGTCATAGTGAGGATTGGAGTTAAATGTACAAATTTGGCCCTTTTTCACAAATATTTTTTTTTAGATTCATTATGCGTATCACTTAATACCTGTTTCCATGCAACCAGTTATTCATCAGTAACTTGACATAGTCTAAATTTGTTACCAGGTTCAAATGATCCTAAACAAATTGATGTCTTTCACAACATAGACAAGTGGGAAATCCCAAAAAGCCAAATATGCAATTTCACTGTTCCTACAGCTTTCTGTGATTTGTAATTTTTAACATAACCTACTTGCAGAAATATTTTATTTGGGTGACCGTCAAGGTCAAAGGTCAATATCATGATAAAGGTGAGGCTAAAGGCAAAAATCTGGTTAATTTTTGCAGTAAAAGAAGACATTAAATCCTACCTAATGCTACATTGATTGGTAGTTTTCAAATTGACATTGGTTCATGAGAAATGTAATGTAGTCCTAGCTTGTTTTACAAATATAGTTTAAATTGGTAACCATGGCAACCAGGCTAGAATTGCCACAAACAAAATCAAGATGAATGACAATGTTCTCAAATTGGTGAGTTTTTGATGGCATGAAAAACTAATATTTATATTATTTATTGTAAATTAAAACTAAATTGTTGTGCAAAAGTGGGTATGTAATGGTAAAAAATATCATGAGACAAGAAGGCAGAATTGATTTATATCATTATTTTAATGTACAAATTTGACAGACAGTGCACCTTTAATTGCATCATAAGAAAAATATATTAAAAAAATCCGATTTAGATCAAAAGAATCAGATTAAAAATATTGATAAAATCATGATATTTACCAACCCTGTAATTGGTACAGAGGAGAGTTGGGCTTTGACTGACTATAATATTGCTGTCCATATACTGTGCTGATCCTTTTATGATAAAAAACAAAAAAAACAAATAGACATTTATTATTGATGCTACATAATTTCCCCAATTGGACCACTTCCTAAAAATTTAATTTCATCCTCACTATGTTACAGATTTTTTAAGTAGTTTATACAGATCCCATTCAATTTTGTGTGAATACTTTTCAGAAGTGTACAATGATAAAGACTCTGCAGAAAATAAATACTATTCGCTTCTGGTCCAATCGCAGTAATTTCAGCGGTCCAAATTTGGAAAATAGCAAAGCCATAATTTTGAATTATGCCCCCCTAGTGCTTACATTTTTTGGTTGGTGCAAAAATGCTTAATGCCATGTATATTCCTCACACAAGAATGACAAGTTTGCAACATACAGTTTGCACCAGTTCATTTATTTTGTGTTAAATTAGATCAAAATTGTCAAAATCTGAATATAGGGATTAATTTCTGAATATTTGAAATACTTGCTACCATTTACGAGGGTTAATGAACAATGCATAAAAAAACCTTTGAAATGACTACATGATGCAGATGCAACTTGTCCAATCAAGGCACTGGTCCAATCCCGGCAACTCTCCCCTAAATACCAAATAGATAAATATTATTTATTAGTTAGGTAATAAATTTAGTTAAGCTAAATAAATTATACTCCCCTTTCATTAGTCCCTTGCATTGGCCAATCCTAGCCTCGGTATAAGCAGGGGAAGCGTGGTTGCAGTCATTCGTTTCTACTATTTTCCCGCCCGCCCGCTCCTATAGTGGGATATTCTTAAACTAAGCTAGAGCCATTCTGCTTCACTTTAAGTAACTTGAATGTTTTTTCACATTTGTATGCTTCGTACCATAGAATTAAGATGTTAGCATTCATGTAATTTTGCTTCATCTTTTCCTTTCATCCCATTCTTGTCTGTATTTGCTCATTTGAGCTGCATGATGTGGTACTGAGAGGTCTTTTTGACTTCATGTCTCATTTAGTTTAATATTGAATTTTTGAACTTGAATTAAGTATGCATAAGGTCTTTGCTTGAGCTGTTAACTATTGAGATAAGAGCATGTTATGTGATTAATGTATTGAGATAACTGCAATGTATGTGCCTGATGTATTCCTCATGTTGAGTCATGCTGTCGGGTGTCCATGGGGGCATCGTGTCCATGCAGTTCTTGATTGTCTATTTTATGTCGCCAAATAAATGGCAGAGTTCTGTCCACGCTTATACGACCTCCGCCTTGTTGTTCATTGAGTTAATAACCATCCAGTTTCACTCAAGGCAAAAATATCACAAAATTAAAGCTAATCAATTGTCCTTCAGCTTAACATTTAAACATATGGCAATATCAATGAATAAAAAGCCCAACAGACTTAAGCCACGTGAGCATATGGATTTGTTTAAATATCAAAAGTGTGGCTCTGATGGTTTCAGATACACAATGCAGCATCACAGCCAGAAAGACCGAAGCCTACCCGTCATTATCTTTGCCGTCATTTTCATAATCATAGCATATCATAAGAATGCTGAAATTAAAGAAAAATCAGGAAGAGTTTGTCGTGAAACTACAAATGATGGAAATCACCAGGACTCTTCAGACGATACAACAGAATTGCCTCCAAGGCCAGATTGGTGGAATACAGCGCTCATCTACCAAGTTTATCCTAGGTCGTTT
Organism: Alitta virens; assembly: GCA_932294295.1. NCBI lineage: Eukaryota > Metazoa > Annelida > Polychaeta > Phyllodocida > Nereididae > Alitta > Alitta virens. The sequence goes on along the minus strand of OW028583.1, from coordinate 4,692,273 downwards.
CAAGACACAGATGGTAATGGAATTGGCGATATAAAAGGTAATTTAGTATTGGTAAAATATAATCATTACCAATTTAGCAATATCAACCACTCAGAATGTTGTGCCATGGTTGTTAAAGCTGGATTGTCATTCATTATGACAGTGGCCAAAATCTATTGCATTCACTTCATTGTCTTTTCGGTTCTTAATACTGATCACCAACCATCCAGAGCCTTGCTGAGTTCACTATCTCTCTATAAAATAAACTTCATGCCATCAAAAATCCAATATGTAAACAAACCAAGTGATGAAGTCACAATAATCAATAAAGGGTGATGAAGCCATTTCCATTGTATTTCCAATGGTTTGGTCATGATTTCTTTCAATTTATTTTTTTTGTAATTAATACGTGATAGTTTCACTAGCTTACACATATGTAGTGTGCCTTATCAAATAAGGCAATTTTCAATCATTTTATGAAGTTTTAGAAAACTGACAGACAGTGGAGCTTTAAATGAAGAAGAGTGAAAGAAAACTATTTGTCCCCTCTACATGCTAATAATGAGGATGCCACTGTTCTGCAGTATTTTATGAATTGTATTTTGAACTATGTATCTTTGGTTTGTTTTTATTGTTACTTTTTTTTCTTTAATTTTGAAAATCTATAAAAAGCAAGTGATGCAAAATTATAATCAGCTCAATTCAATGGTGTTTTGTAATGCCAATATTATTTTTATGAATATCCCATTCCACTATCTTAATGGTCTCTACACTCAGTATTTCAACTTTAATTTGATTCTATCCATATTTTTTAGGTATTTAATCCCGAATTGATTACTTCCTCTATCTCGGAGTGAATGCTGTATGGATCAATCCTATGTACGAGTCATCCATGTTAGATTATGGTTATGACGTCACAAACCATACTGAGGTTGATGAACTATTTGGTAACAATGAAGATTTGGATCATCTCATTCAGATTCTACATGACAATGGTATTTAATTTCATCCTACATGTAAAGTGTGATAATTTTATGTGGTAAAATCATATTTGATAGAGCACACAACAACAAATATCTACTTTCGGGTTTAGTGCAGTATAGCGGACCCAAATTTATGCCCATATTTGGCACCCATTAAAAATTAAATTTTATCAAAAGTTTGAAGTTTTTAGCACAATTAAAGTAACATTTGGTGTAGATGAGCGGGGGTTTTGGGGCAGGAGCCCCGAATAAAAAGCAAAAATAAAAGCTGTCTTTACCGTGAAGATGAAACCGCAGTCACATAGATTTCAAGCATTTTTACGTCATAGGAGGCTCATTAAATATGGTCATAAATCGGGGTCCACTATACTGAACTTTTTCCCTACTTTCCATAAGTTTATTGCTTAGCCCATGAATGAGACATACAGATAGTATGTATTAACAACAACAACAACAAGGCAAGAATCAGCTTGCTGTGAGAACAGTCTGGAGCATTCCTTTACCAACCAAACCAATAGAGTCTTTTCACTGTGCAGCCCTGAAATCTAAAGGATATAAGTCTTTCCTCTCCTCTTATTACTCATTTTGCTTTTTAGACACAGTAGGTAATAACTAACTGATTCAAAATAACAAAAACCAACTAAATGATAAAGTGTTAAATATACATTAAAATGCGCTAAAAATACTGCTGTTAGGATGCCCTTTGCTTCAGCCAATCACAGTCAAAGGTGGGAACTTTTTCAGCCAATAGAATTGCAGGATTCTGTTTAAGCCACCTGGTGAAAATACAGAGAACCTTCGGTGAAAATCCACTATCAGAGCTCTTTAGAGCTGGTCCCCTCTGGTTCCCTGAATGAAGAAACTCTCAGGTTGGGTCTGGCGAATTCTGTGATCTGATTGGTTGATATCTAGAATACACAGATTGTGACGTCACTTAGCAGACCCGACCTGACTCGTTCCCGTCTCAAGTAAGGAGACAGGTCAGGTCTGTCAATCAGATCACAGAATTCGCCAGACCCAACCTGAGTGTTTCTTCACTCAGGGAACCAGAGAGGACCTGACCTGTCTCCTTACTTGAGACGGGAAACGAGTCCAAGCTGGCCCTTGCCTACCAGTGTATTCCCATTGGAGGATGCAATCTTGACCAGCAGAGCTCTTCCTGTTCTATTATACTTAGAAAATACCTTACATTTTGAAAAATACTAGAAAATAGTCTATAATGTGTATGTTTTGACTCTTGAGTGTTGACTTGACTTATTTAAAAATGCCTCTTCTTGTAAAATGCTTCAGTGTCCAGAAAATATTTTTTGAGGGAACCCACCTTTCCAAGTAGCGTGTCACATTAACATGACATCAGGCCGACATATCCTGCATCGGATTAAATTACATCGGGCCAATGTCTTATTGCTACGGAACCTATTAGTGCCACACATATTTTTTTTTCTCTAATCTGCATTTTTTTAACAAATTTTTTTTAAATTTTCGTTTTTCATATATATTTTTTTTAAATGTGCGTCTTTCCTACTAAATTTTTTTAAATGTGCGTTTTTTTAACATATATATTTTTTTAATTTGTTATTTGTACATTATTTTTTTTCTTTCGTTTTTTGTACATATTTTTTTTTTTTGCGTTTTTTCAACATTATTTTTTCCAGTTTGTGTTGTTTGCTACGGTAGCCTTTTAAGGACATGAGAAGAAACAAAATTAAATTATATAAATGATGTAGTAAATATACGAAATACTAAATTGAATATACGAAATACTAAATTGTATGAACAAAATACTAAATTGTATAAACGGAATACTAAATTGTATATTATATTTTTTTAAGACAAGATAAACACCAAGTTTATGGATTCATACATTTTTATTATAAGACATTTAATCGATGAAGTCTGGCTTGGAAACTAAGTTTGCCAATGCTCTTAGGATTTCCCGTGCAGTCAAATCTTCTTTGTCCCAGATCGCATGTAGTTTTGTTTGGTAATGGAAGACCGACTTTTTTTGTTTTTTGGTCAATTTTCGGTCACTGATGAGTTCGGCCTGAAAAAAAAAACGGATTTATGGGTTCATTAAATTTATAGGAATTTGATTGATATATTACATGTACATTTATCACATGCACAATTAAGTACATTTTTGCTTTTCCTTATTGTTCATCTTTTATTTTAAGTTTATAATTAAATTAATAATATCTGTGATTTAATGATAGTTTCTTACCTGCAGCTGCACTGTCTCAGCCTCTGTGTGAAGCACTGTTATCAGCTGATAGAGGTTGATTTTCTTGGTGAGGGCACTGTGTAATCGGAAGTGCCACCCCTCGGTGTTGTTATTCGTGCGGATGGGCTGCTTGTAAACGCACCAAGAGGCAACACTCCACACCTTATTCATCAACCAATTTTTCCTGACATATCTGAAAAAAGAATTAATGTATTTATGTGTGTATCTTCATGTATTATACACATTAATACAAGAGAGACTATCAAATGTTAATGAACTGAACCTGTATAATTTTTACACACACATACTGCAATTCACCGAAATTTTGAGACTTTAAAAACAATATTACGTTTGTTGTGGACGGAAGCAAATAATTGAATACCTGAAAAGCTCTTTCAAGGCGTCTCCCTCAGCCTTCTCACTCAGCTGTTCAAAGCTGGTGAGAATCACCTCTTGGGGTAAGAGGGGCAGGCAGAGCAGCTGTGGCACCAACTTGTTAGTTCCTCTGTCATTGTTGTATGCAACAGCAAGTCCCAGCTCCTGCACCTGAAAGTATACAAAAAAAAATCTTATTGTCTTTGAAACATAATTGAATATGTTCAGTTGGATCTAATAATTTCATCATTTAGGCATACACAGTTGGTTGCAAAATGAAAAAGCAGTTGGCTATATATGTACATGTACATACCGCAAATACATTTCCAATTATATTACATATTATATAATTATGCATTACCTTTCTCCACACTGCCTGAGACCAATGAAAGTAACAGCCTGTAAGGTCAACCTTAGGGAAGACTTCCTGACAGGCCCTCCACGTGGCCTTCTCGAAATCTGTGACAATTTTACGCAGTTTAATGTCAACTTTAAAGAGATCCTTGATCTGGAAAATAAGGGAGTTGTCAATTCATAATCACTAGTGTTCTACTCATACATTTTTAGCTTTCCATATAACAAAATTATAACAATAATAACAATCTATAAACCTTTCGGAGGACCTCAACGTAGTGTAATGTCTTATAGATGTAGAATAACTCATATAACACAGAGTATAGCTTGGCATAGAAAGGGTGTTAATCCAGAGTATACATGTAATGTAAAGCACATTGTTAAGTTCAGCTACAGCTGACAAACTGATTTCCTTTTTCCAAACCCAAGAATATCAAGAGCTCTATGCCAGGGGTCTCCATTCTATTGGTCTAACCCTTCAGTGCACATACACAGGGCCTCCTATCTGGGGTGGACAGGAGTCACAACCCTTAAGTCATTCTTAAGTATCTTTATGTAAGAAATTTGTTAAGGCTCTAAATTTTTGAGGTTAAGTCATATCTTTAAACTGTTTTCTATACTTTAACTATATTTCCTTATATAATAATACTCAGAACATTTTGAATACATGACAGTAGTCTACCGTGCGTCGAGCTGTTTCGTACACTTCCCACTCCTGAGAAAACAGTGTATAGAGTACAGTTGTATGAACGGCGCCCTGGCACACTGAAACGTGCTATCCATGTACCTGAAACGCAAAAGTTAGAATCTCCACCGAATTTGCATAGACATGGATAGATAATTTCCTGACATCATAAATTG